>CM076853.1:15000998-15262769 GCA_039519185.1 Astragalus membranaceus
TTAGAGAATTTCGTCCTCGAAATTACCTGAATCAAATAACTCTGGATAGGCTTCTTTCATCTTACTTTCCAATTCCCACGTCATGCTCTCGCCCACGGCTCCCAACCAAACCACTTTCACTAAATTGATCTCTTTGCCTCTTAACACCTTTACCTCCCGGTCTTCAATTCTAACTGGCATAGTCTCCACGGTGAGGTTCTCCCTCACCTCCACATTATCCATCTGAATTACGTGCGACGGATCAGGTACATACTTCCGCAACTGAGATACATGGAACACGTCGTGCAGATTAGACAAATTAGGTGGCAATGCCACCCGGTAGGCAACTTTCCCAACTCTTTCCAAAATCTGGTAAGGGCCAATAAAACGAGGGGTTAGCTTCTTAGATTTCAAGGCACGACCCACACCTGTCACCGGAGTGACTCTCAAGAATACATGGTCACCAGCTTGAAACTCTAGATCCTTTCTCCTCTTTTCATGATAGCTCTTCTGCCTACTCTGCGAGGCTTTCATCTTCTCTCGAATCATCTTCACCTTCTCTGTGGTCTCTCGCACAATCTCAGGGCCTAACACCACACTCTCCCCTGATTCATACCAACACAAGGGTGTCCTGCACCTCCTACCATACAATGCCTCGAAAGGCGCCATCCCAATACTCGCATGAAAACTATTATTATAGGTGAATTCAATCAATGGCAAATGGGAATCCCACGAACCTCCTTGTTCAAGAACGCATGCCCGGAACAAATCCTCTAGTGACTGGATAGTTCTCTCCGTCTGCCCATCTGTCTGGGGATGATAAGCGGAACTCAATCTCAATTTAGAACCTAAGGCCTCTTGCAAGCTTTTCCAAAATTCAGAAGTAAATCTAGGATCCCGATCGGACACGATACTCAAAGGAACACCATGCAGCTTCACAATTGTCTTAACATAAATATCTGCCAACTTCGGAACCGGATAAGTCATATTAATCGGCAAAAAGTGAGCAGATTTCGTCAACCTATCCACGATCACCCATATAGCATCAAATCCTCTCACTGTATTCGGCAACCCAGTTACAAAATCCATGGAGATACTATCCCACTTCCATTCCGGAACATCCAATGGCTGCATCAACCCTGCCGGCTTCTGATGTTCTACCTTAGATTTCTGACATGTCAAACAAGCATACACAAATTGCCCTACATCTCGCTTCATGCCAGGCCACCAAAACAGTTTCTTCAAATCCTGGTACATCTTTGTGGCTCCTGGGTGGATACTCAACTTACTCCGATGACCCTCTTCAAGGATTGCCTTTTTGATTTCTTCATCATCAGGAATACAAATTCTTCCACGGTGTCTCAACACATCTTGTGCATCTATCTCATAATCCTTACTCTCGGAATGATCAATCCCAACTGCCGCTTCAACTAACTTAATATCTTGTTTCTGAGCCCCTCTAATAACATCTAAAAATTCATTGTGAATCTTCAACATTCCCAGTCTTACACTCTTAGGCGTTACTTCACAGACCAAACTCAAATCCCGAAACTGCTCAATCAATTCGAGTTCTTTCACCATCATTGCAGACACATGAAGGGACTTCCTACTCAAAGCGTCGGCTACAACATTATCCTTCCCCGGATGGTAGTTCAAACTAAAGTCATAGTCCTTCAATAATTCCAGCCACCTCCTTTGTCTCATATTCAGCTCTTTCTGATCAAATAAATACTGCAACCCCTTATGGTCACTGAACACCTCAAACTTAGCACCATACAAATAGTGTCTCCAAATCTTCAAAGCAAAGACAATTGCCACAAGCTCCAAGTCATGAGTAGGGTAGTTCTTCTCATGAATTCTCAACTGCCTAGACGCATAGGCTACTACCTTACCATCTTGCATCAGCACACCTCCTAAACCCATCTTGGAAGCATCGCAATATACTACAAACGGTTGCTCTGGAACAGACAATACCAAAATAGGAGATGTGGTCAACCTCTTCTTCAACTCATTGAAGCTCTCTTCACACCGGGCATCCCACACAAAAGCTTTCCCTTTACACGTCAATTGAGTCAACGGAAGGGCTAGCTTAGAGAAACCCTCTATAAACCTCCTGTAGTAACAGGCTAAACCCAAGAAACTCCTTATCTCAGTCACTGACTTTGGGCTCTCCCACTGTAACACAGCATCAACCTTGGCTGGGTCTACAGCTATACCGTCACCAGATATCACATGGCCAAGAAAACTCACCTTATGCAACCAGAACTCGCACTCTGACAATTTTGCATAAAGCTTCTTTTCCTTCAATACTTCTAGCACTAACCTCAAGTGCTCTGCGTGCTCTTCTTCCGTCTTGGAATACACCAAAATATCATCTATAAATACCACTACAAAACGATCCAAGTAACTATGGAAGGTACGGTTCATGTACTCCATAAACACCCCGGGTGCGTTTGTAACACCAAACGGCATTATAGAATATTCATAGTGCCCATATCTAGTTCTGAAAGCCGTCTTCTGTACGTCCTCATCCTTCACCTTGATTTGGTGATAACCCGACCTCAAGTCGATCTTGCTAAACACCTTAGCACCCACCAACTGGTCCATTAAGTCATCATTTCTCGGAAGCGGATACCTGTTTTTGATTGTCACTTTGTTCAATTGTCTATAGTCCACGCAAAGCCTCATGCTCCCATCCTTCTTCTTCACTAACAACACAGGTGCTCCCCAAGGCGACACACTAAGCCTTATGAACTTCTTCTCAAGTAACTCCTCTAGCTGACTCTTCAATTCAGATAATTCAGATGCCGACATCCGGTACGGTGCCATAGACACAGGCCTCGTACCCGGCACAAGATCAATAGCAAATTCAATCTCCCTCTCTGGCGGAACACTCGGAATCTCATCAGGGAACACTTCCGGAAACTCGCACACTACCTTCAACCCCTCAAAGATATCTTGACTATCAACAGACAGAGACGCCATCAAGGCAAATAGATGAACTTCTTCCTTCATTAACCTACGCAATTGACCAGCAGGCAGCAAGGCAGATTCTTCTTCCTCAGGGACAAGGAAACTCACAGATCTCTCGAAGCAATTGATATGCACATGGTTATCAACTAACCAGTCCATACCAAGGATAACGTCCAATCCCTCCAAAGGGAAACAAATAAGGTTCACAAGAAAATCTCTGCCGAAGACTGACAGAGGACACTTAGCACACACTAGGGAGGTAGTTACCGACCCCTTAGCTGGAGTATCAATAACCATCTCCCTCATCATAGAAGACAATTCAAGACCCAATTTTTCAGCACATAATGAAGCAATGAAAGAATGAGTAGCACCGGTATCTACTATAACAATCACAGGAATACCATAAATAAGGCAAGTACCTCTAATCTCGTTAGCATCCTCGGATCCTGCCAGCGCAAACACTTTCCCTTTAGCTCTCTCCCTCTTGGGTTTAGGACAATTAGCACTCACATGCCCCATTTCTTCACAATTATAGCAAACAATCCCTTTCTTTTCACAGTTAGCCGCTTTATGGCCCTTCTGACCACACTTGAAACAATTGGCCTCAGGGCACTCATTACTCTTATGACCAGGCTTCTTACAAGAATAACATACAATGTCCGAAGGGGCACCTCCCCCACTTGACTTCTGACCAGTACCTGCTTTCCACTTACCTTTACTTCCAGCAACATCATAGGGCATTGCCCTAAACTGAGAATTCCTATTTTCCTTCACAGCCTTGTAAGCAGCATTACTGTCTTCCTCATAGATCCTACACTTATCAACCAATCTAGCAAAATCCCGAATCTCTTGATACCCAATTGCTTTCTTTATATCAGGGCGCAGACCACTCTCAAATTTGACACACTTGGAGAATTCCGAATCAACATCATTGGCATAGTAAGGACAGAATTTGGCTAACTCCTCAAATTTGGCGGCATACTCAGCTACCGTCTTATTTCCCTGCTTCAACTCTAGAAATTCCACTTCCTTCTTAGCTCGCATATCCTCAGGGTAGTACTTTCTCTTGAACTCCCTTGTGAAAACTGCCCAAGTAACTTCCACACCAGCATTTTCTAACCTTCGCGACATTCCCAACCACCAGTCGTCAGCTTCCTCTGCTAGCATATGGGTTCCCAATTTCACTTTCTGAGCAGCAGAACACTCCATGACACGGAAGACCCGCTCTATCTCCTTTAACCAGGCCAAGGCTCCATCGGGGTCATACCGACCCTTGAAGGTGGGTGGATTTTCCCTCTGGAACCAACTTATAATCGAGTGACATAAGTCCACAAACAAGGGCACGATATATAGCACAACAGTTTAGGGACGGGCCCACAAACACCTGTTTTAGTTTACAGTACATAATGAAATATCCTCAACACAGCTGAATGGTATCAATACATGATTATAACAATCCAATACATCAAAATGACAATAACAGTACTACTACGCCCTCCCCCTGGTGCTACATATCAGAGCTGACACACTACTAGAAAGAGGCATAAGAATGCCCTCACTCTCGATTACCTGCAAGTTGCCGACATAAGAAGCAACAAAGGCAGTAGGGTGAGTCTCTTTACACAAATAATAATAATTAAGATAAGCATTATATTAAGGAAGGCAGCAAGCAACACTAATTCATAACAACTCACCACATTATCAACACAATCATCATATTCATAATTCATCCACAAACTCATCAATGCTTGACTAATGCATGTAATGCAACATGCATGTGGATCCATCATCACCGCTATTAGCCTGGAGGGCACTCACCGCTTTGGCCGAAGCCACCGCACCGCTTTGGCCGAAGCCGACACACCGCTTTATGCAACATGAGTCATGCGACACTATGACTATGCACCACAACACCACACATAAACCATAATAATTATTAAACTCACCGCTTTGCATTTCTCAACTTAATATAATCAACATAAAGGCCTTAAGGTTATCGCACCACTTTGGACCGGAGTCCCTCACCGCTTTCACATCTCCAATTAATTACAACTCCGTACACACCGCTTTATATCCTTAGGCTAGTAATATAATTTTTTTTTTTACAATTACACTTCCGCAATTACACACACCACAACTTCAACACTCTAACAACAATTTTATTTATTTTTCTCCTTAAGAAACTTACCTAAAGCCAAGTTGAACCAATTCCTTCTTCTCCTCCTTGCTGGAAATCGCGACCCTCTTCTCCTCTCACTCTCTCAGTTTCGCTGTTTCTTTCTTTCTTGGTGGGAATGAGAATAATTTTAGGTTTTTGTGGGATTTATGGAATGGGCTTGGATCAACATTGGATTTGGGCCCATTTTTACACCACCCTTATTAATTCATCTCACCCCCTGAAATAAAACAATTCTAATTTAATTATTCCACTTAAATAATTTTGTAATCCCTCAAATAACTTAATTAATTAATTAATTAAATTATTTTAGGGCGTTACACTGGGCGCCA
The DNA here is from genome assembly GCA_039519185.1 of Astragalus membranaceus. Taxonomy (NCBI): domain Eukaryota; kingdom Viridiplantae; phylum Streptophyta; class Magnoliopsida; order Fabales; family Fabaceae; genus Astragalus; species Astragalus membranaceus. The sequence continues at coordinate 15,006,459 of CM076853.1, forward strand.
AGCACCCATGCGCCAAGTTCCGTGTTGCTCCTTGGCGCCCAGCGCCTGGGCGCCAGTTTCCAGGATGTCTAAGTATTTTTCCGGTTTTGTTTTTAATGTAACTTTTGACTCGGTTATCCAAATTTGACGGTTCAAAATGCGTTTCGAAGCTAATTTCAGTGTCTATCCAAATGTTCTAATTTTATGCAAAAATGGATTATTTTACTGGTGTTTTCTGGGCTGAGGTGTTCAAGTGTCTAAATGGCAATTTTTATCCACATTCCCTATGTCGTGTCAAATCATAAATTGGCCTAATTGAAATTGGTGTTGGTGTGAGTGGTGGGTTGAGTTGGTGAGTGTTTTATGGTGTGATTGGTGAGCAGAGGCTTTGGCCTAATTTTAATTGGTGAGAATAATAATGCAATGGTGAGAATATGAATACAATGGTGAGCTGAATTAAATGGTAAATTGATGAATGGTGTGGTATGTTGTGGTGCATTTCCATAGCATCTCATGAAACATGTGCATTTTTGGTGAGCAGAGGCTTCGGCCTAATTTTATTTGGTGAGCAGAGGCTACGGCCTATTTGTATTTGGTGACGGATCCGACATGCATGTGCCCGTGGAGTTTGGGTTGCATTTCATGCATAACCATATATTGTGTAGTGCTGCTTGGAAATGTAATGTTGATGTGATTGTTGCCATTGTTGTGAATCGGTGTGCCTGGTTTCCTTTTCCTATGCAGTGCTTATTTCCATATGTTATTAATTATGAAAAGAGACTCACCCTACTGCTTTTATGTTGCTTCTTATGTTGGCAACGTGCAGGTAATAACGAGTGAAGGTTACCCTTATGCCTTCGTCTGGTAGGAAGTGTCATGCTCTGATACGTAGCACCAGGGGGGGTGTCCTATGTTTATGTGTTATTTTCCTTATACTGTTAGATTGTTATTGGTGATGTATTGGTTTTATTTTCGAACTTATTATTATTCCGCTGCTGGTAGTGACTGAATTTAGTTGATGTGAACTAAACGTTTTTTTTATGGTGCTATGTATCTTGTGGTTTTAACCGAACTATGGAAATTGAAATGGTTGATTTAATGGAGTAAGTGTAGCACTCGCTTAAATTGTTTTCAAAAAAAAAAAAAGAATCTCTGATTTTATTAAATAGTAAGGTTATTAGAAAAGGGGTGTTACATGACGTGCTAAGAAAAGAACAAGACATGATAAGTAGTCGCTTATTAGGGCTACAAGTTAAAAAGAAGATATGTTCACGTAGTCGCTTATTAGGGTTACGAGTTAAAAAGAAGATATGTTCACGTAGTCGCTTATTAGGGCTACGAGTTCAATAGACAAGCATAATGAACCGGTAGTGTTAGTAAGGGGTCTCGATAGGACTCACTGAGATAATGTTTATCTCACCCTTTATAATTGTGGTTTTTACAGAGAAACGGGGGAAGGTAAAAGCAAAGAAGCACGAGTAGACGGTGTGCCTTATGGAGTTATTGATGATTCAGTTTTATGATTATGCCATTTTCCCTTTGTTGTCTTTGTATTATCGATTGTATAACTATTACTAGCTAACAGTTGTAAATTGTTTCCGCTACTTATGTTTTGGATATTGAACACCAGGTTGTAAAAGTTTATAAGTCATGAGACAAAAGTAGTTTTTAGTTGTGTTCAATATTCCAGACAGAAAGTCAACTCTGATGTATGCCATGCTGTGCATCTTGGTGTTTCTCGGTGTTAGAAATGCTGGGGTGTTACATTATGGTATTAGAGCAGTTCGACCTAGTCGGGCTTAGATTAGTTTTAGGGTTGTTTGTCCCTTAAGTAATTCTGCTATCTTGCTTCTTATGATGCTTAGAGACATGGAGACTGATCAACTTAATACTTGGTGTAGCGTTTGCAGAGTTATGGTAGGAGGATCAAGGAACAATCAACCAATCAATCCGCATTCTGTTTGGATGCAGAATGTGATTGAAAGGCAGCAAAAGATGATGGAAGATATGTTGCAAATGCAACAAAATGATCAGGCTCAACCTCAGCCAGCTCATGATCCACAAGTTAATCCAAGACAGATATACTCTGAATTTCTAAAGATGAAACCCTCCGAGTTCAGAGGAGGACCTGATGTCATGGAAGCCCATCATTGGCTGGATGATATTGAAAAAAAATTTCTCACCATGCAAGTTACCAATGAAGACAAGTTGAGATTGGCATCCCATATGCTGAAGGGAGAAGCCAACAACTGGTGGACTAATGCTAGGGCCATGATGGAGACCATGGGAACTCCCCAGACTTGGGAGAATTTCAGGAAAACATTTCTGGAACAATTCTTTCCAACTGCTATGAGGTTTGATAAGGAGAATGAGTTCTTAACTCTCACGCAATGAAGCTTAACTGTGGGCCAATACACAGCCAAATTTGAAGAACTGTACCAATTCTTCGATTTGGCTGGGTATGCTCCCAATCACCGGCCGGTGGAAGACGGACAGGTACAAATTTGGACTGAGGGAAGGCATTGCTCAGAGTCTAAGTTCTTTTGCGTGTAACAACTATGCAGCCATGGTGCAACAGGCTCATATTGCAGAGAGTGACTTGAAGAGATTATATGCAAGCCGAAAGGCGTTTAGTCAGAATAGGAAGAATGCTAGATCATCTAACTCTCAGATGGGTCCCAAGCATAATTTCAACAAAGGAAAACAAGTCCAATCATTGAATTCCCCAAAATTCAGCATGTGTTCCAAATGCGGAAGGTATCACCAAGGCAAATGTCAGCTTGGATCCAATCATTGCTTTACTGTAAGAAAGAAGGTCATTATGCACAGGAATGCCCCGAGAAGAAGAGGAATGAAAGTGATCGTGCTACTACAACTCATGGGAGAGTCTACACTCTGAATGCTCAGCAAGTCAAACCTTCAGACAATCTGCTAAGGGGTATGGGATCTCTTTTCTATAACTCCGTTAGTATTTTGTATGATTCAGGTGTGTTGCGCCCGAAAAATCCGGTTTGGGACTTTTCGTTTGACAACGTGGAAAAAGTTTGGAGCCGCCACCAATATTTTAATTTTAAGACCAAAACATTGAAAAAAGGTCTTTTAAACAAGGCGGATGGGTTTTTTGAAAACGCAGAGATGTAGGTTCGGGGGTCGGTTAGGTACGTGGAAGGTATTAGCACCCCGCACCTCCTTTCTACCGAAAGGGAACCATTAACTTGATGTGTGGTTTGGACAAAAGTTTGAGTTTGAAAGCGGTTTATTCTACTTCTTTTCTTTTCTTTAGGAGTTTGTTTTATTGAAAACGAGGGGGAAAGGGATATTTTTGGTATCTTTGAAAAGCGGAACAAAACAAAGTTTTTTTTTAAAAGTGTGCTTGACGGGACAGGACCCCGCTCCTACGTACCCTCACTGGAAGAGGGATCAAAGCTACGTAGTTCTCGGGTTTTTTAAAAGTGTGCTTGACGGGACAGGACCCCGCTCCTACATACCCTCACTGAAAAAGGATTGAGCTTTCGCAATTGGGTGAGCGTTTGTGAAGACCGAACAAAAACGGTTAGAATGGCCTCACTACTAACTCTTTTGAAAATGAAATCATCATTAATGACCTAACCGGCAACAGCGCGATTGGTGTTTAATGACAATTGGTTTATTTTTGAGAAATGAATAAGTTTTCGAAAATGGGATAGAGCTTTTGTGAAGACCGAACAACAACGGTTAGAATGGTCTCGCTACTAACTCCTTTTGAAAACAATATCATCATTAACAACCTAATCGGCAACGGCGCGATTGGTGTTTAATGACGATTGATTTATTTTTGTTTTGAAAGTAAAAGTTTCTTTTTGTTTTGAAATGATTTTAGGAAATGGGTTTTAGAAAAGGAGTAGAACAATTCAAGTCAATTCTAAATCCATAACCAAATGCAAATGAATGAATAATACTCAAGCAAACATGAACATATCATTCATTAACCAAGATTAAATATGCCCATACAATCAATGGATTTAATTATTAAGGATGCAAAACAAAGTTCTCAAAGTAATTGTGTGTGTGTGTAAGAAGAATTGTATTTACCCTAATGGCTCTATGCTACAACATGCGTGTAGACTTACGTCTCCATTAGGAGGTCATACAAGTGGAGAGGAGGGCACACAATCAAGTCAAGACATTTACATGGCATCAAGAACAAGTGAATACAATTGATTGTAAACATAGAGTATTCTAAGTTAAATGATTGAATATGTAAGCAAGGATGCATGATTAGGTAAGCATGTAAGTGCATGAGTGTACAAGGAATGGATGCATAGCACTTTATTTATGAATGGATGGCATACAAGGATGCATAAGAGGATGCAAGAGATATAAGCATATGAGGATGCATGAGAGTGTCACATAAACTAAGTATGAATGAAGATGCATGAATGTGAAAATGTTTTGGGTATTTTTGCAAGTTGATAAGTTGTAAAACTTTAAGTAAGAAGTTAGTGAAGAGTAAAGTAAAAATGCATGAAGTAAATGGTAATTATTTAATGAGATGGTAAAGTAAAAATGCATGAGGTAAATGGGAAGTGGTAAAATCTTTTTATGTTTTAGTAAAAAATTAATGAAGTGGTAAAAACCAAAGTAGTAAAATATTTTTATGTTTTGGTAAAAAGTTAATGAATGGTAAAGTAAAAAGGTTAAAAGTAAATAAACACTAAAACCAAGTTGAATCACATAGAGCAATCCTCTCACTTTGAGAAAAGTGCACTAAGCACTAGTGAGAATCAACTTGCCTATCATCAACAATTTACAATAAGCAAACTAAGACACAAGGATAAGTGAACACATAAACTAAATTGAGTCCTTTCTAGCAATCTTCACCACTTAAATCAAGGTGCACTAGGCACTAGTGGGAATCATATTGCTAAATCATCAAACAACAAAAGTAACATTTAACACTAAAATGAAATACTAACAACAAGATTAAACATCACCAAACAAAGAACAACAACAAAATCAACTTGGAAATATTTTTAGATCTATAAGCATGTGAACCAAAGGAAACATTGATCCACATTTTATTTAATAAAAAAAAACACCAAAATTAACACAAAGCAACATAGATCTATTTTTTTTGCAAGGATTCATATGATTAAGCAAGGAAGTGCAACAAAATCATATCAATCCTAATTTTTTTATGATATGCGAAATGCTAAAGCCCATAAACAACAATTTTATTTATGAAATCTAGTGCAAAATGTGTAAAGATGCAAGGGAAATTATTCAAGTAGAAGAATAACTCCTTCAAGGCCAAGGACCCATCTCAAACACCCAAAGCTCCCTAAGTCTTTGTCAAAATGTTTGAAATGGATCCTCAAAGCAAACAAACAATCAAGAAGGAGTTTGGAGTAGAGGAGAGATTATGCAAGAAAAACTAAATATGAGATGCAAGGTTTCAAGGCTTACCTCAAAATCACAAAGAAATGAAGAAGGAGATGATATAGACTCAAAATGAACTTGGATCTACCCTTGAACCCACAAAGATTGCTAGCTCTTAGCAATTTGATGATGCAACCTTGAAGAGAATGGAAGGAATGATGATGATCTAGCAAGAAATGGAAGATTTTATGGTGAAAGATGAAAAGAATGAAGTGAGGGAGTGAGAGAGATTTCGTGGAAGAGAGGAAGAGGGAGAAGTTTTTGGTGTGCTAGGGTAAAAAATGAGAGTGTAGGAGAATGAGAGGCCAAAGGATCCTTAGGTGTGGGAATGAGGGAGTATTTAAAGAGTTATTTTAGGTTTAGGGGCAATTGAGTCATTGGTCTTACTAAGTGCTCTAGGATTGAACTTTGATTTAAAATGGAGGGTTGAGATCACTTATCACAAGGATTGAGGGTGGAGAGAAAACACAAAAATGGAGAGTATGGGAGAGGGAGAGGTGTCGCATGGAGAGAGAATAAAAGAAAAAAAAATGAACTTTTATTTATTTTGGGAATGGAATTCTCATGTGTGGTAGGGTTAGGGGTATTATTGAGATGGATTGTTCTCAAAGAGGAAAATTTGTGTTTTCTTATGAAGAGGTTAGTGCAAGTGAGTGAGGTAATTTACCAAAGAGGGCATGAGAGTGAGTGAGAATTGGTGATATGCACCAAAAGAGAAGGTTTAAGGATGGTACAAGGCATATTCCTTCAAGATAAGGAATAATAGTACAATAGAAGAGTGTGGAAGAATTTTGTGAGAGGGAGAGAGAGAGAGGGGATTTCGAAATTGTGAGGGGGAGAGAGAGAGAATTTCGAAATTGTGGGGGGAGAGAGAGAGAGAGAGAGGAAAAAAAACTTGTTTTTGGTTTTTTTTGTCTTATTGAGGACACTTCCTTTTTTTTGAGTTTTTGAATTTTGGTCATGGGAATAAAAGTGCACCTATTGGAAATGTGTCACATATTTTTTGGGCACCATAAAATATTCCCCATAGTCACCCATGACAATAAAATTGTCACTTAAGAATTGAGGAATATTTAATGGTCCTTTTTTTTATTTTTCTATGCACTAAAAATGGAAAAATACATTTTTAATTATTTTTTACTAGGGTTTTCTTTCTAAAAAATTGTACAAAAATTATCCTTGATAGAATAAAAATGTACTTTTTGTGGATGTGCATTTTTGGTGAGAAAATCATCTTTTTGCGAAAAATGACCAAAATGTCCTTTTTGACCCTAAAACCCTAATTTGCCTAAAAAGTGCATTCCAACCCTAAAAATGATTTTAAAGACCTTAGAATAACTTCTAGGACCCAAAATGCAATGCATGATGCTCTTCATTCTTCAATTTATTTATTTTTTGTGGAAAATTAGGGTTTTGACCTAAGCCGGACAAAATTAGGGTATGACAGCTGCCCCTCTTTATCTGAACTTTAACGAGGAATATGAATTGGCCGAAACATATTCCAAGGCAAAATGAAGATAAAGAATTCAGAAATTATACCGATTTTGTCTACTTAGCGAAACCCGAATTTTCCTCTTTTTTCTTTTTATATTTTTATTGGGTGTTAGCCCGAGGTGAATGCAATGGATGAATCGTCAACTCTCAGTAAGCAGGAAACTAAATGGTGCCAACCCTCAATAAGCTAGCGGAAAGCAATAAAGAAAGCAATAAAAAGGGAAGCAAAAAGGGTGCCAGCCCTCGTTAAGCCGGCGACGGAGGCTGCCTAAAGCCTTTTAACGAATCGCGAATGATCCGAGCTTGCACTTGGGCCTGGGAGCACGTGGGCTCCAAAGGGGTGGTCTTGCGAGCAACCAGGGGAGGGTACTATATCAAGTCTGGATCTCGATATTTCCCTAGGACTGCGCCATGTTTTAGGCTAACACAACTATCCTCTTCGACTGGACCTATTGAGGTCAGGGGGACTTACCTGCAGCTCGAATACAAGGTGAAGTCAATCTTGCTGGGGACACGTGGGTCCAGAGGGGATTCCAAAATCCAGTTGGTTTCCTTTAGTTGGTCAATGCTTCCACACCGATCCAGGATGCCTGCTCAGGTTAGCGGACTTTTCTTCAGCTTTCTCTTGATTGATGATCAATACCATTGCACTGATCCAGGATGTCCGTTCAGGCTAGCGGACCTTTCTTCAGCTTGCTCTGATTGATGATCAGTGCCATTGCACTGATCCAGGATGTCTGCTCAGGTTAGCGGACTTTTCTTCAGCTTGCTCTGATTGATGATCAATGCCATTGCACTGATCCAGGATGTCTGCTCAGGTTAGCAGATGCAAGACATGGTGCATGGAATATGAATGCATGCTATGCAAAGTCCGTTATGCGAATGCATGTCATGTGAGTGCATGCGATGTGATGATTTAGTGGAATGATGAATGCAATGGGATGCTATTCTTGATTCTTCGTTTCTTTTGTCAGCTTTCTTTTTTCTGACTGTTTGTTTTTTCTTGGCTTTTCATTCTTTGATCAGATTTCTTTTTCTGATCGTTTGTTTTTTTCTTTTGCTCTTTTGCTCTTTTGGCTTATTTTTGCTGGTTCAGCCAACCCGCGACACTCATGGCACGAGACTGAGGAACCCACTGGAATTGCGGGGCCCATGGGCCGAGTGCATGTTGGCTTCGACTTCGCCGTTTGAAGCAATCGTGAATGCAATCGCTTTCTCTTGCATGATTAACTGGTTTTGGGGAATTGCTTTTTCCGCGACCTTTAGGGACTTTGCAATAATTGTAATTCTCCATGATTTATGCACATGTTTTACAGGTCATCATCACCATCATTATAAAACGTTTATTTTGAGCAAAAAAAGCAGAAAATAAAAGAGTGAACAGATATGAAAAAGTTGAACTTTATTAATGTGGAAACCGGTCGCACAAGAAGTTACGCCGATTGTTTATTACACTTGAAAGTTTAAACTATAAAAAACACGAAAAAGAGAGAAGTTAAATTCTGACTGTCCGTCTCTGTGGAACAGTGCTAAACATTTATGTCCTTGACCTTGATCACTCCCTCATCCAAGTCTTCAGAGGAGTTGTATGCCTTTCTTTACTTTTCATGCCCAAGTTTTCTGACCCTAATTTTTGCCTGGATCGCCCTTTGCGGGTTTTCAATCCATCGGGTCGCTCTGATTTTGCCTAGGCCGCCCTTTTGGGTTTTCAACCTAGCGAGCTAACTCTTACTTGGCTTGTCTTTCTCTTTTTTCGTCTATTTCTTTCAGGCATAATACTTCTTCACTTGATCGGAATTGACTGGGTTCCTTAAATCCTCTCCATCCATGTTCGTGAGTATCAGTGCTCCTCCAGAAAAGGCTTTCTTGACCACATACGGGCCGTCATAAGTGGGTGTCCATTTCCCTCGGGGATCAGTCTGGATGGGCAAGATCTTTTTAAGCACCAAATCTCCCTGCTTGAATTCACGGTGCCAGACTTTCTTGTCAAAAGCTGTTCTCATTCTCTGTTGGTACAGCTGCCCATGACACAAAGCTGCAATTCTTTTTTTCTCAATGAGGTTTAGCTGATCCAGACGAGCCTGCACCCACTCTGCTTCTTCCAGTTTAGCTTCCATGAGTAACCGTAGGGATGGTATCTCAACCTCGATTGGGAGGACCGCCTCTGATCGTATACCAGAGAGAAAGGAGTTGCCCCAGTTGAGGTACGCACTGAAGTACGATAGCCATGCAAAGCAAAGGGAAGCATTTCATGCCAATCCTTGTATGTGACCACCATTTTTTGCACAATCTTTTTGATGTTCTTGTTAGCTACCTCCACTGCTCCATTCATCTTGGGCCGATAGGGGGAAGAATTATGATGCTGAATTTTGAACTCTGCGCACAGGTCCTTCATCATTTTGCTATTCAGATTGCTGCCGTTATCAGTGATGATCTTGTTAGGAAGACCATAACGGCAAATCAGATCCTTCTTCACAAATTTGGCAACCACTGAACTGGTTACATTGGAGTATGAGGCAGCTTCAACCCACTTCGTGAAATAGTCAATGGCGACCAAGATGAAGCGATGCCCATTTGATGCTTTGGGTTCAATGGGACCGATGACATCCATTCCCCACATTGAAAACGGCCAGGATGCAGTCAGAACATTCAATTTGGCAGGCGGCACATGAATGTGGTCAGCGTAGATTCGGCACTTGTGGCACTTTCGGACAAAGCTGTAGCAGTCACCTTCCATCTGCAACCAGTAATAGCCCGCCCTTAAAATCTGTCTAGCCATAGTATGCGCACTGGAATGAGTTCCGAATGAGGCCTCGTGTACATCTTTCATGATTCTTTCATGATTCTTTCACCTAGGGTTAGGTTTAGATGGTGGTGGCGAGTTGAAGTGGATTAGGAGAAGCCCATGATTAGTTCATTAAGTGGAAGCCCATGTCCATTAAGCTAGGCGCCTATATGATGCCAATCTTAGGGTTTGGTGATTCATTCCAACACTTTTGAAAAAATAGAGAGAGTGGGACGGCTTGGAGAGAGGAGAGGCGTGAAACCCTAAGAGAGAGATGAAAGAAGAAGGGCGCAAACCCTAGTGGAAAAAAAAGATGTGTACGGCCAAACCCTAGAGGAGAGAGAGAGGAAGATTTCGCATGCACCAAGGAGGGAGAGGAGGATCTTAGTTGCTGAATTTTGATGGTAGCTTGCTCACCAAGAGATAAGTGTTCTTCAATTAATAAGGTAAGGGGGCTCTCGTTCATAGTTAATAATTTATAAACCACGAAATCATGGAGACTAGGTGTTAGGAGTAGTTGTTTAAATTGGTTCATGAAATATTGGGTGATTGGGTGATCGTTTGACGTACATGCGACCGAATGGAATTGTTATGCGAATATTCTATTTATAAAACCGTGATTGTTGGTGTTAAGGTGAGCTACATGAATTTAACATAATATGGGGTGTAGTAGGTGTTAATTATGTGATGGGTTTTAGGATAGGATTTAGCCTAGATCTATCCATATTATTGTTGATCCATAATCATTTGCTATCTTAATGAATATATGCGACTTATGATCTTGGTGATTTCTTGATGTTTATGTGTTTTTGATTATATTCATGTTGATTGAGATTAATGATATGATCATATATGTGTTGTTGATGATTTGATATTGGTGATTTGATTGCATTCATGATGTTCTTGATGGATTGGTTGTTGTTTGATCACACACACATGATGTTGGATTGAGGTTTAATGATGTAATTGCATATGAGGTGTTTTTGATGAATTTGGGTGATGTTGTTCTTGATTTCTTGGTGCTGGGCGCTGGGGTCCCTATGTGTGGGCGCTGTTGCACTAAATTGTTGCTGGGCGCCAGTTTTCTGGGCGCCGGATCCCCTCTCCTGGGCGCTGTGTTGCCTGTTGCCTGCCAGGCGCCCTGCTCATGGGCGCCGGATCCCCTGTGTGTTCCCGTTTTTCCCCTATTTTGTTTTTCGAATATCTTTTGACCCGGGACTCCGTTTTAGGCGTTTCAAAATGTTTTGGAAAGCTTATTCAGACACCCATCTGAATATTTTAATTTGGGGCTCAGTAAAGTATTTTCTGGAAGAAATGTTGATGATTAACTCAAACCCTAAAAGTTGTCATTTTGAGAAACTGTCGAGTCGCAATCATTTTGGAAAATGAATCATTCTGAGGAAAACAATGTTAGTTGCTGTTGTATGGACGCCCGTGTGGCTGTCCTGGATGAATAATGAAATTTTATGAATAAAGTGACGAAAATGCCCTTGGTGGCCAATGTGTGAGTGTTTTGACGATGATGCCCTTGGTGGCTAGTTTTGTTGACAAAAATGCCCTTAGCGGCCAATTAAAATGGGTGCTGTTTTTGTTTTGTTAATGAAATATAAGCCGCTGTTTTCTTTGAAAATGACGTTTTGTATTGAAACATGAGCTGCTGTTTTCGTCGAAAATTATGCGTTGTTTTCCCAATTGTAAAGGTGATGTTTCCTCCTAAATTATAAGTGTGACGTTCCCTTCTGGATTTAAATGCGTTGTTACTAATAATGTAAAGGTGATGTTTATGACAATGTCGTGATGTGATTGTGATGTTTATGATGCATATTAATGGTGAATATATCTTGGTGATTGGTGAGTATATAAATTATTGGTGAGCAATATAAATACGTCATTTGGTGTTTTGGTGTCATGGTGCATAGTCATGGTGTCGCATATTCATATGCATTTCTGGTGAATAGGCCTCGGCTTCCTAAAATATTTTGGTGTTTGGTGAATGCCCTCAAGGCAATTTTGGTGATTGGTACCACATGCATATGCCCAGTGGAGTTTTGGGTTGCATTTCATACATTGCATACACGTCCTGTGTTTGATTGCGTCTTCTTAAACTAATGGTGTAACTGTATTCTGGGTGTAACTGTATTTGGTGTGACGGTACTCGGTGTAACAGTATTCGGCGTAACTGAATTTGGTGTAACTGTATTGATGGTGTAGTTAAATTGATGGTATCCCTGGTGTGCCTATTATACTGTGTTTCTTGTTTTATCTATTATTATCTATGTATTGAGACTCACCCTACTGCGTCGTGTTGCCTCGTATGTCGGCAACCTGCAGGTGACGGTGACTGAAGGTGGCTAGAGATTCTTCTTCTAGTATGGTCGAGTCGGCTCTGATACGTAGCACTCGGGAGGGTTGTCCTTGTGTCTTTCCTTATGTGTTATGTATATGCCTTTCTAAGTTGTAAACCTTTTGAAGTATGATTGCCAAGTTAAATCTTTTTATTTCCGCTGCATGTTTTTGAAAAGAAGTTAGTTATAATTAAAGTACTCTGTTTGCGAGGTGGTTTTTCGGTTCGAAAAATGTGACACTCTTTTGGCGCGAAAAACTCTGATATTTTTTTTAATAAACCGTTGGGTAGAAAAAGGGGTGTTACATGTTGTCAGTTATATTTAACTATTGTTTGTTTGTAGCAAGTGTGCCGAGATGGCTGGGAGGATCGCTGCTGCTGTAGTTGGGCTGCTGCTGCTGTAGTTGGGCTGCTGCTGTTGTTGGGATGCTGCTGATTGTTGTAAGAGGTTGTGTGTTGATTATAGGCAGTTGAATAAGGTAACTATCAAGAACAAGTATCCGCTTCCGAGGATTGACGATTTGATGGATCAGTTAGTGGGTGCCCGTGTTTTTAGCAAAATCGATTTGAGGTCGGGTTATCACCAGATCAAGGTAAAGGATGAAGACATTCAGAAAACTGCTTTCAGAACGAGATATGGGCACTATGAGTATTCTGTGATGCCGTTTGGAGTTACCAACGCGCCGGGAGTGTTTATGGAGTACATGAATCGTACTTTCCATAGTTATTTGGATCGGTTTGTGGTTGTGTTTATTGACGACATTCTGGTGTAATCTAAAACGGAAGAGGAACACGCAGAACATTTGAGGTTAGTGCTAGAAGTGTTGAAAGAAAAGAAATTGTATGTAAAATTGTCTAAGTGTGAGTTCTGGCTGAATGAAGTAGGTTTCCTTGGTCATATTATCTCTGGTAATGGTATAGCTGTGGACCCAGCCAAGGTTGATGCTGTGTCGCAATGGGAGAGCCCGAAGTCAGTTACAGAGATTAGAAGCTTCTTGGGATTAGCTGGTTATTACAGGAGATTTATTGAAGATTTCTCGAAGTTGGCCCTGCCGTTGACTCAATTGACATGTAAGGGAAAGGCCTTTGTGTGGGATGCTCGCTGTGAGGAGAGCTTCAATGAGTCGAAGAAGAGGTTGACAACATCGCCCGTGTTGACTTTGCCTGTTCCGGATCAACCGTTTGTAGTATATTGTGATGCTTCCAAGATGGGTTTGGGAGGTGTGTTGATGCACGAAGGTAAGGTAGTAGCTTATGCGTCCAGACAGTTGAGGACCCATGAGAAGAACTACCCTACTCATGATTTGGAGCTAGCTGCAATTGTGTTTGTGCTGAAAATTTGGAGGCACTATCTGTATGGTACTAGATTTGAAGTGTTTAGTGACCATAAGAGCTTGAAATACTTGTTTGATCAGAAGGGGCTAAATATGAGACAGAGACGTTGGTTAGAATTGCTGAAGGATTATGATTTCGGCTTGAACTATCACCCCGGCAAAGCTAATGTCGTGGCGGATGCTTTAAGTCGGAAGAGTTTGCATATGTCGGCTATGATGGTGAAAGAATTAGAGTTGATTGAGCAGTTTCGGGACATGAGTCTGGTTTGTGAAGTGACACCGCAGAGTGTCAGATTGGGAATGTTGAAGATCGGCAATGAATTTTTGATTAGTGTTCGAGAAGCTCAAAAGTCAGATGTAAAGTTGGTAGACTTGTTAGTTGCGAATGATCAAGCTGGGAATGGGGACTTCAAGTTAGATTCCCAGGGTGTATTGAGATTCAGGGATAGGATTTGTATTCCTGATGATGCTGAGATGAAGAGAATGATTCTTGAGGAGAGCCATAGGAGCAAGTTGAGTATTCATCCAGGGGCTACGAAAATGTACCAAGATTTGAAGAAGTTGTTCTGGTGGCCTGGTATGAAGAATGATGTGGCACAGTTTGTGTATTCTTGTCTGACTTGTCAGAAGTCTAAGATTGAGCATCAGAAGCCCGCGGGGTTGATGCAACCATTGGAGATTCCGGAATGGAAATGGGATAGCATTTCCATGGATTTTGTGACTGGTTTGCCAAATACAATGAGAGGGTTTGATGCTATATGGGTGGTTGTGGACAGGTTGTCAAAGTCTGCTCATTTCTTACCAATTAATATGACTTATCCAGTTCCAAAGTTTGCAGAGATCTACATTAAAACAATTGTGAAGTTGCATGGCGTTCCGCTCAGTATTGTGTCTGATAGAGATCCAAGATTCACATCTGAATTTTGGAAGAGTTTGCAAGAAGCTTTGGGTTCTAAGTTGAGGTTGAGCTCCGCTTATCATCCGCAGACAGATGGTCAGACGGAGAGGACTATTCAGTCGTTAGAGGACTTGTTGAGAGCATGTGTTCTTGAGCAGGGAGGTTCATGGGATTCTCATCTTCCGTTGATAGAGTTCACCTATAATAACAGTTTTCATTCTAGTATTGGTATGGCACCGTTTGAGGCGTTGTATGGTCGGAGATGTAGGACTCCATTATGTTGGTATGAATCTAGAGAGAGTGCAGTATTGGGGCCTGAGATCGTGCGAGAAACAACTGAGAAGGTAAAATTAATCCGTGAGAAGATGAAAGCGTCGCAGAGTCGGCAAAAGAGCTATCATGATAAGAGAAGCAAGGATTTAGAGTTTCAGGCCGGTGATCATGTGTTCCTGAGAGTCACTCCGGTGACTGGTGTTGGGCGTGCCTTGAAATCAAAGAAGTTAACTCCCCGTTTCATTGGTCCGTATCAGATTACGGAGAGGGTGGGAAGTGTTGCCTATAGGGTGGCCTTGCCGCCTAATCTTTCGAACTTGCATGACGTGTTCCACGTGTCACAACTTCAAAAGTATGTTCCAGACCCGTCTCATGTGATTCAGATGGACGAAGTAGAGGTACGGGATAATCTCACGGTGGAGACTATGCCTGTGCGAATTGAAGATAGAGAAGTGAAGATTCTGAGGGGGAAGGAGATTCTTTTGGTGAAAGTGGGTTGGCTAGGAGCTGCTGGTGAGAGTATGACTTGGGAGCTGGAGAGTAAGATGCGGGAAGCATATCCGGAGTTGTTTGATTCAGGTAATTTCGAGGACGAAATATTCTAAGTGGGGGAGAGTTGTAACGCCCCAAAATAATTTAATTATTTATTTAATTAAGTTATTTAAGGCTTACAATATTTATTTAATTTAATTAAATAATTCAAGGTTTAATTTATTTATTTTATTTTAATTATTAGGAGGTGTTGTCTCGAATTAGATGGTGCACGGGGCCCATGACCCGCAAGTGAGCCCATGACCCATTGGATAGTCATAGGAATTCGACTCACTAGGGGTCTTGTGACTTAGTTGCATTTTTGACTCAATTGCAAAAAGAAAGAAAAGAAACGTAAAAAGAGAGAGTGAGAAGAGAAGGAGTTGCGAAGGGAAGAGGAGAAGAAGAAAAGGGGGCGAAGCAGTCTAAGAGGAAGAGAAGGCTTGTTGGTGACTTGCATTTTCCTTGGAGCTTTGCTAGCAATTTCGACTTCTAAGAGGTTATGGGGGTCCTCTTTTTGTTGTTAATACCATATGCGAATTAGTGATGCCTAGGGTTAGGGTTCTAGGATAAATTCTATGAATGAATTGTTGTGATGATGATTAAATTATAGTATTGTGATGCTTGATTATGAATGGCCTAGGTTGAAATCGCATGACTAATGTTTTGAATTGTTGCTAATGTGAATTGAATGTCATATATTTGAATATATGACTTGTTGGTGCTTACTTGGTGAAAATTGAGAATCATGGTGATACTTGAATCATATATATATAATTGAGTGTTTGGTGAATTTAAATTGGTGTTTGAATTTGAAAAATTCTGGTTTTGGAAGCTCCTAGGCGCCTTGGGCGCCATATGCCTTGTTGCTGTGTTTCTGCGCCTCAGTCATGGGCGCCAGGCGCCCAGTCAGTGTGCCTGCGCCAGTTTTTCCAGCCACTGTGTTGCTGTTTTGGTGCTAGGCGCCTTGTGTCATGGGCGCCAAGGGCCCCAATGTTCTGGTGATTGTTTTGTAAAATTTGGTTTCTGGTTTTCATATTCAAGTAAAATAGTTCGTGCAAAATGATTTTGGTCACCAAAATAGTTGGGTTGCGTGTTTTCACTAGGCGCCTAGTGCATGGGCGCCAACAATGCGTGTCACTTTTTGACAAAATTTTTATTGGGTTCTCATATTCTGAGCATTTGGCTCGTGTAAAATCAATTCCGAAGTAAAATGAGTTTTTTTTTCATGTTGGCCTTAGGCGCCTAGTGCCTGGGCGCCGTGTTGCTGTTCTTGGCGCCATGCGCCTATGCGCGTTGCTGTTTCCTGGGCGCCAAGCGCCTATGCGCGTTGCTGTTTCCTGGGCGCCGAGCGCCTATGCGCGTTACTGTTTCCTGGGCGCCATGCGCCTATGCGTGTTGCCGTTCCTGGGCGCCAAGCGCCCATGCGCCAAGTTCCGTGTTGCTCCTGGGCGCCCAGCGCCTGGGCGCCAGTTTCCAGGATGTCTAAGTATTTTTCCGGTTTTATTTTTAATGTAACTTTTGACTCGGTTATCCAAATTTGACGGTTCAAAATGCGTTTCGAAGCTAATTTCAGTGTCTATCCAAATGTTCTAATATTATGCAAAAATGAATTATTTTACTGGTGTTTCTGGGCTGAGGTGTTCAAGTGTCTAAACGGCAATTTTTATCCACTTTCCCTATGTCGTGTCAAACTATAAATTGGCCTATTGAAAATTGGTGTTGGTGTGAGTGGTGGGTTGAGCTGGTGAGTGTATTATGGTGTGATTGGTGAGCAGAGGCTTCGGCCTAATTTTAAATTGGTGAGCCGATTAATGAAATGGTGAGAATATGAATAAAATGGTGAGCTGAATTAAATGGTGGATTTGATTGAATTGTGGTGTGTTGTGATGCATTTCCATAGAATCTCATGAAACATGTGCATTATTGGTGAGCAGAGGCTTCGGCCTAGTTTTTTTGGTGAGCAGAGGCTTCGGCCTAGTTTTATTTGGTGAGCAGAGGCTACGGCCTATTTGTATTTGGTGACGGATCCGACATGCATGTGCCCGTGGTGTTTGGGTTGCATTTTCATGCATAATCATATATTGTGTAGTGCTGCATGGAAATGTAATGTTGATGTGATTTGTTGCCATTGTTGTGAACCGGTGTGCCTAGTTGCCCTTTTCCTATGTAGTGCTTATTTCCATATGTTATTAATTATGAAAAGAGACTCACCCTACTGCTTTTATGTTGCTTTTTATGTCGGCAACGTGCAGGTAATAACGAGTGAAGGTTTCCCTTATGCCTTCGTCTGGTAGGAAGTGTCATGCTCTGATACGTAGCACCAGGGGGGGTGTCCTATGTTTATGTGTTATTTTCCTTATACCGTTAGATTGTTATTGGTGATGTATTGGTTTTTATTTTCGAACTTATTATTATTCCGCTGCTGGTGGTGACTGAATTTAGTTGATGCGAACTAAACGTTTTTTTTATGGTGCTATGTATCTTGTGTTTTGAACCGAACTGTGAAAAGTGAAGTGGTTGATTTAATGGAGTAAGTGTAGCACTCGCTTAAATTGTTTTCAAAAAAAAAAAAGAAACTCTGATTTTATTAAATAGTAAGGTTACTAGAAATGGGGTGTTACACAGAGCCACAGGGTTGCATTACAAATGATTACTTTAAATTAAAAGTCACGGGAAGATCAGCAGCCTTCCATTTCTTTAATTTTTCACTGGCACCGCAGCGTCGAACCAAACTTGCACCACCCTCTTTAGACTCAGAACCATCCTTGATGATAGCAACTTGATTGGGATCCAACAAACCAGCACTCACAAAACTTTGACTGATGTCGCAAATTGGAATCCTCTGGGGCCATGGATCCTGGCCTTTGGACTTGGCCAACCATCTGCCTCTTCGTTCATCTGCCATTTTTCTTCTTTCTTCCTCACTTGGGGTGTATCCCAGCCCGCAACGGTCCTTGTTTTCCTTCAGTTGAATGGGAGCTAGAATTCCCTGACCAAACTTTGCCAAGCCAGAACCAACCTTATATCCTTGGGTTAACATGATCTTAGCAACCATCTCCTCCTTCTTGGTCCTCTCAAATACTACATTGGCGATCTCCAAAGACTGAAAGGCTGTTTCCAAAGACTCTTCGGCAGCTTCCACATATTTGAACTCTGATGGCTTATTAACCAGAGTCTCTTCCTCACCAAATACTACCACGACCTGGCCGTCAACCACGAATTTGACCCGCTGGTGTAAAGAAGAAGGGATTGCTCCAGCCATATGGATCCATGGTCGGCCCAGCAAACAACTGTATGAGGACGCAATATCCATGATTTGGAAATTGATGTAGAAAACTTCGGGACCAATCTGGATGGGAAATTCCATTTCCCCCAGAACTTCCTTTTTGGACCCAACAAAGGCCCGCACCAGTGTCGAACTCGGCTTCATGTAGGAGCAATCAACGTCTAACTTATCCATAGTTGACTTCGGCATCACGTTCAATGAAGACCCATTGTCAATTAGTACTCTGGCCAGCACATAGTCTCCACACTTTACCGAGGTGTGCAGAGCTTGATTGTGTTCTTTTCCGCTTGAAGGCAACTCATCATCGGCAAATGTTAGGTGATTTGCAGCCACTATATTCCCCACAATCCCATCAAACTGATTCACTGTGATATCCTCTGCAACATGAGCCTCGTTGAGCACTTTCATCAAAGCTGTTCTGTGTGCTTCCGAGCTAAGCAACAATGATAGCATGGATATCTTGGATGGAGTTTGCTTTAACTGATCAACCACTCGATAATCACTCTGCCGGACGATCTTCAAGAATTCATCTGCTTCTTTTTTCGTCACTTTCTCTTGAGAAACCTCTGGCTCTTTTCCTTTTTCCTTACGGCCCCTCTGTTCGGCCTCCTTGGAAGTTTCAGCTCGGAGAGTCTCAGGAGCATATACTCTTCCGCTTCTTGTGATCCCACTTGATCCCCCTATGTTGGTTACGGTAGGAGCACTTGGGGAGCATTCGACTGTAGATAGTGCAGTGTACTTCCACGGAACTGCCTTGTCCGACTTATAGGGAAAAGGAGCCGGAACTTCAATCACTAATGGTTGGGCGTTTGCCCGCACCAATCTGGGATTGTAATTGTAAGGAATTTCGACAGGTCTTCTGGGTCCTCTACTTTTATCAGAATGTAGAGTCAACACTTCTTCTTCAACATCATGAGTTCCTATCTGGACCACACACCGATCCATCAGGTCCTGCAGGATCATCTCAAAGCTTTCACAATTCCCCACGCACGTGGAGTCAGCACACCCCTCTTCATGGCAACACCCCTTCTTAACCACCCCAACATGGCATAACTCAGAGTAGATAACACCCAACGGGGTCTTGATCTTCTGCACATCCTTTACCAATTGCCCAACGGAACTTTCTATAGCATTGGTAGCTGGCCTCTGATGACCTGGCAATGGATTAGTTGTTGTATTCGGGCTGCTCTGCTTGAACGAGATCCACCCAGCATCTACTAGGTCTTGCACGACATGCTTGAAGGCTTTACATTCCTCCACGGTATGACCGACCCCATTTTCGTGGAAACTGCAGGTAGTATTAGCGTTGTAACTTCTAGGAAATGGCGGTTGTAGGGCCTTCATTGGCCGAGTGTTGATCAAGTTCTTGGAAGTCAAGTGATCAAACAATTCAGTGTATGTCATTGGTATTGGATCAAAACTGGTCCGTTTCTTGTACTGATAACCCTGAGCCCTGTGACTGTCACTGCCTTGCTGGGATGGCACAGGAGCAGAAAATGGAACAGTTTGTGGTGGAGGGGTACCAAAGGATGAACTTCCTCCCGAGATTACATTTGTTTCCCCTTCCTTCTTCTTCGGGAAATGGGAGTTAGGCTTCTTCTGATTGCTTGAACCACCAGAGCTTCCTGCATTACTGAGGTGATTCGAAATCTTCCCACTTTGGAGACCATGCTCAAGTCTTTCCCCGAAGACTATCATATCGAAGAAGTTAGTTGAAACACTTGTAATCAGCCAGTCATAGTAAATTGCTGGCAGAGTTTCCAAGAACGTGTACACCATTTCTTTTTCAGTCAAAGGAGGTTGGACCTGGGCGGCTAGGCTTCGCCATTTCTGGGCATATTCTTTGAAAGTCTCCCTTTCGCCCTTACTCATGTGTTGCAATTGCGACCTGTCCGGAGCCATGTCCATGTTATACTTATATTGTCTCATGAATGCTTCGCACAAATCTTTCCAACAATGAATTTCAAAGGATTGCAGTTTCATGTACCAATCTAGAGGAGCTCCAGCCAAACTGTTTTGAAAGCAGTAAATCAGCAGTTTGTCATCATTGGCGTAAGGACCCATTTTTCGTACAAACATCGTAACATGGCTCTCCGGACAGCCTGTTCCTCTGTATTTGTCCACTTCGAGAGCTTTGAACTTTGGTGGCAAAACCAAATCTGGGACTAGACACAGCTCACGAGCTTCCTTGGCTCTGACACCAACGCCCTCCATTGCCTTTACTCTTTCTTCAAGTGCACGAATCGGGTCATTTGGCTGTGATCCCTCAAACATGTGTCCTTGGGGGTGACTCCCCATACTGTAATAATACCCTCCAGGCTGAGGAACATTGTGAGGGTGTGCTGCAAGCCCCGGAGTAGGACTGAGCACAGCATGAGGACTAGGAGCTTGGATCTACGGTCCTCCGGCAGCTCCCCCGGACACGGCGGCAGTGACCTGATTAGGCGCAACCGTACTGACGGGGATAGGTCCAACAGTTCGCGGCATGTACCCTGCAGGCATACCCCAAGGATATCCTTGTGAAGTGTATTGATTCGGCCCATTCATTCCTAAAGCAAAGACGGGATGACTGACCCCGGATTCCGGAGGAACTGTGGCTGATATTGGAGGAGGAACGAAAGAAGTGACACCATCTGGACCCACGACGGCGACACCTTCAGCAGCTGTCCCACTCTTTAAACTTTGCAGCATGACCATCATCTCATGCACCTGGGCCTCCATTGCCCCAACCTTATCCTTAAGCACTTGGTTCTCCTAAGCCAGCTGCTCAGGATTCAGAATTTGTACGCCCAAATCTTCATGTTCTGGATTTCTTTCAGTTTCAACCTCTGGATGCCCTTGAGGATCAACCATCAGCTTTGCTTGTAATCGGGTGAAGTATCGGTGGCGGAGAACCAGCTTGCCTCTCGCTTCTGTTGGTAGAACATTTTTATTAAGTGAAGGAGCAAATTAATGAATGCAATGCGTGCAATGCAGATGAGTGTTAGTTTTAGTTCGTCTTATGCCGTGAACCTCCAAACTTTGATGAAATGAAAGGATGCATGCATGAGCTGTAAAAGCTTATGTTGGATGCAATGCGAGGATGCATGCAAAATGATGATGATGTTTTATGCATATGCAGATTAGGGCAAAACCTTTATTGGCATTAGTTCAAGTTTTTTTCTTTTTTTTTGAAAAATGCGGGCTGTACGTGGTTTCATATGGACCAAGTAAGAGAAAGGCTACAACGGCAGCTCGTTCTCTCTTTTTTGAAAAGAGTGGGCCATATGTCATTTCGTACGGACCGGCAGAAGAAAGGCTACAACGGCAGCTCTTTCTCTACTTTTTATTTGAAAAACCTCCTACTCTTTTTTGAAAACATGTCTATATTACAATGCAACACACAATTTGGTATGCCCCTTGTGTCCTACGAAGGTGGGGACCTAAGTTATAGGACAACTCAAATGTTCCTCCCATGCGGGTTCTAGTCACTTCCTCACCAGGTTACCAGAGCTAATTCTTTCTCACAATAGCACCCACAACGATGGAACGCCATCTGGTGTGAGGCCTCATGAAAGAGCATACTCTGGCTGAAACTTTCGTGAGAGTCGGAAGGACAACAGTCCAATTGCCAGTCACTACTCGTTTCCACTCTCCTAAGTTTTGTCAGACCTTGGGTTTTAGGCCCCTCTCAAAGCATAGTAAGCATAAGGTGTGAGTGTGTGCAGCAAGGGCATACCGCCTAAAACTACCCACATATACCCCACCTGCAAAGGAAAACCCAGAACAGTCCAAACAATAGCAGGCAATAACATGTCGTCTACCCTAGGGTTCAATATCACAATACCAATAATCCAACCTAGGTTTCAGCAACAGTCATATGCACTGCTTACCTCAAGAAAGGGAGCGGAGAAGAAGGGATCATAATAGAATGGGAGGAAATGCATGTTTTTACCTTAAGAAAGGGAGCAGAGAATAGGGGACATGGGAATTGAGGAATGCATGAACACGGCATTGTGAACAAATAGAAAAGGAAGTAAAACAAAGCTTTCAACTCAATTAATTTTAAACCACACATCAAGTTAACTAGGCTTGACCCTCGTCTTTTTTAAAAAAAATGGTCCCCAGCGGAGTCCCCAGCTGTTGCGCCCGAAAAATCCGGTTTGGGACTTTTCGTTTGACGTGGAAAAAGTTTGGAGCCGCCACCAATATTTTAATTTTAAGACCAAAACATTGAAAAAAGGTCTTTTAAACAAGGCGGATGGTCTTTTGAAAACGCAGAGATGTAGGTTCGGGGGTCGGTTAGGTACAGGGAAGGTATTAGCACCCCGCACTTCCTTTCTACCGAAAGGGAACCATTAACTTGATGTGTGGTTTGGACAAAAGTTTGAGTTTGAAAGCGGTTTATTCTACTTCTTTTCTTTTCTTTAGGAGTTTGTTTTATTGAAAACGAGGGGGAAAGGGATATTTTTGGTATCTTTGAAAAGCGGAACAAAACAAAGTTTTTTTTTAAAAGTGTGCTTGACGGGACAGGACCCCGCTCCTACGTACCCTCACTGGAAGAAGGATCAAAGCTACGTAGTTCTTGGGTTTTTTAAAAGTGTGCTTGACGGGACAGGACCCCGCTCCTACGTACCCTCACTGGAAGAAGGATCAAAGCTACGTAGTTCTTGGGTTTTTTAAAAGTGTGCTTGACGGGACAGGACCCCACTCCTACGTACCCTCACTGGAAGAGGGATCAAAGCTACGTAGTTCTCGGGTTTTTGGTTTTGAAAAAGGATTGAGCTTTCGCAATTGGGTGAGCGTTTGTGAAGACCGAACCAAAACGGTTAGAATGGCCTCACTACTAACTCTTTTGAAAATGAAATCATCATTAATGACCTAACCGGCAACAGCGCGATTGGTGTTTAATGACAATTGGTTTATTTTTGAGAAATGAATAAGTTTTCGAAAATGGGATAGAGCTTTTGCGAAGACCGAACAACAACGGTTAGAATGGTCTCGCTACTAACTCCTTTTGAAAACAATATCATCATTAACAACCTAATCGGCAACGGCGCGATTGGTGTTTAATGACGATTGATTTATTTTTGTTTTGAAAGTAAAAGTTTCTTTTTGTTTTGAAATGATTTTAGGAAATGGGTTTTAGAAAAGGAGTAGAACAATTCAAGTCAATTCTAAATCCATAACCAAATGCAAATGAATGAATAATACTCAAGCAAACATGAACATATCATTCATTAACCAAGATTAAATATGCCCATACAATCAATGGATTTAATTATTAAGGATGCAAAACAAAGTTCTCAAAGTAATTATTAAGGATTTAATTATTAAGGATGCCCATACACCCTCAAAATAATTAGTAGAATTATTTAGGTGTTAACCCAATTAAACTAATTTAGTACTTGACGGGTAAATTTATTGAGTGCTAAAAATTATTTATTGGTGGTTATCGGATCGTTAACCGGATAATACGGATCAAGGAAATTTTGGAATCGAAATAGGAGATTTCGATCAATAGGGTAATATGACCGCGTTACAACTTATATATTAAATAAATATATATAAGTATACGTGTGTGTGTGTGAGAGGAGAAGAAAAGAATTAATTGAAAGAAAGAAAGAAAAGAAGGGAAGCAGCGAGAGAAGAGAAACAGAGAGGAGAAAAGAGAGAAAAGAGAAAGAAGAGGAAAGGGGCATGGAGGAAGAAGAGGAAAAAGGGAGGACTTCGGTTCACCGAAACGACTTCCTTCCAACACGAAAAATGTTCAGCGTTACTTCCTCTTCGATTTGGTACCAACATCAACATCATCAACTCTCTCTCTCTCACTTTGCCATTTTCGAAATTTGGAAGAAATGGAGGTTTGTTGATGGTTCAAGCTCAAGGATGGCTTGGGATGGAGTTTGGCGCGAACCCAAGGATGATGGATCGTTGATTGAGGTTCGATTGAAAGATTGGAAGCGAGTTGGGTGATTTGGGGTTTTGGTGAATAGTGTCATGGAGGTTAGGGGAGGAAGATGATGAATAGTGCATTATAGAGGTCTCGGGATTGAGCGGAAAGGTGGAAAGCGTTGGAAGCGGATTCGGGTGTCGCCGGAGCGAGGAATGGATTCGGGGAACGTTCGTGTGGTTTTGTCGGAAAAGCGGTTTCGCGTAAGTCTCAGTGATTTGGCGAAGTCTCGGTGATTTTGAAGTCTCGGTGTCGGCACACGCTTCGAGGGTGAGTTTTACTCACGCTTAGGATGTTTTTATGTTTCGAGTATTTTTACGTCAATTGATGTCGAGAGATCTTGAGTCAAAACCGCTATTTGGAAAATATGTCGTTTTTGATAAAAACCGTTTTGATTGAGACATTGATTGATTTGAATGATTGTGTGATATTGGTTGAATCTGTTTTTCTGTTTGTTTGGACTGTTTTCAATCGGAACGAGAATCGGAATTAAGCGGAATCGCGGTTTTCGCGCGAAACCGCCAAATTCTGTACTTGACAGACACCCCTACTATCAGTCCACGCGCCACTGGCGCGCCGCGCGCCACTCGCCCGCCACTTGACAGATCCTGCTGCCAGTTCGCGCGCCACTTGCGCGCCATCTGGCAGATTTCAGCAACCAAACATTGTTTTTCGTTTCGCGATAACTTTTGATCCGGGAACCCGATTGAGGTGTTCTAAGATGCGTTGGAAAGCTTATTCAGAGGCCTAACTGAATATTCTATTTTTAAGGCAAAATGAACTGTTTTTGATATTGAAACTTATGTTGAAAAGTGTCGAGTTAGTATGCGAGGGCGAATGTGGACTTAATGTTTTTTATCGAAAAGAAAGCGGACTATGAGTCCTATGTGATATTGTATAAATGACGCGGGATGATTGTTAAATCATCTAAACCGGTCTATGGTACGTTCTATTTATTGAACTATGTAATTGACGCGGGATGTTTATTAAGTATTCATCTAAACCGGTCTATGATTCTTGATATATATATATATTATATCTAGTCGAGGTGACGACCTCTATGAAATAGCATACTAGGTGAGGGAAGTCATGAGCCCTTGACCTAGGCCCCTATGTTGTTACTTTTGCCTTTAGACATTGTACACCTATTGGCTATGCGGGGTTCACCTAAGCTTGCGGTAGTTGGTGACGTGCTAAATATTAAAAGGTTATGTTTGTAATTCATTAATTGAATTACTAGTAATTGTTTGTAATTCATATCGAATTACCAGTGAATAATTGCAATTCAATAACAGGATTGCCAGGTAAAGGTTTTATAAATAAACTGAGAGCGTGGTTAGGGGTCTCGGTAGAACTCACTGAGATTGTATCTCATTGTTTAAATGTTGTTGTTTTACAGAGAAACAAGGAAAGAAGAGATCCACAGAGGCACGAGCAGGTTGCGCTCGGACTGGATGCTGAAGACTTGGTATTATGTATTTTCTTCCGCTATCTTGTATGATACTGAATGATGTAGTTGCTGAATATTTTGGTCTGAGACCATCTTATAGTCTTATGTGTATCAAGACTGTTTTGTTATTATTCAGTTGAACTACGTTGCAATATTCAGTATTTAGGCAGGAATTGTGTATCTCTGATGTGTTCTAATGTGCACTCGGGCATTTTTAGTCGATAAAAATATCGGGGTGTTACAGTTGGTATCAGAGCAGTTCGACCCAGTCGGACTTAGCTTAGGGTTGAGTCGATTCCTTGTTAGTCCTGGTTGTAATTACACTTGTGATGCTAAGAGACATTGAGCCTGATCAACTTAATACTTAGTGCATCATAAGCTGAATTATGGCAGGGTGATCAAGACGTAGTCCTCGACCAAGACCGGAGTCTCCAACCGGTGGATCCTCAGGAAATGCGTCATGACGGTGGAAGCTGTGTTAAAATGGGAACGACTGACATCAGTTGCGGAGATCAGAAGTTCATTGGGTCTAGCTAGTTGTTATAGAAGATTTATCCAAGGGTCCTCAGAGTTAGTTCTTCCCCTTACTCGGTTAACTCGTAAGAGTCAACCGTTTATGTGGGATGCCGATTGTGAAGAATGTTTTCAATAGTTGAAGTATCATCCAGTAGAAGACCAAGTTGTAGCAGATGCGCTGAGTAGGAAATCCATTCACATAGCAAGGTTAACAAGGCAAGAGATGGCATTGTTAGAGTCCTTAAATCTAAGTCGGGGTACGTCCATAAGTTTCCACTTTAGTGGCGAAGTGTTAGTTTGTTAACCTCTCCTTTGTGAAGGTTAACAATGAGATTGTATTGTGAGATTCTGTTTGTCAGGTCAAACGTGAATAGGGATATGAGAGTGAGGTGTCTGCTGACTGTGCTTCACATTGCAAATAACCATCAAGGGATTAATTGAAGGATCTGCTTGCGAGAGTCTGAAATTTCCGAAGTAAAGCTCGGCGTGCGGTATGGTAGTTTTGAAAAGTCATTTTGCGAAAACCCGCATGCTAAGGTTAATTTTGGGAACGAAGAAAGAAGCTAATAAAATTTGATTGAGGAAGAAGATCCTTGGAAGATTACTTGGGTTGAGGGGAAGCTCTCAACGCTATCGACTAATGTGGAAAGGAATCGGGTGCGTTGTTGGTAGGAATCTCGTGATGAAGTTGCAATAGAGGAAAAAGGGAGCTCTATGTTCTGTTTGATAGTTGTTTCGAGAAAAGCAGAGGTGATTTTCATTACGTTCGAGCTATTCGTTATCCCCACAGTCTATTTCTGCATTGTGGTCAGAGTTTTAATAAAACCCTCATTCCATCTTTTTGAAAAGTTTTATCTCGAAATCTTGAGGGCGAGTCAAGATGTTTCACAAATGAATTTCCGTCACAATTGTCATTGTGTATGGGAACTGTTAAAGATTTTTAGAAGATTTGTTGAGAAAGTGTTTACACCTTTTGAGGAAATCGTGTTTGTTTTTACGTCTACCGAGGAGTACTTTGGTTTGGATTAATCAAAGTTGGGGAGCAAGTGAGGAATGAAGCTTCAGAAGTGTTTTCGAACGCGGTGCCGAGCCTATGTAGGTGAAAGAGGAGTTTCTCGTGCTGATTCGTAACAAGAGAGTTCGGACTGTAATCTTAAAAGCGTTCTAGGGTAGTAGTCGAACATACTTAAAAGATTGACGTGCCAACTTGAGAAGATTTCCTACACTCATTTCGTAAGTTCGAGATTGTTTTCCAGCAAATTTAGACCTTTCTGAGAATGTCGATTCTCGGTTAGTCAAATGAAAGACTTGGCGAAATTTTGAGGACAAAATTCTTTCAAGTTGGGGAGAATGTAACACCCTCAAAATAATTAGTAGAATTATTTAGGTGTTAACCCAATTAAACTAATTTAGTACTTGACGGGTAAATTTATTGAGTGCTAAAAATTATTTATTGGTGGTTATCGGATCGTTAACCGGATAATACGGATCAAGGAAATTTTGGAATCGAAATAGGAGATTTCGATCAATAGGGTAATATGACCGCGTTACAACTTATATATTAAATAAATATATATAAGTATACGTGTGTGTGTGTGAGAGGAGAAGAAAAGAATTAATTGAAAGAAAGAAAGAAAAGAAGGGAAGCAGAGAGGAGAAAAGAGAGAAAAGAGAAAGAAGAGGAAAGGGGCATGGAGGAAGAAGAGGAAAAAGGGAGGACTTCGGTTCACCGAAACGACTTTCTTCCAACATGAAAAATGTTCAGCGTTACTTCCTCTTCGATTTGGTACCAACATCAACATCATCAACTCTCTCTCTCTCACTTTGCCATTTTCGAAATTTGGAAGAAATGGAGGTTTGTTGATGGTTCAAGCTCAAGGATGGCTTGGGATGGAGTTTGGCGCGAACCCAAGGATGATGGATCGTTGATTGAGGTTCGATTGAAAGATTGGAAGCGAGTTGGGTGATTTGGGGTTTTGGTGAATAGTGTCATGGAGGTTAGGGGAGGAAGATGATGAATAGTGCATTATAGAGGTCTCGGGATTGAGCGGAAAGGTGGAAAGCGTTGGAAGCGGATTTGGGTGTCGCCGGAGCGAGGAATGGATTCGGGGAACGTTCGTGTGGTTTTGTCGGAAAAGCGGTTTCGCGTAAGTCTCAGTGATTTGGCGAAGTCTCGGTGATTTTGAAGTCTTGGTGTCGGCACACGCTTCGAGGGTGAGTTTTACTCACGCTTAGGATGTTTTTATGTTTCGAGTATTTTTACGTCAATTGATGTCGAGAGATCTTGAGTCAAAACCGCTATTTGGAAAATATGTCGTTTTTGATAAAAAGCGTTTTGATTGAGACATTGATTGATTTGAATGATTGTGTGATATTGGTTGAATCTGGTTTTCTGTTTGTTTGGACTGTTTTCAATCGGAACGAGAATCGGAATTAAGCGGAATCGCGGTTTTCGCGCGAAACCGCCAAATTCTGCACTTGACAGACCCCCCTACTGTCAGTCCACGCGCCACTCGCGCGCCGCGTGCCACTCGCGCGCCACTTGACAGATCCTGCTGCCAGTTCGCGCGCCACTTGCGCGCCACGCGCCACTCGCGCGCCATCTGGCAGATTTCAGCAACCAAACACTGTTTTTCGTTTCGCGATAACTTTTGATCCGGGAACCCGATTGAGGTGTTCTAAGATGCGTTGGAAAGCTTTTTCAGAGGCCTAACTGAATATTCTATTATTAAGGCAAAATGAACTGTTTTTGATATTGAAAATTATGTTGAAAAGTGTCGAGTTAGTATGCGAGAGCGAATGTGGACTTAATGTTTTTTATCGAAAAGAAAGCGGACTATGAGTCCTATGTGATATTGTATAAATGACGCGGGATGATTGTTAAATCATCTAAACCGGTCTATGGTACGTTCTATTTATTGAATTATGTAATTGACGCGGGATGTTTATTAAGTATTCATCTAAACCGGTCTATGATTCTTGATATATATATATATATATATATATATATATATATATATATATATATATATATATATATATTATATCTAGTCGAGGTGACGACCTCTATGAAATAGCATACTAGGTGAGGGAAGTCAAGAGCCCTTGACCTAGGCCCCTATGTTGTTACTTTTGCCTTTAGACATTGTACACCTATTGGCTATGCGGGGTTCACCTAAGCTTGCGGTAGTTGGTGACGTGCTAAATATTAAAAGGTTATGTTTGTAATTCATTAATTGAATTACTAGTAATTGTTTGTAATTCATATCGAATTACCAGTGAATAATTGCAATTCAAAAACAGGATTGCCAGGTAAAGGTTTTATAAATAAACCGAGAGCGTGGTTAGGGGTCTCGGTAGAACTCACTGAGATTGTATCTCATTGTTTAAATGTTGTTGTTTTACAGAGAAACAGGGAAAGAAGAGATCCACAGAGGCACGAGCAGGTTGCGCTCGGACTGGATGCTGAAGACTTGGTATTATGTATTTTCTTCCGCTATCTTGTATGATACTGAATGATGTAGTTGCTGAATATTTTGGTCTGAGACCATCTTATAGTCTTATGTGTATCAAGACTGTTTTGTTATTATTCAGTTGAACTACGTTGCAATATTCAGTATTTAGGCAGGAATTGTGTATCTCTGATGTGTTCTAATGTTCACTCGGGCATTTTTAGTCGATAAAAATATGTAACTTGAAGATTTATTAGAAAAGAAGTTTGTAGACTGAAAAAGCAACTTGAAGATTTATTAGAAAAGAAGTTTGTAAGACCGAGTGTGTCACCTTGGGGAGCTCCAGTGTTGCTAGTGAAAAAGAAAGATGGTAGTATGAGGTTGTGTGTAGACTATCGACAGTTAAATAAAGTTACAATCAAGAACAAGTATCCGTTGCCAAGAATTGATGACTTGATGGATCAGTTAGTGGGTGCTAAAGTATTTAGCAAGATTGACTTAAGGTCTGGTTATCATTAGATCAAGGTCAAGGATGAAGATGTCCAGAAGACGGCATTTAGGACAAGATATGGGCACTATGAGTATTCCGTTATGCCTTTCGGTGTGACTAATGCGCCGGGGGTATTCATGGGATACATGATCCAAATCTTCCGTGAGTATTTGGACAAGTTTGTGGTGGTTTTCATTGATGACATTCTGATTTACTCTAAGTCAGAAGAGGAGCATGCGGAACACCTGAGGTTGGTGTTAGAAATTCTGAGGAGTCGAAAGTTATATGCCAAGTTGTCCAAGTGTGAGTTTTGGTTGAAAAAGGTCAGTTTTCTCGGTCATGTGATTTCTAGGGAGGGGATTGTGGTGGATCCTTCCAAAGTTGATGCAGTGTTGCAATGGGAGTCTCCAAAGTCAGTTACTGAAATAAGGAGTTTTCTGGGATTGGCTGGCTATTATAGAAGATTCATTGAGGGGTTTTCGAAGTTGGCTCTGCCATTGACTCAATTAACTTGCAAGGGCAAGGCTTTTGTTTGGGATGACCGATGTGAAGAAAGTTTCAATGAGCTGAAGAGGAGGTTGACTACGTCTCCAGTGTTGACCCTACCTAGTCCGGTTGAACCGTTTGTAGTATACTGTGATGCTTCCAAGATGGGTTTGGGTGGTGTGCTTATGCAGAATGGGAAAGTAGTCGCTTATGCGTCGAGGCAATTGAGAATTCATGAAAAGAATTACCCCACTCATGACTTAGAACTTGCTGCTGTGGTGTTTGCATTGAAAATTTGGAGACATTATTTGTATGGATCGAGATTTGAGGTGTTCAGTGATCACAAGAGTCTTCGGTATCTGTTCGATCAGAAAGAGTTGAATATGAGGCAGCGACGGTGGTTAGAGCTATTAAAAGATTATGACTTTGAATAGAGTTATCACCCATGTAAAGCTAATGTGGTTGCAGATGCTCTGAGTAGGAAGACCTTACATATGTCGGCATTGATGGCTAGAGAGCTTGAGTTGATTGAGCAATTCAGGGACATGAGCTTAGTTTGTGAAGTTACACCTCATAGTGTCAGATTGGGTATGTTGAAAATTGGCAACGATTTTATGGCTAGTATCCGGGAAGCGCAGAAGTTAGATGTGAAATTGGTTGATCTGATGAGTGGGATTGGCCAGTCTGAAAATGAGGACTTCGAGTTAGATGCTCAGAATGTATTGAGGTATCGTGGAAGAATTTGTGTTCCCGAGGATGAGGAAATGAGAAAGGCAATTCTTGAGGAAGGGCATAGGAGTAGGTTGAGTATCCATCCTGGAGCGACGAAGATGTACCAAGATCTGAAAAAGATGTTCTGGTGGCCTGGGTTGAAGCGCGATGTGGCGCAGTTTGTGTATTCGTGTTTGACCTGTCAGAAATCGAAGGTCGAGCATCAGAAGCCTGCGGGAATGATGCAACCGTTGAATGTTCCAGAGTGGAAGTGGGATAGTATCTCCATGGATTTTGTGACTGGGTTACCCAATACGGTGAGAGGGCATGATTCAATTTGGGTGGTTGTGGATAGGTTGACGAAGTCGGCTCATTTTATTCCTATCGGCATTAAGTATCCAGTGTCGAGATTGGCTGAAATCTACATTCAGGTGATTGTGAAGCTGCATGGGGTTCCTTTGTGCATAGTGTCTGATAGAGACCCAAGGTTTACTTCGGAATTTTGGAGTAGCTTACAGAAGGAGTTGGGTTCTGTAACACCCTAAATATTAAATTAATTTATTTAATTAAGTATTTAGGAATTTATTTAATTTATTGGGTATAATTTAATTAATTAAAATTATATTTAAATGGTGTAGGTGGTATTAGGGGAGGAGGGCGCCAATTAGCTAGACTTGGGCTTAAGTGGAAAGCCCAAGCCCATGATCCAAGATCATATGCGAAGGGGGCAAGCCAAAGTGAGGTTAGGGTTTTTGTGAGCAATTGCGAAATTGAGAGGAGAGAAAGGAGAGGAGGAGGAGCGCCGTAGAAAAAGAGGAAAGGAGGAGAAGAAAGTCGCGCCACCAAGAGAGGAGAGGATCGTGGTTGGTTGCCGTGGTTCCGTTCGTGATCGTCTCGAGGGCTCCTACTCTTCGAATACGAGGTAAGGGGATGTCCTATCAATTCCTATAATGATTCCTATCATAGATCCTAAGTAGTGATAGCCTAGATGTTAATTATGATTGTTATGATGTTTACGAAATCATGTTCTTGATGTTGCTATATGCGTGATACATGTTGTACTTGGGATTGTTGTTGAATTCGAATGGGTGGTGTATAATTTTGGCGATTTCAATGTGTATCCATGATGGTTGTAATGTGTGTTGCAATTGAGTCAAGAGACAATTTGAGAAAAATGATGTTTGTGCTGAATTTGTGTGAAAAATCTGGTGCTGGAACTGTTCTGGGCGCCAGGGGCGCCTGTGCGCGTTGCAGTGTGCGTGGGTGGGCGCTGGGTGCCAGCGCTGGGCGCTGGGCGCCCGTGTGCGTGTGTGCGTGTGTAGCGCTGGGCGCTGGGTGCCAGCGCTGGGCGCTGAGCGCCCGTGTGCGCGCGTTTCTGTGTTGCGCCAAGGCGCTGGGCGCTGGGCGCCCGTGTGTTGCGTTTGCGTGTTGCGCTGAGGCGCTGGGTGCCAGCGCTGGGCGCTGAGCGCCCGTGTGGATGTGTTGCGTCTTGCTGGGCGCCAGGTGCCTGGGCGCTGGGCGCCAGTTTTCAGGATGTTCCAAAATATTTTCGAAAACTGTTTTCGCCATATCTTTTGACTCGGATATCCGTTTTGAACGATTCAAAAAGCGTTGTGAAGCATTTTCAGTTGTCTATCTGTGTGTTCCATTTTTGAAAAAATAAAAACTTATAATTTCAGAAGGTTGCTGGGCGCCCAAGTGGCTGTCCCCTGTGGTCGTTGCTGTGATATTGAAAACGCGTTTAGTGTCTTTAAAAATTCTCTTTTGCGTACGACCAGTGGTTTTAACGAAGTAATGTCAAAAATGATGATTTTGACGATAATGCCCCTAGTGGCTAGTTAAATGACTGTTTTGCCCTTAGTGGCTATTATTATTTATAATGACGTGTAAATGACTGTTTTGCCCTTAGTGGCTATTATTAATTATAATGACGTGTAATTGACTGTTTTGCCCTTAGTGGCTATTATTATTTATAATGACGTGTAAATGACTGTTTTGCCCTTAGTGGCTATTATTAATTATAATGACGTGTAAATGACGATGATGCCCTTGGTGGCTAGTAAATGACGTTTTTGCCCTCAGTGGCTATTGTTTGAGTTGATAATATTTATGTATAAGTGACGATGAAAACCCAGTGACGTTTGAGGCCCGAAAGGCTAAGTGATGTAAGGCCTAAAAGGCTAAGTGATGTTGTTGTTGTGTAAATTGTGAATTGACAGGTGTTGTGCCTCTTATTTTGGCAAACCGGTAAGTGACGGGTCACACAGTTGACTGTGATTTGTGTATTTGAGTATTTGTGTGTTTGTGAGTGGTGCATGTCATAGTGTCTCATGCCCCATATGCATAAACCCAGTGACGTTTTGAGGCCCAAGTGGCTAAGTGACGATGAGGCCTTAATGGCTAAGCGACGTTTGTGAAAAGGTACCTCATGCATATGCCCGCGAGTGGGTTGCATTTCATATGCCCGCATGACCTTGTGATGAGTTATTGGAATGATGTGATTGATGATTGTGATGTGATTAATTTAGAGCTGTAACTTGACTTATTATTTATCATATGATTTATTATATGAATTGAATTGGACTCACCCTTCTGTTTGAATGTTACCCCTATGCGGTAACGTGCAGGTGATTGCGAGTGAAGGGCTAGGTACCTTCACTAATTTGAGTCGAGTCGTCACGCTCTGATACGTAGCACTCAGGGGGGGACGAACTTAATGTCATGAATGTTTTTGGTTGTTAAGTTTTGTTGACAATTCTGTTTTATTTTATTATTCCGCTGCTTAGATGATTTTATTGACGTTGAGTTTTATTGCGATGATAACTGTGGCTTTGAGATTCGCCTTTTGTGATGTGCTACGTAATACCTGGTTAATATGTTTTGAGCTGTTTTATTGAGAAGCGTGGTTTTTATTGAAGTATGTGTAATATCCCTCGTGCGAAACAAAATTTCGAAAACTCTGATATTTTTCTAATTAAATTAATGGGTAGAAAAGGGGTGTTACATTAGTGGTATCAGAGCGGTTCGGTCTGTCCGGCCAATGTTGTCCTGTCATAGTGTCTTATGACAATAGATTAGTACTAAATTCTTGGTTTGTGCTGCAGTGATAGTTTGAAATGGCTGGGAGAAACGACGCTGCTCTTGCTGCTGCATTGCAAGCTATGGCTCAGGCTGTGCAGGGTCAGCAGAATGCTGGAGATAACGCTGGTTTTCGGAGTCTGACTACTTTCCAGAGAGAGAATCCGCCCACCTTTAAGGGCAAATACGATCCAGATGGTGCTATGGCTTGGTTGAAGGAGATCGAGAGGATTTTCAGGGTGATGGACTGTACTGTTGAGCAGAAGGTCCGTTTTGGTACCCACATGTTAGCCGAGGAGGCCGACGACTGGTGGTTGGCTACTAGGCAGAGGTTGGAGGCTGTGCAGGAAGAGGTTACTTGGGAGGTATTCAGCAGGGAATTTCTGAGAAAATATTTTCCTGAAGACGTCCGAGGAAAGAAAGAGATAGAGTTCTTGGAACTGAAGCAGGGTGGTATGTCTGTGACCGCATATGCGGCGAAATTTGTGGAACTGGCAAAATTTTATCCACACTACAGTGAGGCTACAGCTGAATTTTCTAAATGCATCAAATTCGAGAATGGGTTGAGGCCTGATATTAAAAAGGCCATTGGTTATCAGAAGATTCGTGTGTTCGCAGATCTGGTTGACAGATGCAGAATCTTCGAGGAGGACAGTACTGCTCATTACAAAGCTACGTCTGAGAAAAAGGGTAAGTTTCAGAGTCGAAGCAAGCCGTATGAGGTTCCTGCGGGTAAGAGTTATCAGAGGTCGGCTGGGGGTAAGAATTCTAGTGGGGGAGATGCTCCTGCTAGCATTGTCTGTTATAAGTGTGGCAAGCCTGGCCACAAGAGTACTACATGCAGGTCTGATGAGAGGGTTTGCTACCGTTGTGGTAAAAAGGGTCATATGGCAGCCGAGTGTAAGGTCAAGGATGTGGTGTGTTTCAACTGTGGTGAGTCTGGGCATATCAGTACAAAGTGTACAAAGCCGAAGAAGGAAAGGTCTACTGGGAAGGTATTTGCATTGGCAGGAGAGGAGCCTGATGAGGAGGATGGTCTGATTAGAGGTACGTGTTTTATTAATGGTACTTCTCTGAAATCTCTTATTGATACTGGTGCTACCCATTGCTTTATATCTGTTGATTGTTGTAAAAGATTGGGTCTTGTTTTATCTGCTATGTGTGGGGATATGGTTGTCGATACTCCTGCGAAGGGGTCGGTGATCACGTCCCAGGTGTGTTCTCAGTGTCCCGTGTCGATATTCGGCAGGGACTTTGTTGTGAATTTTGTTTGCTTGCCGTTGAGAGGTCTGGATGTAATCTTAGGCATGGACTGGTTAGAGAATAATCACGTTCATATCAACTGTCGTAGCAAGTCGGTCAGTTTCAGGGAAGAAGATTCTGTTTTGGTATCTGCTGATCAGTTGAAGAAGCTGAAGGAAGAAGGGGTTCAGCTATTTGCGTTGATGACATCGTTATCTGCTGAGAGTCAGGCTGTTATTGAAGAACTGAAAGTAGTACGCGAGTTTCCTGAGGTTTTTCCTGATGAAATTCCGGGGGTGCCACCGAAAAGAGAAGTTGAGTTTTCAATTGATCTTGTACCTGGTACGAGGCCTGTGTCTATGGCACCGTACAGGATGTCGGCGTCGGAATTGTCTGAGTTGAAGACGCAACTTGAAGAATTGCTTGAGAAAAAGTTTGTGAGACCGAGTGTATCACCGTGGGGAGCTCCGGTATTGTTAGTGAAGAAGAAAGATGGGAGCATGAGGTTATGTGTGGACTATCGTCAGTTGAATAAGGTAACTATCAAGAATAAGTATCCGCTTCCGAGAATCAACGATTTGATGGATCAGTTAGTGGGTGCCTGTGTTTTCAGCAAAATTGATTTGAGGTCCGGATATCATCAGATTAAAGTAAAGGACGAAGATGTTCAGAAGACAGCGTTCAGGACAACGTATGGGCATTATGAATATTCAGTGATGCCGTTCGGTGTGACCAATGCTCCTGGTGTATTTATGAAATATATGAATCGTATTTTCCATAATTACCTAGATCGGTTTGTGGTGATCTTCATAGATGACATTCTAGTTTATTCTAGGCTTAAAGGTAATTTTGGCCCCTGTAAAATACACATTAATCCATTTTGGCCCCTGCAAAATAAAAAACTTTAAATAAGCCCCTGCAAAATAGTAAGTTGTTCAGTTAAGCCCTCGCTGTTAGTGGTCCACTAACGTTGTTATTTTTAACCCTCATTTTGGCCCCTGCAAAATACACATTAAAGGTCATTTTGGCCCCTGCAAAATACACATTAATCCATTTTGGCCCCTGCAAAATACACATTAATCCATTTTAGCCCCTGCAAAATACCTTTAAAACTAACAGCGTTAGTGGACCACTAACAGCGAGGGCATAACTGAACAACTAACTATTTTGCAGGGGCTTATTTAAAGTTTTTTATTTTGCAGGGGCCAAAATGGATTAATGTGTATTTTACAGGGGCCAAAATGACCTTTAAGCCTTTATTCTAAGTCAGAGGAAGAGCATGCCGAGCATCTGAAGACAGTGTTAGAAGTTCTGAAAGAGAAAAAGTTGTATGCTAAGTTATCAAAGTGTGAATTCTGGCTGAAAGAAGTGAGTTTCCTTGGGCACGTGATTTCTGGTAATGGTATTGCGGTTGATCCGGCAAAAGTAGAAGCAGTGTTGGAGTGGGAGGCTCTGAAGTCCGCAACTGAGATTAGAAGCTTTTTGGGTTTGGCTGGGTACTACAGGAGGTTCATCGAGGGTTTTTCCAAGTTGGCCCTTCCGTTGACTCAGTTGACTTGTAAGGGTAAAGTTTTTGTTTGGGATGCTCGGTGTGAGGAAAGTTTTATGGAGCTGAAAAAGAGATTGACAACGTCGCCTGTCTTGACGTTGCCTAATCCGGAGGAACCGTTTGTTGTATATTGTGACGCTTCGAAGATGGGTCTGGGTGGTGTGCTGATGCAAGATGGGAAGGTCGTTGCGTATGCGTCGAGGCAGTTGCGGGTTAATGACAAAAATTACCCTACGCATGACTTGGAGTTGGCTGCTGTGGTATTTGTGCTTAAGATTTGGAGGCACTACCTTTATGGTTCGAGGTTCGAAGTGTTCAGTGATCATAAGAGTCTAAAGTATCTGTTCGATCAGAAAGAATTGAATATGAGACAGCGTCGGTGGTTGGAGCTCTTGAAGGATTATGACTTTGGTTTGAATTATCATCCCGGCAAAGCTAATGTCGTGGCTGATGCTTTAAGCAGAAAGTCTTTGCATATGTCGGCAATGATGGTGAAAGAATTAGAGTTGATCGAGGAATTCAGAGATTTGAGTTTGGTTTGTAAAATGACACCTCGCAGTGTCAAGCTGGGAATGTTAAAGATCGATAATGATTTCCTGGGCAGCATCAGAGAGGCTCAGAAGTCAGATGTCAAGTTAGTAGATTTAATTAATGGGGTTGGTCAATCTGAAGAGGAAGATTTCAAATTAGATTCCAGTGGCGTGTTGAGGTTCCGGGGTAGGATCTGTGTTCCGGATGATGAGGAGATGAGAAAGGCAATTTTAGAGGAGGGTCACCGTAGCAAGTTGAGTATCCATCCTGGCGCGACGAAAATGTATCAAGATCTGAAAAAGATGTTTTGGTGGTATGGTATGAAGAGAGATGTAGCACAGTTTGTGTATACCTGTTTGACCTGTCAGAAATCTAAGGTTGAGCATCAGAAGCCTGCAGGGTTAATGCAACCGTTGGAAGTTCCAGAGTGGAAGTGGGATAGCATAGCGATGGATTTTGTGACGGGATTGCCGAATACAGTTAAGGGTCATGACGCTATTTGGGTGATCGTTGATAGGTTAACGAAGTCTGCTCACTTTATTCCTATTAATATCACTTATCCGGTGTCGAGGTTGGCAGAGGTCTATGTCAAAGAAATTGTGAAGTTGCACGGTGTTCCGAAGAGTATTGTGTCAGATAGGGATTCGAGGTTCACTTCTGAGTTTTGGACGGGTTTGCAGAAGGAATTGGGTTCAAAGTTAAAAATGAGTTTGGCGTATCATCCTCAGACAGATGGTCAGTCAGAGAGAACAATTCAGTCGTTAGAGGATTTGTTGAGGGCTTGTGTATTGGAACAACAGGGTTCATGGGATTCCTACCTTGCGTTGATTGAGTTTACCTATAACAACAGTTACCATTCCAGTATCGGGATGGCACCATTTGAAGCATTGTATGGTCGAAAGTGTAGAACGCCATTGTGTTGGTATGAGTCGGGAGAGAGTGTAGTGTTGGGACCGGAGATTGTCCGGGAGACTACAGAGAAGATCAAGATGATCCGTGAAAAGATGAAGGCTTCGCAGAGTCGTCCGAAGAGTTATCATGACAAGCGGAGGAAGGATTTAGAGTTTCAGGAGGGTGAGCATGTGTTCTTGAGGGTTTCTCCTATTACCGGTGTTGGTCGAGCGTTGAAATCGAAGAAGCTCACTCCTCGATTTGTTGGTCCTTATCAGATTTCTGAAAGGATCGGAAATGTGGCTTATAGAGTGGCCTTACCGCCAAATCTTTCGAATTTGCATGGCGTGTTTCATGTGTCGCAACTTCGGAAGTATGTTTCGGATCCATCTCATGTGATCCATATGGACGATGTAGAGGTGCGAGATAATCTCACTGT
The DNA here is from genome assembly GCA_039519185.1 of Astragalus membranaceus. Lineage (NCBI taxonomy): Eukaryota > Viridiplantae > Streptophyta > Magnoliopsida > Fabales > Fabaceae > Astragalus > Astragalus membranaceus. The sequence continues at coordinate 15,045,571 of CM076853.1, forward strand.
GGAGACGATGCCCGTGCGGATTGAAGATCGTGAAGTGAAAGTGCTTAGAGGCAAAGAGATTGCATTGGTGAAAGTGGTTTGGCTAGGAGCTGCCGGCGAGAGTATGACTTGGGAGCTGGAGAGCAAGATGCGAGAGTCCTACCCAGAGTTATTTGATCAGCTAAATTTCGAGGACGAAATATTCTAAGTGGGGGAGAGTTGTAACACCCTAAATATTTAATTAATTTATTTAATTAAGTATTTAGGAATTTATTTAATTTATTGGGTATAATTTAATTAATTAAAATTATATTTAAATGGTGTAGGTGGTATTAGGGGAGGAGGGCGCCAATTAGCTAGACTTGGGCTTAAGTGGAAAGCCCAAGCCCATGATCCAAGATCATATGCGAAGGGGGCAAGCCAAAGTGAGGTTAGGGTTTTTGTGAGCAATTGCGAAATTGAGAGGAGAGAAAGGAGAGGAGGAGGAGCGCCGTAGAGAAAGAGGAAAGGAGGAGAAGAAAGTCGCGCCACCAAGAGAGGAGAGGATCGTGGTTGGTTGCTGTGGTTCCGTTCGTGATCGTCTCGAGGGCTACTACTCTTCGAATACGAGGTAAGGGGATGTCCTATCAATTCCTATAATGATTCCTATGATAGATCCTAAGTAGTGATAGCCTAGATGTTAATTATGATTGTTATGATGTTTACGAAATCATGTTCTTGATGTTGCTATATGCGTGATACATGTTGTACTTGGGATTTTTGTTGAATTCGAATGGGTGGTGTATAATTTTGGCGATTTCAATGTGTATCCATGATGGTTGTAATGTGTGTTGCAATTGAGTCAAGAGACAATTTGAGAAAAATGATGTTTGTGCTGAATTTGTGTGAAAAATCTGGTGCTGGAACTGTTCTGGGCGCCAGGCGCCCTGTGCTGGGCGCCAGGGGCGCCTGTGCACGTTGCAGTGTGCGTGGGTGGGCGCTGGGTGCCAGCGCTGGGCGCTGAGCGCCCGTGTGCGTGTGTAGCGCTGGGCGCTGGGTGCCAGCGCTGGGCGCTGAGCGCCCGTGTGCGCGCGTTTCTGTGTTGCGCCAAGGCGCTGGGCGCTGGGCGCCCGTGTGTTGCGTTTGCGTGTTGCGCTGAGGCGCTGGGTGCCAGCGCTGGGCGCTGCGCGCCCGTGTGGATGTGTTGCGTCTTGCTGGGCGCCAGGTGCCTGGGCGCTGGGCGCCAGTTTTCAGGATGTTCCAAAATATTTTCGAAAACTGTTTTCGCCATATCTTTTGACTCGGATATCCGTTTTGAACGATTCAAAAAGCGTTGTGAAGAATTTTCAGTTATCTATCTGTGTGTTCCATTTTTAAAAAAATAAAAACTTATAATTTCAGAAGGTTGCTGGGCGCCCAAGTGGCTGTCCCCTGTGGTCGTTGCTGTGATATTGAAAACGCGTTTAGTGTCTTTAAAAATTCTCTTTTGCGTACGACCAGTGGTTTTAACGAAGTAATGTCAAAAATGATGATTTTGACGATGATGCCCCTAGTGGCTAGTTAAATGACTGTTTTGCCCTTAGTGGCTATTATTATTTATAATGACGTGTAAATGACTGTTTTGCCCTTAGTGGCTCTTATTAATTATAATGACGTGTAATTGACTGTTTTGCCCTTAGTGGCTATTATTATTTATAATGACGTGTAAATGACTGTTTTGCCCTTAGTGGCTATTATTAATTATAATGACGTGTAAATGACGATGATGCCCTTGGTGGCTAGTAAATGACGTTTTTGCCCTCAGTGGCTATTGTTTGAGCTGATGATATTTATGTATAAGTGACGATGAAAACCCAGTGACGTTTGAGGCCCGAAAGGCTAAGTGATGTAAGGCCTAAAAGGCTAAGTGATGTTGTTGTTGTGTAAATTGTGAATTGACAGGTGCTGTGCCTCTTATTTTGGCAAACCGGTAAGTGACGGGTCACACAGTTGACTGTGATTTGTGTATTTGAGTATTTGTGTGTTTGTGAGTGGTGCATGTCATAGTGTCTCATGCCCCATATGCATAAACCCAGTGACGTTTTGAGGCCCAAGTGGCTAAGTGACGATGAGGCCTTAATGGCTAAGCGACGTTTGTGAAAAGGTACCTCATGCATATGCCCGCGAGTGGGTTGCATTTCATATGCCCGCATGACATTGTGATGAGTTATTGGAATGATGTGATTGATGATTGTGATGTGATTAATTTAGAGCTGTAACTTGACTTATTATTTATCATATGATTTATTATATGAATTGAATTGGACTCACTCTTCTGTTTGAATGTTACCCCTATGCGGTAACGTGCAGGTGATTGCGAGTGAAGGGCTAGGTACCTTCACTAATTTGAGTCGAGTCGTCACGCTCTGATACGTAGCACTCAGGGGGGGACGAACTTAATGTCATGAATGTTTTTGGTTGTTAAGTTTTGTTGACAATTCTGTTTTATTTTATTATTCCGCTGCTTAGAAGATTTTATTGACGTTGTGTTTTATTGCGATGATAACTGTGGCTTTGAGATTCGCCTTTTGTGATGTGCTACGTAATACCTGGTTAATATGTTTTGAGCTGTTTTATTGAGAAGCGTGGTTTTTATTGAAGTATGTGTAATATCCCTCGTGCGAAACAAAATTTCGAAAACTCTGATATTTTTCTAATTAAATTAATGGGTAGAAAAGGGGTGTTACAGGTTCGAAATTGAGGTTGAGTTCAGCTTATCATCCTCAGACTGATGGGCAGACAGAAAGGACAATCCAATCATTGGAAGACCTACTGAGATCATGTGTGCTAGAGCAGGGAGGTGCGTGGGATACTCATCTACCGTTAATTGAGTTCACCTACAACAATAGTTATCATTCTAGTATTGGGATGGCACCGTTTGAAGCGTTGTATGGTCGGAGGTGTAGGACTCCGGTATGTTGGTATGAGACTGGGGAAAGTTTAGTACTTGGACCTGAGCTGGTTAGAGAGACTACTGAGAAAGTGAAGATGATCCGAGAGAAAATGAAAGCGTCGCAGAGTAGACAGAAGAGCTACCATGATAAGAGGAGGAAAGATTTAGAATTTGAAGCGGGTGACCACGTGTTCCTGAGGGTTACACCTATGACTGGTGTTGGGCGGGCACTGAAATCGAAGAAGTTGACTCCTCGTTTCATTGGACCGTATCAGATTACGGAAAGGGTTGGAAGTGTTGCATATCGGGTGGCCTTGCCACCTAACCTTTCGAACTTGCACGACGTGTTTCACGTGTCGCAGCTTCGGAAATATATTCCGGATTCGTCCCATGTGATTCAGCCAGATGATATTGAGGTGCGGGATAACCTCACTGTGGAGATCGTGCCTGTGCGAATCGAGGATTGGGAGGTGAAGACCCTTCGAGGTAAGAAGATCAATCTGGTGAAAGTTGTTTGGTTTGGAGCAGCTGGTGAAAGCCTGACTTGGGAGCTGGAGGATAAGATGCGAAAGTCGTATCCGGAGTTGTTTGAACCAGGTATGTTTTCGAGGACGAAAAATCCTAAGTGGGGGAGAGTTGTAACACCCCGGAAATAATTTAGTTACATTATTTAATTGAGTTATTAATTTTATTGGAGCGTGATTAAATTAATTAAAATGATGGGCGTTGTTCAGGAAGTGGAACGAGTATTGGGGGTGATGTTTGTAACAGCCCAGGTCCAACGCATTGGCCACCCCAGCACTGTTACATCACGGTCTTCTCTACCCCCCTTGTAGAATTTTTGCCTTCCGTGGGAATCGAACCTTGCACCTGAGGCATAAGTGCAAGTTAAACACACCTCCCACTACCAATTGAGCGCACTAATGTAACACCCCATTCTACCCGGCTATTTATCATAAAAATCAGAGTTTCAAAATTTCATTTCAATGGAATGCTACACATAACTTTAATCTAACAACGCCAAAATCAGCATAAGCTTTCATTCCATCTTTATAATACGCGACACCCTCAAATGGGATGGAATACTCAAGAATTCATCAATAAAATCCACGCACTAGAAAATGAATGTTACACAGCGGAGAATACCATAATCTCAAAAGTGCCGAACAACAGCCTCATCAAAATCATTAAATCAATACATATATAGTTCAACAGCAAAAGGAATAACACTAGGATCCTAAGCCCACCCCCTAGGTGTCACGTATCAGAGCAGACCGACTCGGGAATGAAGGGAGTAAGCCTTCACTCAGGGCTACCTGTGGTAAACGACAACAGAAGGGTGAGTCTCAAACCACATAATAAAGACTATAATAAGAAGTATATTTCATCATAGTATCACACTCATACAGTCACACAGTAGCATAGTTCATACAACCAACAACTCACATGCTTATCATGAGGATGTATGCAATACAGTTATGCATGTGGTACCATTTTCCCAGACCGCAGCCTCATCATCATAATATCAAACTCAGACCGCAGCCTTATCATCACAATATAGAACTCAGACCGCAGCCTTACCATCACAATATAAACTCAGACCGCAACCTTATGTATGCATGAGACTCCATGACAAAGGTCACAATCACAATTCTTAACGACACAGTCCATACATCATATATCACCTCTTTATTAATCTTAGTTGTAGCCCCCATGGCCTCATCATCAACCAACTCATTTATTATCTCATCTCAATCACGTCTCTAGGACTAAACTCAACTAGAGGACTAGAATCTCTCACAAGGACCTAAAACACCACTTAGGACCAAACTAGCACTTAGGGACCAATCTGTCACCTAGGAACCAAAATAGCACACACTTGGACACGAGGCAGCACCAGGCGCCATTTCTCCCACAAACTGGCGCCCCCATTGGCAACCAGCGCCTATACACCCGTGGGGGTGTATAGGAAACACAGCCACACCGCACTGGGCGCAGCACCAGGCGCCCAGCACACGCACACACTGCACGGGCGCACCACTGGGCGGCCTGGGCGGCCACACTTGGCGCCCAACACAAACACGCACGCGCACAACAGAGTAGGCCACCTGAAAAATTAAAACCGCTCTAGCCAAAATGTTCAAAATGGAATTTGGTCACGTGAATACAAAATTGGGCACGGGAAAATATGCTTAGAAATTGATTTGCACTCAAAGCCCCCTTTACACAAGCTAAAACTTTGCCCAATAGGACCATTTCAAAACAACGCGTGCATAACTGAAAATACCTTAGCCACAGTGCTTAAAATACAATTTGGGCAGGTGAATGCAAAAGATGGCACTGAAAAATATGTTCAGAAAAAGAGTTGCACTCCAGGGCCCCTTTCACATAGCTAAAACCATGCCCACAAGGACCATTTCAAAATAACGCGTGCAAAATTGAAAATTCTTTAGCCAAAATGTTTAAAATATAATTTGGGCAGGTGAATACCAAAAATGGCACAGAAAATTGTGCTTAGAACTCACAGCACACTACTAGGCGCCACAAACATAGTCAAAACAACGCCCTCTAGGACAATTTCAAAACGGTGCGTGAAAACTGAAACCACTCGAGCCAAAATGTTTTAAATGAAATTTGGTCACGTGAATACAAAATTTGGCTCGGGGAAATATGTTTAGAAAACTGAGTTTTACCCAAAAACACCCTTTGTGCGCCTTGTCTAGACACAGGCAGCACCTTGGCGCCACCCCAGGCGCCATAGGGCAGCCACATTGGCGCCCTGCACAGACCACACACGTACCCAGCAACCAGAACAGTGCCCAGGCAGCAAACAACATACGCAACATAACACAAGCCACTGCTACAGTACACAGGGCGCCATTTCCCTAGGCACTTGGCGCCCCATGCGTCCCAACACTCACCAAACATCAAATTCCCAATTTCTTTTCCAAATCAAATCACAACAACAATCATAAAACATGTTATGCTCATACCAACAACTTCAATTTCACACTTATACATTAAGAACACAACAAGACACAAAATCAAGGTATGAAATCCTAACCTTAGCATAGGAAATCGATTTCATCATACAATTCATCAATTTCAACCAATCCAAACAATCAAACAATTATCAAATAACATCAAATAAGACCCTATGATCTACATACAACCTATTATACTCTCTATTATAGAGTGAGACTCCCCTTACCTTGATTATGCCGAAAATAGAGCTCTTTCCACCGAAACACCGACAAACCACCGCAACAAAGAATCTTCTCCTTCTTCTTCCCTCTGTCACGATCGCGCCCTCCCTCTCTCTCTCTTGGACCATCACGAAGGATCAACAAGAGTAAGGGTTAGGAAATCGAAAACTTAAACACTTGAAAGAGAAGGAAAATCGAATAAGAAAGGACTAGGAACTCTTACCTAGAATCAAGATGAATGAAACCCTAACTCCTTAGCTTGTGATCGCCCTTTTCTTTCTCTTCTCCTCTCCTTCGATTTCTTTCTCTCTTTTGGCACAACTGAGGCAAAAACCTAGACCCCCAGCGCCTAAGGAGCGCCTAAGCCAATGGGCTTGGGCTTCTTGGGCCATTACTTGCAGTTCCGGTATTTCCAATGCCATCCCCTTCAATTAAATAAAATGCTATATTATAATTTAATCAAAATTAGTGCAACACTTTAAATAATTTAATCAATTACTTAATTAAATCATTTAGGGTGTTACAATGTTGACAACTCAGGGGTGGTGAAGAATGGCCAGGAAGCCCAAGCCCAATAGCTTAGGCGCTCCTGAGGCTCTTGAAGCTAAGGGGTTAGGGTTTTGCGCCTCACTCCTGGCATCAGAGAAAGAAAACGAAATTTGAGAGAGTGAGAAGGGAGAAGTTGCGCAGCGCTAAAGGAGAAGAAGGAAGGGAATTCTCTCGAGGTTTCGTTAGGTAAGAGTTCTCAATCCTTCCTTGTCATTTTTCTCCCTTCCTAGTGTTGTGACTCTCAAGCCCTAATCTCCGTGTGTTGATTTCCCCCTTGATCAAGAAGTAGGCGTGTCTACGGTTTCGAAGGAGGAAGGAGAAGCTTCGTTCGTTGAGTTGCTGGGTTTTGTTCGTGACTCTTCGTCATTGTCTTCCGGAACACGCCAAATTCGAGGTAAGGGTGAGCGTTTTAATTCAACGAAATCGAGTATGTGATTGAGGTTTTGTGGGATTTTTGGGTATAGTAGTGTAATTGAAATGTTGAGGTTTTGTTTGATGAGTTGTTGACGTTTTTCTTCGGGGAATTTCGATGTTTGCTTTGATGAATATTTTGAGGGATTAATTGACGAATTCTTGATGATTCTTCTTTGATGAAATTGATGATGTCTTGATGAAATTGTGTTGAATTGGGCGACGAACAATGTGTGATGAAATTGTGTTTTGATGAATTGGATGATGACTGGATGAAAAATTTGAAAATCTGAACGTTCCTGCAAGCGAGCTGTTTCTGGCCTTTCGCGCCTCACTCGCGCTCGGGTCGCGCCCCAGGCGCAAGGCTTGCTGCGCTGGGCGCGTTGTTGCTGTCTGTTCGCGCCCCACTCGCGCCCCAGGCGCAAGGCGTGCTGCGCTGGGCGTATTGTTGCTGTTGTTTTGCGCCCCGTCCGCGCCCCACTCGCGCCCCAAGTGCGAGCCATTGTTTTTCACTGTTGTTCACTGTTTTTCCACTGTTTTTCTTGCTGCTTTCACACCGTTTTCTCCAATTAAAAATGTGATACTTTCCCAATAAAAATATGATGTTTTCACTATTAAATGTGAAGTTTTTTTCTCCAATGTAGATGTGATGTCTCTCCACAAAATGTGAAGTTTTTCCCAATTAAAAAATGCGGTGTCTTCCTTAAATTCAAAAGTAATATTCCTCCATAGAATGGTGACGTTTCTACTATCAAAAATGTGACGTTTTCTCAATCCAAATATAGTGTTTCCCAAGCTTAATAAATGTGGTGTTTGCCGAATTTAAAATGTGATGTCCTTTCAAATAAGATGTGGTGTTTACTAAATTAAAACGGGATGTTTTTCTAAACTCCAAATGTGTGGCTACCCAAATTTCAAAATGATATGTGTGATAATGATGTAATATGATTCATGATGAATTGTGAAGAATATACTCTATGAGTATGGCTTTAATAATGATGTAATGTGATTGGGATGAATTGTGACGAATACATTCTATGAGTGTTTGATGACGATGATGATGAGTACTCCAGGTGAGTGTTTTTGATGAAATGCACATGTGTATATAGAGTCTCATGGCATGTGCATATCGTGAAGAATAGGCTTCGGCCTCCTGTGAAGAATAGGCCTTGGCCTCTTAATTGTGATGAATATGGTACCATCATGCATATGTGTCATACCCCAATTTTGTCCGGCTTAGGTCAAAACCCTAATTTTCCCCAAAAAAGGAGTGAGGAGCATTATGCATTGCATTTTGGGTCTTAGAAGTCATTCCAAGGTCTTTAAAGTCATTTTTAGGGTTGGAGTGCACTTTTTAAGCAAATTAGGGTTTTAGGGTCAAAAAGGGCATTTTGGTCATTTTTCGTAAAAAGATGATTTTCTCGCAAAAAATGCACATCCACAAAAAGTACATTTTTATTCTATCAAGGATAATTTTTGTACAATTTTTTAGAAAGAAAACCCTAGTCAAAATAATTAAAAATGTATTTTTCCATTTTTAGTGCATAGAAAAATAAAAAGGACCATTAAATATTCCTCAATTCTTAAGTGACAATTTTTATTGTCATGGGTGACTAGAGGGGATATTTTATGGTGCCCAAAAACATGTGCCACATTTTCAATAGTTGCATTCCCATTATTTCCCATGCCCAAAATTTCAAATTCAAAAAAAACTCAAAAAAGGGAAGTGTCCTCAATAAGACAAAATGTACTATTTTGTGCAAGCTTGCATTTTTTTCCTTCCCTCCTCATGGCTGCGAATTCCAGCCCATTTTTACCTCATTTTGTGTTTCTTCATGCCCTTAATCCATGTGAGTTGTATTCCTAGCCATTGATTAAAATTCTAGATCAAATCCTAGGCTACAACTATGTGCAAATTGACCTAATTGCCCCCAACAATTTTTGTGTACAAAAAACTCTTCAATTTCATATGACACCAGCTCATTCCCTTCCATTTGTGCTTTCTCATTGTCCCTAATCCATGTGCATTGCAATCTTGGCCCTTGATTCAAATTCTATCTCAAATCTCAATGGTTGGCAAAAGCACAATGTCCTATATACCCTTAATTTTGTATCTCATATAAAACCCAAAAATAAGAAACCAAAAGGGGCATCCTCATTTTACCCTAGCACACAATCAGACCACAATTCCTCTCCTCCTCCCCTCTCAAACCCAAGACCACCTCCCACCATTTCCACCACCAATTCTTCAATTTTCAACCATCCAAACTTCATTATTCTTGATTCCTACACTAGATCCACTTCTAATCTTGCATTATCTTCAAATTTCATCATCAAATCCTTCAAGATCAAGTGATTTTCGTGGGATTCAAGAGGAGGTTCAAGTGTTCTTGGTTTCTATTTTGATCTTCTTCTTCATTTCAAGCAAGATCTAGAGGTAAGCTCACAAACCCTTGCATTTTCTTTAATTTTCATTATGCAATCTCTCTTCTACTCCTCTTTCCTTCTTGAAAGAAGCTTTGAGGACTCATTTCAAACATTATTGGACAAGGACATTGGGAGCCTTGGGTGTTTGAGATGGGTCCTTGGCCTTGAAGGGAAGATTCTTGTGTTTGAATAATTTTCCTTGCATTTCTACACATTTTTCACTAAAGTTCATGAAATAAAACATCACTTTCTTTCAAAAAAGGTTTCGGCCATGTAGTGTTTTTAGTGGTTCATGCATTTCTTTGTTCATTTATGGTGTTTAAGTTAAATAAAAAAGTGGATCTAGCCAACTATGCTTTGAGGTTCATAGGTAGAAATTAGGGTTTTTATTGTTCTTGCATTTCCTTTGATTTTGAGTTGAAATAAATGATGGAATGACATTTGTTTGAGCATCAAATGTATGGGTAGATCCTAGGGTTTATGTTCATATGCTCATTGATGTGATTTGGTTGCAAGAACATGATGAAATTCGTGCTTGAGTTTTCCTTGCTATGCATTCGGCCATAAGGCCTATTTTTACCCTCTTTGATTGCTTGAAAATTGTCATTTTGATTGTGTTTGGGCAAGTGCAAGTTATGTAATTGTGTTTATTTACTTTTTACCATTTTACTTTACCATTCATTAACTTTTTACCAAAACATAAAAATATTTTACTACTTTGGTTTTTACCACTTCATTAATTTTTTTACTAAAACATAAAAAGATTTTACCACTTCCCATTTACCTCATGCATTTTTACTTTACCATCTCATTAAATAATTACCATTTACCTCATGCATTTTTACTTTACCATCTCATTAAATAATTACCATTTACTTCGTGCATTTTTACTTTGCTTTTCACTAACTTTTTACTTAAAGTTTTACAACTTATCAACTTGCAAAAATACCCAAAACATTTTCACATTCATGCATCTTCATTCATACTTAGTTTATGTGACACTCTCATGCATCCTCATATGCTTATATCTCTTGCATCCTCTTATGCATCCTTGTATGCCATCCATTCATAAATAAAGTGCTATGCATCCATTCCTTGTACATTCATGCACTTACATGCTTACCTAATCATGCATCCTTGCTTACATATTCAATCATTTAACTTAGAATACTCTATGTTTACAATCAATTGTATTCACTTGTTCTTGATGCCGTGTAAATGTCTTGACTTGATTGTGTGCCCTCCTCTCCACTTGTATGACCTCCTAATGGAGACGTAAGTATACATGCATGTTGTAGCATAGAGCCATTAGGGTAAATACAATCCTTCTCACACACACACAATTACTTTGAGAACTTTGTTTTGCATCTTTAATAATTGAATCCTTTGATTGTATGGGCATGTTTAATCTTGGTTAAGGAATGATATGTTCATGTTTGCTTGAGTATTATTCATTCATTTGCATTTGGTTATGGATTTAGAATTGACTTGAAATGTTCTACTCATTTTCTAAAACCCATTTCCTAAAATCATTTCAAAACAAAAAGAAACTTTTACTTTCAAAACAAAAATAAATCAATCGTCATTAAACACCAATCGCGCCGTTGCCGATTAGGTCATTAATGATGATTTCATTTTCGAAAGAGTTAGTAGCGAGACCATTCTAACCGTTGTTGTTCGGTCATCGCAAAAGCTCTATCCCATTTTCGAAAACTTTTTCATTTCTCAAAAATAAACCGATTGTCATTAAACACCAATCGCGCCGTTGCCGATTAGGTCATTAATGATGATTTCATTTTCAAAAGAGTTAGTAGTGAGGCCATTCTAACCGCTGTTGTTCGGTCTTCACAAACGCTCACCCAATTGCGAAAAACCTCTTTTGCCGTTTTCAAAAGAAAAACCCGAGAACTACGTAGCTTTGATCCCTCTTCCAGTGAGGGTACGTAGGAGCGGGTCACAGCCCGTCAAGCACCCTTTTAAAAAAATCTTTGTTTTGTTCCGCTTTTCAAAGATACCAAAAATATTCTTCTTCCCCCCGTTTTCAATAAAACAATTTCTCAAATGAAATAAAAAGAAAAGGAAAGAAAAGAAAAGAAGTAGAACAAACCGCTTTCAAACTCAAACTTTTGTCCAAACCACACATCAAGTTAATGGTTCCCTTTCGGTAGAAAGGAGGTGCGGGGTGCTAATCCCTTCCCCGTACCTAACCGACCCCCGAACCTACATCTCTAGTTTTCAAAAGACCATCCGCCTTGTTTAAAAGACCTTTTTTCAATGTTTTGGTCTTAAAATTAAAATATTGGTGGCGGCTCCAAACTTTTTCCACGTTGTCAAACGAAAAGTCCCAAACCGGATTTTTCGGGCGCAACAGCTGGCGACTCCACTGGGGACACTTTTTTTTTTAAAAAAAAAAGACGAGGGTCAAGCCTAGTTAACTTTGATGTGTGGTTTTAAAATTAATTGAGTTGAAAGCTTTGTTTTACTTCTTTTCTATTTGTTCACAATGCCATGTTCATGCATTCCTCAATTCCCATGTCCCCTATTCTCTGCTCCCTTTCTTAAGGTAAAAACATGCATTTCCTCCCATTCTATTATGATCCCTTCTTCTCCGCTCCCTTTCTTGAGGTAAGCAGTGCATATGACTGTTGCTGAAACCTAGGTTGGATTATTAGTATTGTGATATTGAACCCTAGGGTAGACGACATGTTATTACCTGCTATTATTTGGACTGTTCTGGGTTTTCCTTTGCAGGTGGGGTATATGTGGGTAGTTTTAGGCGGTATGCCCTTGCTGCACACACTCACACCTTATGCTTACTATGCTTTGAGAGGGGCCTAAAACCCAAGGTCTGACAAAACTTAGGAGAGTGGAAACGAGTAGTGACTGGCAATTGGACTGTTGTCCTTCCGACTCTCACGAAAGTTTCAGCCAGAGTATGCTCTTTCATGATGCCTCACACCAGATGGCGTTCCATCGTTGTGGGTGCTATTGTGAAAGAGAATTAGCTCTGGTAGCCTGGTGAGGAAGTGACTAGAACCCGCATGGGAGGAACATTTGAGTTGTCCTAGAACTTAGGTCCCCACCTTCGTAGGACACAAGGGGCATACCAAATTGTGTGTTGCATGGTAATATAGACATGTTTTCAAAAAAGAGTAGGAGGTTTTTCAAATAAAAAGTAGAGAAAGAGCTGCCGTTGTAGCCTTTCTTTTGCTGGTCCGTACGAAGTGACATATGGCCCACTCTTTTCAAAAAAAAGAGAGAACGAGCTGCCGTTGTAGCCTTTCTCTTACTTGGTCCATATGAAACCACGTACGGCCCGCATTTTTCAAAAAAAAAAGAAAAAAACTTGAACTAATGCCAATAAAGGTTTTGCCCTAATCTGCATATGCATAAAACATCGTCATCATTTTGCATGCATCCTCGCATTGCATTCAACATAAGCTTTTACAGCTCATGCATGCATCCTTGCATTTCTTCAAAGTTTGTTTGCCGAGAATCCCAAAGTGACAAAGAATCTTGCCATAGGCACGGTGTGGAATCAAAAGTGAAACAGCGTACACTCCGAGGTGTTTATTTAAGTTTGAATGCATGGAATGTGCTTTGTTTCGCTTATTGATTCTAACCTTGTTGCGTTTCAAAAAAATAATAATCAAAATCCACCGTTAAATCTATGGCAAGACATAGTACATCGTGATTCCCGGCACCAAGACAAACAGGAAATCATACATATTGCATTCCACTTGCATTCAAACAAGTATTAGCGCATACCGTCTTTTATCAAAAAAAAAATATAAAAAAAAATCAAGAAAAATCAAAAATTGTTATTTTCCACAAGTTTTTAGAAAACATACTACATGCATTTTTTTTTCTTTGCATTACAAAAATAATCAAATAAACATCTCATGTTGCATGAATTTTTATGACCACCAGAGAGTTAAAAGCTTTATTTTGGAGAGAAGCCATGCATGCTAAAGTCAAAATCAAATTTTGTACTGTACTCTCCAAATGAAAAGCTTATAATTCCCCGACGCGATAAATCCACATTCATCCATTCGCATTCTCATTTCATTCACATTTATTCATTTGCATTTTCATTTCATTCGCATTCTCATTCCATGCGTATTTATCCATTTTGTATTCTCATTCATTTGCATATTTACACCATGTATAAAAAAAAATGAGCATAATTCTAGAGAAACAATAATAATTCTAAAAAAAATTGTGATGAGAGGTGAGACATTCTTGCGAAGTTTTTTTATTCATCTTTGGAAAAGTTTAGTCTTACTTAGTTGCAAACTCAAGGTGTTTCAAGGCACTCGGTTTTTCAAAACAGCAGTTTGTTCACATTTTTCAACAAAGCATTGCATCTCACCCACCCCATGATGAATGACCAAAATGGTCCACAAAAATTTTCTTTCACGTTTTAACTAATGTTAACTCTCTGCGAAGCATTCGTGTAGTAACTTCTGTGTGACATGTGTCTTTATTTTGTTTGAGTCAATTATCGTCCCTACATTGTCATCATCCCTCGCCCAAGTCTAATCCCACCCTGGCCACCCATAAAGTACATATCCCCCAGATTAGTGCATAGTTGGCTTTTCGGTTGGTTCCCCTAATGAAATACCACTGTTGGTCCTCCATATTGGGGCAAATTTGTCGTCACTAGATATCTTGTTAACATTGTATTCCTTTGGTGCAAGTCTTTTTAAAAGACAAAAAAAAATCAAAAACGCTCGTTAGGTCGAAAACTCGTAAGAGCGGCCTAAGCAAAAATTAGAGCATGAAAAGAAATAAAGAAAAAAGAGCAAATATATGAAAGTAAATAAATTATTGTCCTTGGGTTAATTTTCGAGAAAACAAGCAATCATGATTTTGAAATGAAGTTTGGCCATCATTCCATATCCAAAAACACCTTAAGCCAAAAATCCCAAAAATCTCAATCACCCTAGACAAGGATCAATCTCACATCAAAAATTGTGCACCACCTTTATCAGCTCACTTAGCTCAAAAGAAAGAGAAAGAAGAATCACACCAAAAAAAAAAAAGAAGAAAGTGGAAAAAGAGAGGATTGAAAAAGAAAAATTCTGAAAAAGAAGCAAAAGTAGTAGAAATGGAGCTGATACCATTAAACGCATGAGAGATCCTTGTCTGAAATAAACCCTCAAACACTTCCTTTGGCCTATCCTCCATAAACCCTTGACCACGTTACAACCCTGAAACAAGTTCATTTTACCGTTAGGCACATAAGAGGTTCTCATCTCAATAAAACCTCAAACACCTCATTGAGCCTAATAACTCATTCCTTCATAAACCATTGACCATCGGCCAACACCGAATAAGACCCATCCTCCCCATCAACCCCAAACACTTCATTAAGCTTAATCATTCCCTTCTCCACATCACAACCCTAAAAAGTCCATTCCGATCAATGACTAATTGCTTTCGTTTTCTCAAAGTTTTAATCTTAGGACAAATAAGTTTATCTATTTACGACATGTTTGCTCAAAAAGAAAAAAACAAACAAGCAGAAAAAAAGAAAGCTGCTCAAAAAGAAAAAACAAACAAGTAGAAAAAAGAAAGCTGCTCAAAAAAAACAAACAATCAAAAAAAAAAGTTGGTAAAAAGGAGAAGGACTTGCACTCCAAGAAGCATTCATGTTGCATTAAAACAAGGTCTAGTGATCACCAAGTGTAGCTTTCACCATAGCAAACTCAAGACTATCATAGTCTGAGAGTCATTCTAAAGACAGCCAAAAGGTCAACGCTAGGATCTTCACCTAGATCCTAAAGTGGGGCACTCCTTTCACCATTTGTTCCACATGAGCTCCGGGAATATGTCCAGCATCCATCCCACACTGCACCCAGTCTATACATCCATACCAAACCATCTCCAAAAAACCAATAACCCTAACTCCGCTACCTTTCCTAATCTCACTAGAAGCAATCATTTGAAATACCATTCCAAAGTGGGGTAATCCTGTCACCCTTCACTCCACCTAAAGTCGAGGAAATTCGCCCTACGCCCATCTCATCCCCTCGTCATATTCACATCCATGAGACCACACCAGGGCAATTTCTCGACCCACCATGCTAAATACATCCTTTTGCAAACTCGAGTCGGGGCAACCTTGCTCTCGTCAAGATTGGGGCAACACCAAACGTCGTGGGTTGAGACAGAATCTCTTGTTTGCCACCCTTCATTCCAAAGTCATGGTATTTCCAATTCATTATTCCTCTACAACCCTGGCTGTTGTCACCACTAGACAGGGGCAAGTTATGCACTCACCTTCACCAGTAGTCTAAATCGGGGCAGTTCCACCTTTCATGACTTTGGCAAAAAGCTACCTTTCATCCCCTCACGTGTCATATCTGTCATACCAAGTCAACTGACTCATTCATCTGTATTTGCACTACTCTACATGTTTATGCTTTAAAGAGAGAGAACACAAGTTAATAATGTGAAGTCGGAAACTCACTCAGCTAACTTTGTGGACCTAAAAATCAATCATCATGGGGCACCATCATAGGAGAGCAAAATAAGCGAGTCTGCAAATACGGTCAAATAGTTTTGCACATCAGTGTCTGTGAATAACAACCTTGAGATTGCCATGTCTGAATTCAAACCTCTTTCCAAGGAATGATTATTCCAAAGCACTCACCTCTCTACCCCTCGCATCGAAAGTCTCATTTCTCATCTCAAAACAAAACACATTTGCATGCATTACTATTATACCATATCATAAATCATTACACCATACATTGTATTTCAACAACAAGTCATGCATCTACCACAACTATTGCATTTAAGCATTACCTGTGCGCATTCATCCATTTATTCAAAAAAGGGGCAAAAAATCATCCACATTGCACCCGTTGCCCCCACCAAAGCATAAATCATTCCATCATGCAGCCAGCAGTACATTTGCATTCGCATGTTATCTGCATTCGCACACACAGCTTATCAATTTCTGTTTCCGACCAACTTCAACATCCATCATTCACGAGCCTTTTGTAGTCCATTTACTTTCGCATTGCATATTCATCACATTGCATACCTGTAACACTTTTTTGCTCCGATAGACGTGCCAAGTGCCGGTCTCATCGTTGCCAAAAGCTTTCTACATCACCATTCATATCATTTGCTACGCATTCATGTGTTTCCTTTATTCACCATAGCATTTGCATCAAAGTATTACATTCGCATCATATTCACATTCGCATTGCATGCGTCAAGAAAAGAAGCAAAATAAATAAGAAAAAAGCAAAAAGAAAAATCCGTCCATCATTCCATCAGGTTCAACACCCATGGTATACCCATTTCATTCATCATCCCATGTTCATCACATTACATGCATGACATTGTTTGCTTCGATAAATGTCCAAGTGCCGGTCTCATCGTTGCCCCAAAAAAAAAAGAGTTTTTTTTACATCACTAATCATATCTTTGTACCATGCATGGCATTCGCATCAAAGCATTACATTTGCGTCACATTCACACTTTGCATTTCATACACTCATACCAAAGGAAAAAAGAGAAAAGCCAAAAAAACAAAAGGAGGAAAATTGCTCATTCCATTACATTCATCATTAATCAGCACAATCACATTCATATCTTATCTGCATTCACATACGTTGGTTGTCAACCTCCATGTTCCATCAACTTCAACTCACATCATCTTCCCCGCTTCATTCATCCCATCGGATGCCTACCATTTCACATACCTATATTGCACGCATACATCATTCATTGCATTTTTAGACATGCCAAATATAGATAGCTTTTCCCGTCTCAGGTAAATGCATTCATTAGGTATGTTCTAGGCAGATACGCCATGTACCAATCCCAATAGTTTGTTCCCTCAAAGTCAGTGCTCCAAGCGCTGGTCTCATATCACAATTCAGAGTCCCAGTACTCTTGTTGACCCCCAGTGGTCCTTCAGAGCCCAAGCGCTCCTTCAGACCATCAATGGTCCTTCAATCCAGATCGCACGTCGCGTTATCGAGCAACCGACGGATCATCCGACCCCAGGTCCTTCAGACTAGCTGTGTCCGCCTAAAAAAAACACAGTGGACGTCCTTCGAGGTGAGCAAATCAAGTCAATGACCTGACCTTGCCACCCATGGCCGCTCGAAAAAGGCCACCCCTCCAAGCAGACCGTTTTACTAGTACCGTTGCTAGTTTGCGCTCCATCAGACCCATTGGTCCATCAGGCTTAGGCATGCCCTTCAGACCTCGTCGGTCCTTCAGTTTAACTCCAATCAATGCGCCAAGCATCGACTACGAATTAGACCATCAGAGCCCAGTGCTCCTTCAGATCCCCGGTGATCCTTATTTACTCTTGTTCTATGTTAACCCAATTTTTCAAGAATTTCTATAAAAAAAAATAGCTGATCAGGAAAAAACGGTCAGACCAAAAGAAGAACTACAGGAATGTTCCACCACAATCATCATCACACCAAAATCATAGCATTGCATGCCCTTGCATAACCTGCACCCATACTCCATGCACCATTCCTCGCATCAGCTGACGTATGCAGGTACCTCAATCCAGTGCGGCAGCATTGGTCATTTCAATCAATCAATCAACAGGATTCGTGAATCCCTTCAGGACCCAAGTGTCCCTTCAAAAGCAGACTTCACCTCGTATTCGAGCTGCGGGTAAGTCCTTCAGACCCCGAGTGGTCCTTCAGACTAGTTGTGTCAGCCTAAGACACAGTGGACGTCCTTCAAGGTCAACATATCAGTTCTGGATCTGATCTTGACCTATCATGGCCGCTCGAACGCAAAGGCCCCCTCAGACCGTTTTACTAGTACCATAGCTAGTAGCGCCCCTTCAGACCACGATGGTCCTTCAATTAAGGCCTAGGCAGCCTTCCAGACCCTGAGTGGTCCTTCAGAGCCTTAGTGCTCCTTCAGACCTTGAGTGGTCCTTCAGAGCCTTAGTGCTCCTTCAGATCCCGAGTGGTCCGTCATTTTCTCTCTCGGTTAATGCGCCAAGTGTTAACCGTTCCCCGTTTGTTCTCAAGCCCATCTATTCAAAAAAAATAGAAAAAGAAAAAGAGGAAAATTCGGGTTTCCCCAAGTAGACAAAATCGGTATAATTCCTGAATTCTTTATCTCTATTTTGCCTCGGAATATGTTTCAGCCAATCCATATTCCTCGTTAAAACCCAGATAAAGAGGGGCAGCTGTCATACCCCAATTTTGTCCGGCTTAGGTCAAAACCCTAATTTTCCCCAAAAAAGGAGTGAGGAGCATTATGCATTGCATTTTGGGTCTTAGAAGTCATTCCAAGGTCTTTAAAGTCATTTTTAGGGTTGGAGTGCACTTTTTAAGCAAATTAGGGTTTTAGGGTCAAAAAGGGCATTTTGGTCATTTTTCGTAAAAAGATGATTTTCTCGCAAAAAATGCACATCCACAAAAAGTACATTTTTATTCTATCAAGGATAATTTTTGTACAATTTTTTAGAAAGAAAACCCTAGTCAAAATAATTAAAAATGTATTTTTCCATTTTTAGTGCATAGAAAAATAAAAAGGACCATTAAATATTCCTCAATTCTTAAGTGACAATTTTTATTGTCATGGGTGACTAGAGGGGATATTTTATGGTGCCCAAAAACATGTGCCACATTTTCAATAGTTGCATTCCCATTATTTCCCATGCCCAAAATTTCAAATTCAAAAAAAACTCAAAAAAGGGAAGTGTCCTCAATAAGACAAAATGTACTATTTTGTGCAAGCTTGCATTTTTTTCCTTCCCTCCTCATGGCTGCGAATTCCAGCCCATTTTTTACCTCATTTTGTGTTTCTTCATGCCCTTAATCCATGTGAGTTGTATTCCTAGCCATTGATTAAAATTCTAGATCAAATCCTAGGCTACAACTATGTGCAAATTGACCTAATTGCCCCCAACAATTTTTGTGTACAAAAAACTCTTCAATTTCATATGACACCAGCTCATTCCCTTCCATTTGTGCTTTCTCATTGTCCCTAATCCATGTGCATTGCAATCTTGGCCCTTGATTCAAATTCTATCTCAAATCTCAATGGTTGGCAAAAGCACAATGTCCTATATACCCTTAATTTTGTATCTCATATAAAACCCAAAAATAAGAAACCAAAAGGGGCATCCTCATTTTACCCTAGCACACAATCAGACCACAATTCCTCTCCTCCTCCCCTCTCAAACCCAAGACCACCTCCCACCATTTCCACCACCAATTCTTCAATTTTCAACCATCCAAACTTCATTATTCTTGATTCCTACACTAGATCCACTTCTAATCTTGCATTATCTTCAAATTTCATCATCAAATCCTTCAAGATCAAGTGATTTTCGTGGGATTCAAGAGGAGGTTCAAGTGTTCTTGGTTTCTATTTTGATCTTCTTCTTCATTTCAAGCAAGATCTAGAGGTAAGCTCACAAACCCTTGCATTTTCTTTAATTTTCATTATGCAATCTCTCTTCTACTCCTCTTTCCTTCTTGAAAGAAGCTTTGAGGACTCATTTCAAACATTATTGGACAAGGACATTGGGAGCCTTGGGTGTTTGAGATGGGTCCTTGGCCTTGAAGGGAAGATTCTTGTGTTTGAATAATTTTCCTTGCATTTCTACACATTTTTCACTAAAGTTCATGAAATAAAACATCACTTTCTTTCAAAAAAGGTTTCGGCCATGTAGTGTTTTTAGTGGTTCATGCATTTCTTTGTTCATTTATGGTGTTTAAGTTAAATAAAAAAGTGGATCTAGCCAACTATGCTTTGAGGTTCATAGGTAGAAATTAGGGTTTTTATTGTTCTTGCATTTCCTTTGATTTTGAGTTGAAATAAATGATGGAATGACATTTGTTTGAGCATCAAATGTATGGGTAGATCCTAGGGTTTATGTTCATATGCTCATTGATGTGATTTGGTTGCAAGAACATGATGAAATTCGTGCTTGAGTTTTCCTTGCTATGCATTCGGCCATAAGGCCTATTTTTACCCTCTTTGATTGCTTGAAAATTGTCATTTTGATTGTGTTTGGGCAAGTGCAAGTTATGTAATTGTGTTTATTTACTTTTTACCATTTTACTTTACCATTCATTAACTTTTTACCAAAACATAAAAATATTTTACTACTTTGGTTTTTACCACTTCATTAATTTTTTTACTAAAACATAAAAAGATTTTACCACTTCCCATTTACCTCATGCATTTTTACTTTACCATCTCATTAAATAATTACCATTTACCTCATGCATTTTTACTTTACCATCTCATTAAATAATTACCATTTACTTCGTGCATTTTTACTTTGCTTTTCACTAACTTTTTACTTAAAGTTTTACAACTTATCAACTTGCAAAAATACCCAAAACATTTTCACATTCATGCATCTTCATTCATACTTAGTTTATGTGACACTCTCATGCATCCTCATATGCTTATATCTCTTGCATCCTCTTATGCATCCTTGTATGCCATCCATTCATAAATAAAGTGCTATGCATCCATTCCTTGTACATTCATGCACTTACATGCTTACCTAATCATGCATCCTTGCTTACATATTCAATCATTTAACTTAGAATACTCTATGTTTACAATCAATTGTATTCACTTGTTCTTGATGCCGTGTAAATGTCTTGACTTGATTGTGTGCCCTCCTCTCCACTTGTATGACCTCCTAATGGAGACGTAAGTATACATGCATGTTGTAGCATAGAGCCATTAGGGTAAATACAATCCTTCTCACACACACACAATTACTTTGAGAACTTTGTTTTGCATCTTTAATAATTGAATCCTTTGATTGTATGGGCATGTTTAATCTTGGTTAAGGAATGATATGTTCATGTTTGCTTGAGTATTATTCATTCATTTGCATTTGGTTATGGATTTAGAATTGACTTGAAATGTTCTACTCATTTTCTAAAACCCATTTCCTAAAATCATTTCAAAACAAAAAGAAACTTTTACTTTCAAAACAAAAATAAATCAATCGTCATTAAACACCAATCGCGCCGTTGCCGATTAGGTCATTAATGATGATTTCATTTTCGAAAGAGTTAGTAGCGAGACCATTCTAACCGTTGTTGTTCGGTCATCGCAAAAGCTCTATCCCATTTTCGAAAACTTTTTCATTTCTCAAAAATAAACCGATTGTCATTAAACACCAATCGCGCCGTTGCCGATTAGGTCATTAATGATGATTTCATTTTCAAAAGAGTTAGTAGTGAGGCCATTCTAACCGCTGTTGTTCGGTCTTCACAAACGCTCACCCAATTGCGAAAAACCTCTTTTGCCGTTTTCAAAAGAAAAACCCGAGAACTACGTAGCTTTGATCCCTCTTCCAGTGAGGGTACGTAGGAGCGGGTCACAGCCCGTCAAGCACCCTTTTAAAAAAATCTTTGTTTTGTTCCGCTTTTCAAAGATACCAAAAATATTCTTCTTCCCCCCGTTTTCAATAAAACAATTTCTCAAATGAAATAAAAAGAAAAGGAAAGAAAAGAAAAGAAGTAGAACAAACCGCTTTCAAACTCAAACTTTTGTCCAAACCACACATCAAGTTAATGGTTCCCTTTCGGTAGAAAGGAGGTGCGGGGTGCTAATCCCTTCCCCGTACCTAACCGACCCCCGAACCTACATCTCTAGTTTTCAAAAGACCATCCGCCTTGTTTAAAAGACCTTTTTTCAATGTTTTGGTCTTAAAATTAAAATATTGGTGGCGGCTCCAAACTTTTTCCACGTTGTCAAACGAAAAGTCCCAAACCGGATTTTTCGGGTGCAACAATATGCCCTGGTGGGGGTTGCATCTACATGCATGATCATGATTGTGGCTTGTTGCCAAACTGTGTTGTGAATTGGTGTTTGGTGATGATGATGTGATGTTAATAATGATGTTGTAGAATTGTTTGTCCCCATTACTCTATCATATGCTTGATTATGTTTTATTATAATTCTCACCCCTTCTGCTTGGAACGTTGCTCTATTATGGCAACGCTGCAGGTAATCGCGAGTGAAGGATCTGATGCCTTCCTATTAGCTCTTGGGATGTATTTTGTGTTGCTCTCGGATACTGTAACACCTAGGGGGCGTGGGTGAATTTTGATATACGATTTAATTAGTTGTTTGAATGATCTTATTGATATATTTGAGACGTGTTTGAGAGTTATTGGTGAGCTGTTGTTTATTCCGCTGTGATGTGCATTTTGAGGATTTGATTTTCCATGAAGGATGTTTTGTTGCGCAAATTTGAAGAGTGCAATTGATGAGTTTGTTTTTAATGAAGTTGTAGCATTTCTTTTCTATCAATGAAAATAATATTTTTGAAAGGGACTACTCTGATAAATGATGTGTAATATAAGGGTAGAAAAGGGGTGTTACAAGAAGAATTGTATTTACCCTAATGGCTCTATGCTACAACATGCGTGTAGACTTACGTCTCCATTAGGAGGTCATACAAGTGGAGAGGAGGGCACACAATCAAGTCAAGACATTTACATGGCATCAAGAATAAGTGAATACAATTGATTGTAAACATAGAGTATTCTAAGTTAAATGATTGAATATGTAAGCAAGGATGCATGATTAGGTAAGCATGTAAGTGCATGAGTGTACAAGGAATGGATGCATAGCACTTTATTTATGAATGGATGGCATACAAGGATGCATAAGAGGATGCAAGAGATATAAGCATATGAGGATGCATGAGAGTGTCACATAAACTAAGTATGAATGAAGATGCATGAATGTGAAAATGTTTTGGGTATTTTTGCAAGTTGATAAGTTGTAAAACTTTAAGTAAGAAGTTAGTGAAGAGTAAAGTAAAAATGCATGAAGTAAATGGTAATTATTTAATGAGATGGTAAAGTAAAAATGCATGAGGTAAATGGGAAGTGGTAAAATCTTTTTATGTTTTAGTAAAAAATTAATGAAGTGGTAAAAACCAAAGTAGTAAAATATTTTTATGTTTTGGTAAAAAGTTAATGAATGGTAAAGTAAAAAGGTAAAAAGTAAATAAACACTAAAACCAAGTTGAATCACATAGAGCAATCCTCTCACTTTGAGAAAAGTGCACTAGGCACTGGTGAGAATCAACTTGTCTATCATCAACAATTTACAATAAGCAAACTAAGACACAAGGATAAGTGAACACATAAACTAAATTGAGTCCTTTCTAGCAATCTTCACCACTTAAATCAAGGTGCACTAGGCACTAGTGGGAATCATATTGCTAAATCATCAAACAACAAACGTAACATTTAACACTAAAACGAAATACTAACAACAAGATTAAACATCACCAAACAAAGAACAACAACAAAATCAACTTGGAAATATTTTTAGATCTATAAGCATGTGAACCAAAGGAAACATAGATCCACATTTTATTTAATAAAAAAAAAACACCAAAATTAACACAAAGCAACATAGATCTATTTTTTTTGCAAGGATTCATATGATTAAGCAAGGAAGTGCAACAAAATCATATCAATCCTAATTTTTTTATGATATGCGAAATGCTAAAGCCCATAAACAACAATTTTATTTATGAAATCTAGTGCAAAATGTGTAAAGATTCAAGGGAAATTATTCAAGTAGAAGAATAACTCCTTCAAGGCCAATGACCCATCTCAAACACCCAAAGCTCCCTAAGTCTTTGTCAAAATGTTTGAAATGGATCCTCAAAGCAAACAAACAATCAAGAAGGAGTTTGGAGTAGAGGAGAGATTATGCAAGAAAAACTAAATATGATATGCAAGGTTTCAAGGCTTACCTCAAAATCACAAAGAAAAGAAGAAGGAGATGATATAGACTCAAAATGAACTTGGATCTACCCTTGAACCCACAAAGATTGCTAGCTCTTAGCAATTTGATGATGCAACCTTGAAGAGAATGGAAGGAATGATGATGATCTAGCAAGAAATGGAAGATTTGATGGTGAAAGAAGAAAAGAATGAAGTGGGGGAGTGAGAGGCCACAGGATCCTTAGGTGTGGGAATGAGGGAGTATTTATAGATTTATTTTAGGTTTAGGGGCAATTGAGTCATTGGTCTTACTAAGTGCTCTAGGATTGAACTTTGATTTTGAATGTGTTGTCGAAAATGCTGATATGGCTGTAGTCGAATGATGCTGACTGCAGTCGAAATTCTATAGTCGAATTTCAGAAGTAAAATTTCGACTGATGCTGTTGAGTGGCAAGGACTGCTGCGAACCAAATGTGCAGAAACATAAACTGTCGAAGTCGAAGTAGCTGCTGTCGAATTGTACTGATGCTGTCGAAATTAAACCTGCAAACACAAAAATGTTAGATAAACAACCGGAGGCGTCTTGCGACTGCCCTGAAGAGTTTATCCGCCTCTACAGCGCAAATTCCCCGAGGTACAGCCGGGTCTTCTCAATCGTAGTAGCGAAAATGGTATCAGAACTAGCAAGAAGAACTGGATATTGACAGGAGAGCAACCCAGAGCTCTTTTTGAAGAAATGTGGAAAATGGATTTTCAGAAATATTTTCAAGTGCAACTCGAAATTGTTTATATAGGCTTTAAGAAAAATAGCTGTTAGAGACATAGGCTCCAGCAATCAATAGCCAGTCAAAAACCGTTTCGAAAATCAATTGTAATCAAAATGTTTAACTCTGCGGTTACGGAATAAATGGGTTTAAAAGAAAAGAAGCCGTTGAAAGAAACTAACAGTTACAAAATAAAGGGAATTAAGTTTCAGTTTTCGACCAAATCTTTTCACCAGTCAGTTCGACCAACTTTCAGTTTTCGACCAGATTGTTTTGCCAATCAGTTCGACCAACTTGCAGTTTTTCGACCTGAGCTTTCCGTTATGAAATGTTTCAAAAAACATTTCGACCCATGATTGGGCGTATACGGATAGGCTGATAAAAGTAATATTGCATTTAATAAAAATAGTACAAAGCCAGTTGAGCGCGCAGGGTGTAACACCCCGTTAATTTCTAACTTGTAGAAACTACCGAAGCGCACTACTGGCATACATCAGAGTGACTTTCCTTTTAACATATTGAACACATACTAAACTTTGATGAATCACTCATCAAACGTGCTTAAAATAACTAAACTGCATATCAATAAAGTCGGTCCTTACACCCTCAACTAGTGTTCAATACTCAAAACCGATAGTCTGCGGAAGCGATTCACAACTTGAAATACATAAGTCGTTCAATCGAGTAGTCTTAAGGTACTGAATAAAAAATACAGAAATACAAAGGAAACTGAAATACAAGACATAAAGAGATAAAGATCGCGGCTGCTCCTCAAGCATCTTCATAGCCGTGCCTCACGGTCTTCAACTTTCCCTGCTTAACTGAAAAACAACAACAATGGATTGGGTGAGACAACATGTCTCAGTGAGTTCTATCGCGACCCCTTACTAATTCTCTCGGTTCAATTATGCTTGATTCATTATCTAAAACTCATAGTCCTCAAAGTTGACTATGTGGCTGAACTATGCTCAATCACTGAGCCTAACAATGAACTATGCTCAATCACTGAGCCTAACAATGATTCTTAGCGTGTCACCGGTCACTTGGCATAATAAGCTTCCGGTGAACCCGTCCCCACTAATCACTAGTGAGTCCCTGATGGAGCCTAGGTTCATAAGGATCATGACTTCCTCTCCCCCAGCACACTAATCTGAAATAGGGTCGTCACCCTAACAATGAACTGTGCTCAATCACTGAGCCTAAACAATGATGCATATACAATATACACTAACAATGAACAATGAAAACTGCTCAATCACTGAGCCTAACCTGAAAATATACTCATTCACTGAGCTTCATCATGACCTAATCTTATTCTTAACATTAGGTGATCTAGTTATTAACTTAACCTTATAATTTAGTGATCTCACAGGGATTACTAATGTTTGCTAACTTAACTTAATAACCTTACTCAATGAGTCCGTCTAACACATATATCAATCACACAGTCATAACATGAAACCAATGGTCAATCACATGAGCATTCACTGCACCTGAACATAATCCAAACATAACCAATCACATGGCACTAATATAACCTGGATCCAATCACAGTCAATTTCCACTCATCATTAGGGAAATTCAGTTATAGTATCATTGGGGAAGGTGGAAGAAAGGATTGGAATGCAATTGGAATCGTTCGGAATGATTTAAAACACTTTTTAAAAGGGGCAACCCGAAGACCACTTTTCGACACAATTTTCAATATCAAAAACAGTTCATTTTGCCTTAAAAATAGAATATTCAGTTAGGCCTCTGAATAAGCTTTCCAACGCATCTTAGAACACCTCAATCGGGTTCCCGGATCAAAAGTTATCGTGAAATGAAAAACAGTGTTAGGTTGCTGAAAATCTGCAAAGTGGCGCGTGGCGCGCAAGTGGCGCGCGAGCTGACAGTAGGATCTGTCAAGTGGCGCGCGAGTGGCGCGCGGCGCTCAAGTGGCACGTGGACTGACAGTAAGGGGGGGGGGGGGTCTGTCAAGTGCAGAATTTGGCGGTTTCGCGCGAAAACCGCGATACCGCTTAATTCCGATTCTCGTTCCGATTGAAACTTCCACTTTACCAGCCCATAAAACACAGTCAAACAAGTCAACAATCATAACACATCAATCAATAATCATGATATGCCAATTCATAAGTTTCAGTCCAACAATTCATCAACCTTATGATTCAAACGATATTTTCGCAAAACGGTTTCGCACCGGATTTTTATAAACGCGAGACTCGATCCAGAATTCACAACACACACAATTTTAATCCTAGTGAGTATAGAACTCACCTTTTCGTGACGACGATACACCCGACACCGAAACCTCGCGAATACGGACGAACAGAGAATGACGAATCCGCTCCAGCTACTTCCAGCAACAAACCGCCAAATTGCAACGAGCGTAACTCACTCAAATCTCAACCAAACTTAGCAAAACGAGGGTCTACGGTGAAGGGATTTTTCTCTAGTTTCT
Source organism: Astragalus membranaceus (assembly GCA_039519185.1). Classification (NCBI taxonomy): domain Eukaryota; kingdom Viridiplantae; phylum Streptophyta; class Magnoliopsida; order Fabales; family Fabaceae; genus Astragalus; species Astragalus membranaceus. The sequence continues at coordinate 15,073,011 of CM076853.1, forward strand.
GAAGGTGGAGGTTTAAAACACATGCATCCAATATCCAGAGAGTTATAACCGAAACAATGAAGCTGGGTCAAGACTGAAGCTGATTCTGGAAACGAAACTTAGGAAGGTGATATCTCCCTACATTCTCAGTGAAATCAGATGGTTCTTGGGTCTAAACTGGAGCATTTTCTGTCTAGTTTCTAAGGAAATAAAGATGGTCTCAAATGGAGGTCTGTACAGAGAGATATGATGCGAACACTGAAAAGGGTTCCAACGGATTTTTCACTGGGTTCTGTGCTTGCACCAAGAACTTCAACAAACTGCTTCTTAGATTAACCCAATTCGTGATATTGGTACAGTAGGTGGTCTATGGCTTCAAAAGTGGTATCAAATTGAAGAGCATGAAATATGGAGATGAATGGTGGTGATAGATGAGACATGCATTAAGATTTGAGAGAGAACCCTCCTCTCCTTCCTCCCCTAGCCCTCACGCACTCTCTCCTCTTTCCACCTTCTGATTTCAGATTTTACAAAGTGAAATGTTTGTGTTTATGTTTCAGCTGAAAATGGGTTTATAAAGGGATAAGGCAAAAGACTACATTGCCCCTCACTTACTCATTTCTTCCCTAATGACTCCCTCACTCCTAATAAACTAATATGATGCAATTAACTCAATTTGTCACACAATTAAATTAATTGTCAATCCAAGCAAATTATTTTTCAAGCAACTCATTTAAATTAATAAAAATCATTTCAAGCCAAATAATTTAAATAGCGAAAATTGGGGATATTACACAGGGGGGGGGGGGGAATCGAAAGATTCGCACTGATCCAAGCCATGTTGGTCCCTGCTTGTGCGCGTGAGGGAGTCCCCTCTAGTTGCTTGTTTACTAGCTCTCATTAAGCTTTAGTATATGAAGACTTTGGTGAATCTAAAGCCAAGCAATGTGGGACTTCTCACTTTTGAAATATCCTTTTATTTCCAATAAAATACAACAATCCCCCACATATTTCAAAAGTTGAAAAATAAGTTTAAAAAAAAGAGGTTTTCTGGGTTGACATCGTAGATGTAAGGTTTCGGAGCTGTATAGCAAGCTATGGAACCAGTCCTAGATAGATAAAACATAACATACTGTGAATTGGTATAGCAAGCTATGGAACCCAAGACGCATATTATATGTTAGAGGTTTCATTATCACATTACACCCCCACAATTCTTGCTGTTTTCGCGGTGTTGCGCTACTAGGCCCTGCGCGTGCTCGGTATTCATGAGTGCTCTAGAGACCTCGCCAGGAAATCATGCAAGCGGCCTCACTTGACCCTCATATAGGTGATTTCATCAAGTGTATGCTGCAAGTCATACACCACCCATAAGGGCTATGAAAACCATTTAAAGCTTAAGCTTATCCTTTTAACCCTGCAGTCTAGCACCATCACAATAACACCATAGGAAGGGACAATAATGAAATTAATTACTTGAATTAATTTCCAGTGCTAGCACTATCAAGAAGTAACTTGTTTTTACCACATTGAACCTTATTCATGGGATCTCCAATCACAAAGGTTGGGTTACCATCACTTCTTAATATCAGTTGGCTTTTAGTCCCATTCCCCTCGATGTTTCACATATCATTTTCTTCCCTAAGGGTTTTGTCAGAGGATCGGCCAAATTCACTTCTGACTTCACATAATCGATCGATATTTCTCCATACTTTTGCAATTGTTTGACAACATTATGTCTTAATTGCACATGTCTATTTTTGCCATTATAGGTCTTATTCTTTGCAACGGCTATTGCCGATTGACTATCACAATGTATTGACACTGATGGTGTCGGTTTTATTCCCAAAGGAATACCAGCTAAAAGGTTCTTCAACCATTCAGCTTCAGTACCAGCCAATTCCAGAGCTACAAATTCCGACTCCATAGTCGATCTAGCAATAATGGATTGTTTTACTGACCTCCAAGTTACCGCACCACCACCAAGTGTGAAAATGTAACCACTAGTGGATTTTGTCTCATCTGAATCAGATATCCAGTTAGCATCGCAGTATCCCTCTAATACTGCAGGAAATCCACTATAAGTAATACCATAAGTTGTGGTACCTCTCAAATATCTCATAAGGTGAGCAATTGCCTTCCAATGATCCTGACCAGGATTGTGAGTATACCTACTCAGACGACCAACTGCGAATGCAATGTCTGGTCGAGAAAAGTTCATTAAATGCAGTAGGCTCCCAATTACTTGGGCATACTGAGGTTGGTCAACAGGATCACCTCTATTTTTCTTTAAGCGTGAGTTAGCTTCATAGGGGGTACTCAAGGGGGTTGAGTCATAGTGTCCAAACTTCCTAAGAAGTTTTTCCACATAATGATCTTGTGATAGTGTGATACTATCACCTTCCCTGATGATTCTAATTCCTAATATTACATTAGCTTCACCCATATCTTTCATGTCGAAACTCGATGAAAGAAAGGATTTTGTTTTGATAACAATATCCAGACAAGTACCAAATATGAGCATGTCATCTACATATAAACATATGATCACATGTTCTCCATACACAGTTTTAGTGTAAACACATTTATCAACTTCAGTTGTGGTGAAGCCATCTTCGACTAAGGTTTTGTCGAATTTTTCATGCCATTGTTTTGGTGCTTGTTTTAAACCATATAACGACTTAAGGAGTTTACATACTTTGTTTTCTTGACCTGAAACTATACATCCTTCGGGTTGATTCATGTAGATTTCTTCTTCTAAGTCACCGTTCAAAAAGGCGGTTTTAACATCCATTTGGTGAATAACAAGTTTATGGATAGAAGCCAAATCTATTAAAACTCTAATAGAAGAAATTCTTGTTACGGGAGCAAAGGTATCAAAATAATCAATGTTTTGTTATTGAGAAAAACCTTTTGCTACTAGTCTTGCTTTGTATTTATCAATAGACCCATCAGGGTTATATTTTCTTTTGAAAATCCACTTGCATCCTATTGATTTTGCCCCAGGTGGTAAATCAACTAAGGTCCAAGTGTTACATTTGGAAATTGAGTCTATTTCAGTTTTAATGGCTTCTTTCCAAAATTTCGACTCAGAAGAAGAAGTTGCTTCAAAAAAGGTTTCTGGATCTTTTTCGACTAGATAAGTGTAAAAATCATTTCCGATGTTTCTTTTCTTGGTCTTTTACTTCTCCTTAGTTCTTGATACGGTTCCTCATGAGTTTCATCATTAGTACTTGCTAATGGTTGTTTAGATATACTATCATGTTTCAAAGGAAAACATTTTCAAAAAACTCAGCATTTTTAGTTTCTACGATAGTATTATTATCTAGAACATCACTTTTCAAGGAATCTATAAGTAGCGCTGTGTTCTGCATATCCTCTAAAAACACAATCAGAGGTTTTGCAACCAATTTTTCTTTTCTTAGGATCAGGCAACATAACTTTAGCTAAGCACCCCCACACTTTTAAATATTTTAAGTTAGGTTGATAACCTTTCCACAGTTCATAGGGGGTCTTTCCGGTTTTCCTATGAGGAGTTCTATTTTGTATAAAACATGCAGTTAATATAGCCTCACCCCACAAGTTAGTTGGCGCATTAGAACTTATTAACATAGCAATCATCATCTCTTTCAATGTCCTATTTTTCCTTTCGGCTATGCCATTAGATTCAGGTGAATAGGGGGGAGTTGTTTCATGTATTATACCTTCCTTTTCACAAAAATCATTAAAAGATATGTATTCTCCTCCACGGTCGGATCTAACTCTTTTAATCTTTCTATCTAATTGATTTTCGACTTCAGCTTTATATGAAAGAAAAGCTTCAAATGCTTCATCTTTTTGTCTTAATAGAAACACCTTAGTGTATCGCGAAAAATCATCTATAAACGTTACATAATAATTTTTTCCGCCCCTAGTTGGAGTTTGTTTTAAATCTCCTAGGTCCATATGAATTAAACTAAGCAGTTCAGTTTCACGATGTACTGGGGGACACGATTTCTTTGTTAACTTGGTTTCGACACATACATCGCATTTACTATGTTGATTATCACTAGTCGAAATCATGCCAAGACGTTGCAATTTAATAACATACTGAAAGTTAATATGACCTAGTCTAGCATGCCACATATTATAAGAGTCAATCAAGTAAGCAGAAGTCGAAACATTGTTATTGAAATCAAAAGTGTTGAGTACAAAAAGTCCATGATCATAATATCCCTTTCCAACAAAAATGTTGTTCTTGGTAAGAACAATCTTATCAGATTCAAATGTTACTTTGATACCATGCTTCAGCAGAACTCCAACAGAGATCAGGTTTGCCCTTATGTTAGGCACATGAAGCACATTTGTGAGAGCCAGAGTTTTTCCCGATGTGAGCTTGAGAAGGACTTTTCCTTTCCCCACAACTGGGGCTGGATGTGAGTCACCCAGATAGATATTTTCTTCTCCTTCCCCTACAGCAGTGTAGGAGGTAAAACTTTCTCTATTAGCATAGATGTGCTTGGTGGCTCCAGAATCCACCACCCATTTGTTCACATCAGTTGCCATGTTGACCAGAGAAACGACAGCAGCAATGACATCGTCATCCTCATTATCATCTCCACCAGCATCAGCCAAGTTGGCGTTAGCCTTAGGAGGATTGTCATTTCTCGCCCTATGCCTGCATTTAGGTGCATAGTGTCCTGGCTTTCCACAAACAAAGCAGTATCCTCTTTTCTTGAATTCAGTGCTATGAGTACCAGGATAATGATCATTGTTCCTTTTGTGATACTTTTGATTAGATGATTTCTTGGGATCGTACCTTTTGTTTGGAGAGACTGGTTTACCTTTGTCGAACCTTGAAGGGTTGTTCATCACCATGTTTGCCCGTGAAGCCATTGATTTCACCTTTGTCTTGTTACTCTCTTTTCGGTTGGTATCTTCGATGATGATATGAGTTAGCAGCTCGTTCAGTGACAATTGCTTGTGTTTGTGCTGAGAATTGTGTGACGACACACTTTGTTGGCATGGGTCCAAACTTCGACCTGTTTGGGAGTAGCAGGTTCGACAGGTTTGGAGTCAGTAAGAGCAGCTGCAACTCCGTGCATGTCAAGAAGGGAACTCACGCGTTCCTGCCACCTGCGAAAATTTTGGCCTGCGAAGACCTCAATTTTAGAGATGTCAGGGAAAGGTTTCGCATAAGTTACCGGGACAGCAGAAGGGATGATAACAGTGCTGTTGTTGTTGTTGTTGATGGGAGCACCGTTATCATCGTTGTTGATTGCGTCAGCCATGATAAATTCTTCAGATTGTTGTCGAAAATGCTGATATGGCTGTAGTCGAATGATGCTGACTGCAGTCGAAATTCTATAGTCGAATTTCAGAAGTAAAATTTCGACTGATGCTGTTGAGTGGCAAGGACTGCTGCGAACCAAATGTGCAGAAACAGAAACTGTCGAAGTCGAAGTAGCTGCTGTCGAATTGTACTGATGCTGTCGAAATTAAACCTGCAAACACAAAAATGTTAGATAAACAACCGAAGGCGTCTTGCGACTGCCCTGAAGAATTTATCCGCCTCTACAGCGCAAATTCCCCGAGGTACAACCGGGTCTTCTCAATCGCAGTAGCAAAAGAGGTATCAGAACTAGCAAGAAGAACTGGATATTGACAGGAGAGCAACCCAGAGCTCTTTTTCAAGAAATGTGGAAAATGGATTTTCAGATATATTTTCAAGTGCAACTCGAAATTGTTTATATAGGCTTTAAGAAAAATAGCTGTTAGAGACATAGGCTCCAGCAATCAATAGCCAGTCAAAAACCGTTTCGAAAATCAATTGTAATCAAAATGTTTAACTCTGCGGTTACAGAATAAATGGGTTTAAAAGAAAAGAAGCCGTTGAAAGAAACTGACAGTTACAAAATAAAGGGAATTAAGTTTCAGTTTTCGACCAAATCTTTTCACCAGTCAGTTTGACCAACTTTCAGTTTTCCACCAGATTGTTTTGCCAATCAGTTCGACCAACTTGCAGTTTTTCGACCTGAGCTTTCCGTTACGAAATGTTTCATAAAACATTTTGACCCATGATTGGGCGTATACGGATAGGCTGATAAAAGTAATATTTCATTTAATAAAAATAGTACAAAGCCAGTCGAGCGCGCAGGGGGGGAATCGAAAGATTCGCACTGATCCAAGCCATGTTGGTCTCTGCTTGTGCGCGTGAGGGAGTCCCTTCTAGTTGCTTGTTTACTAGCTCTCATTAAGCTTTAGTATATGAAGACTTTGGTGAATCCAAAGCCAAGCAATGTGGGACTTCTCACTTTGGAAATATCTTTTTATTTCCAATAAAATACAACAGAATGGAGGGTTGAGATCACTTATCACAAGGATTGAGGGTGGAGAGAAAACACAAAATGGAGAGTATGGGAGAGGGAGAGGTGTCGCATGGAGAGAGAATAAAAGAAAAAAAAATGAACTTTTATTTATTTTGGGAATGGAATTCTCATGTGTGGTAGGGTTAGGGGTACTATTGAGATGGATTGTTCTCAAAGAGGAAAATTTGTGTTTTCTTATGAAGAGGTTAGTGCAAGTGAGTGAGGTAATTTACCAAAGAGGGCATGAGAGTGAGTGAGAATTGGTGATATGCACCAAAGGAGAAGGTTTAAGGATGGTACAAGGCATATTCCTTCAAGATAAGGAATAATAGTACAATAGAAGAGTGTGGAAGAATTTTGTGAGAGGGAGAGAGAGAGAGGGGATTTCGAAATTGTGAGGGGGGAGAGAGAGAGAATTTCGAAATTGTGGGGGGAGAGAGAGAGAGAGAGAGGAAAAAAAGTGCACCTATTGGAAATGTGTCACATATTTTGAGGACACTTCCTTTTTTTTGAGTTTTTGAATTTTGGTCATGGGAATAAAAGTGCACCTATTGGAAATGTGTCACATATTTTTTGGGCACCATAAAATATTCCCCCTAGTCACCCATGACAATAAAATTGTCACTTAAGAATTGAGGAATATTTAATGGTCCTTTTTTTATTTTTCTATGCACTAAAAATGGAAAAATACATTTTTAATTATTTTTGACTAGGGTTTTCTTTCTAAAAAATTGTACAAAGATTATCCTTGATAGAATAAAAATGTACTTTTTGTGGATGTGCATTTTTGGCGAGAAAATCATCTTTTTGCGAAAAATGACCAAAATGTCCTTTTTGACCCTAAAACCCTAATTTGCCTAAAAAGTGCATTCCAACCCTAAAAATGATTTTAAAGACCTTGGAATAACTTCTAGGACCCAAAATGCAATGCATGATGCTCTTCATTCTTCAATTTATTTATTTTTTGTGGAAAATTAGGGTTTTGACCTAAGCCGGACAAAATTAGGGTATGACAAGGTGCAACACATTGTTTTATATCTCAAGCTTGTGTCGAACGGCTGGGATTGGCTTTAACTCCGTTGCCTCAACCAATCTCCATTAAAACTGCTATTGAGGGTAGTGTTCAAACCCAAGCCTTATGTGAAAACTGTCTTCTATCCATTGGAGACAGAAATTTTGTGGTGGACTTTTTTTGTTTACCTATGAAGGGTATGGACATTGTCCTAGGTATGAGTGGGATGTTTGCCAACCATGTAACTATTGATTGCTTCAACCGGACTATCGATTTTGCTTCCGAATCAGTGGTGTTACCACCGACCAATTTCGAAGCAGTTATCTCATTCACTTTCGCAAGTCATTGTCGATTCCAAGGCGCAGAAGCTTACGTCATGATGTTGTCTGCATCGACTGAAACAGGTTTAGATCTACCTTCTGTGCAAGTTGTTAACGAATTCCTAGATGTATTTCCAAATGAAGTTTCTTCCTTACCTCCGGATCGTGAGGTACAGTTCTCTATAGATTTGGATCAATTTGTCGTGGTGTTTATTGATGATATCTTGGTGTATTTTAAACCTATTGTGGAGCATGTGCAGCATCTCCGAATTGTTCTGAACGTACTCCGAGAAAAGAAGTTGTATGCCAAGCCATCTAAATGAGATTTCTGGATGCCTGAAGTGAAATTTCTGGGCCAAGTGATATCTCAATTCGGTGTTGCAGTGGACCCCAATAAGATTGAAGTTGTGGTAGACTGGGAACATCCATCTACAGTCACTGAAGTAAGAAGTTTCTTGGGATTACCCGGGTATTATCGGAGATTCATTCAAGGATTTTCTCAGCTGGTTCTTCCACTTACTCGGTTAACTCGCAAGGGTCAACTGTTTGTATGGGACTCTGACTTTGATGAATGTTTTTCAGAATTGAAGAATCGTTTAACTTCTGCACCCATTATAATTCTTCCAGATACATCTTTGGGATTCCAAATTTACTGTGACGCCTCTGGTAATGGTTTAGGATGTGTTCTTAAGCAGAATCAACAAGTGGTTGCTTATGCCTCCAGACAGTTGATGCTTCGTGAAGAGAATTACCCAACTCATGACCTAGAGTGGGCGGCGATTATGTATGCCCTAAAGATTTGGAGACATTACCTGTATGGGTCTCGTTTCGAAGTCTTTAGTGATCACTAGAGCCTTAAGTATTTGTTTGATCAAAAGGAGCGGAACAACAGACAAAGGAGGTGGGTAGAGTTTCTGAAAGATTACGATTTTGAACTGAAGTACCATCCAGGAAAGGCTAATGTTGTAGTCGACGCTTTGAGTAGGAAATCTATTCACATGGCGGACTTAATGATTCATGAGATGGCATTGTTGGAATCTTTTAGAGATCTCAACTTGAAGGTTAAGCCAAGAAGAAACAGATTGGTGTTGAGTCATATTCAGATTTCGAGTCCCTTGAGAAATCTAATTCGCTCAGCCCAAGAGATTGATCTAGAGCTACAAATGCAGAAGAGGTTGCCAAATTACACCGAAGATAGTGATGGTGTGATTTGCTTTGACGGTAGAATCTGTGTGCCGAATGATGAAGATATCAAGAAGCGGGTTCTAGAAGAGGCTCACAAGAGTCAGTTCTCAGTACATCCTGGTTCTACCAAGATGTTTAGAGATCTTAAGTAGTTGTATTGGTGGCCGGGTATGAAAGTAGAAATTGCAGAATTCGTGTCTCGATGCTTAACTTGTCAAAGGGTTAAGATAGAGCACTAGAGGCCTGCCGGTCAGTTACAGCTTTTGAATGTGCCAGAATGGAAATGGGAAAGCATTTCTATGGACTTTGTCATGGGATTACCACGGTCCCAGGCCGAGAATGATTCTATTTGGGTAGTGGTTGATCGGTTGACCAAGTCAGCTCATTTTATTCCGGTACGTTCGAACCACAGAATTGCTAAGTTAGCAGAAGAATATCTCAAGAATATTGTGAAGCTGCATGGAATTCCCACGAGTATCATCTGTGATCGTGATCCTAAGTTTACATCACGATTTTAGAGAGCCCTGAATATGGCATTGGGAACAACGGTGTGTGCTAGTACCGCTTATCATCCGCAGACGGACGGACAAACTGAAAGGACAACTCAGACTTTGGAAGATATGCTTAGAGCTTATGCACTTGATAGTGGAGGCCGATGGGAGGATCATCTTCCATTGGTGGAGTTTTCTTATAACAACAGTCACCATTCTAGTATCGGAATGTCTCCATATGAAGCATTGTATGGAAGGAAGACTAGAACACCATTGTGTTGGTGGGATGTCGGTGAACAATGGTTGCGGGTTCCTGATTTAGTCCGTGAGACTTCTGAGGAGATCCGTCAGATTAGAGAAAGGATGAAGACCGCTCAGAGTCGACAAAAGAGTTATGCTGACAAAAGAAGAAGGTCATTGGAATTTGATGAAGGAGATCACGTATTTCTGAGACTTTCTCCAACTATTGGTACCAGTATAGCAGTGCGGGCGAAGAAGCTCAGTCCTCGATATATTGGACCTTTCCAAAATATCGAGCGTGTTGGGCCGGTAGCATACCGCATTGCCTTGCCTCCAACCTTGTCTAGATTACATGATGTGTTTCATGTATCGCAATTGAGGAAGTACATTCATGATCCGAGTCAGCCGTTGAGTTTGAGGCGGTTGACATCCGACCGGATTTGTCTTATCAACCTAATCCAACCCGAATCATCAATTCCTATTGTCAAAGTTCTTTGGGTTGGTGCCTCACCTGACGAAGCGACATGGGAAATAGAGGACAACATGCGGGTGAAATACCCCCCATTTTTCAATTGAGGTATGTTTTGTTCAATTTTGAGGACAAAATTTTAAAAAGTTGGGGTGATTGTAACATCCCCAATTTAGCTAATTTCATTTATTGAAATTAGCAAGAGGTCATGATTAATTAATTAGCTAATTTGAATAATTAGGCATAATTGATTATATCTCATGTTTAATTCATTTTCCAATGATGTATGTATGTGTGCCTTGATGATAAATTGATGGTTGATTAAGTAAGTCACAAAGGGTGGTGTTTTAGAAACAACGGGGTGCTAATAGAGTGCAAGGGGTAAAACGGTCTTTTCACGCTAATTTAAAACACCCTCCAGCTGAACCCCAACACCGAGACACAACACCACACCTCACTTGCATCAAAAACAGATGAAAGAAAAAGAAGAAAAGATACTTTGAGAGGGAGAGAGAATCGTGAGAGTGAGGGAGAGAAGAGGAGAAGACCCATCCATCCTTAGATATGTCTAACTTTTTACCACCAATGTGACCAGCTCATCCTCCTCTACTTTCTGATACCAAGAACACAGCCAACACTTCTCTCCTACTCAATTCACCATTTTTGAACTCCTCAAGCTCATCTTGACCAAAATTGAGTTTTGAGCTTGCAAGTGCCATTAAAGCTTGATATTCAATAGCTAGAACACTTCAACTAGCCCACATTGTAGTTTCAAGCATTGTAGTGAAGGTCAGAATCTGTTCGTGGTAGTTGGGGTTGTTTGGGTTCGAGTTGAAGCGAGAGGTTCGAGTACGTGGATTGTTCGTGCGGTTTCGTGATTTGCTAAGTCTCGTAGTTCTCGGATAATTGTGATTTTCATCATATTCGGTGAGTTCTATACTCGCTTAGGGTTTCTGTTTTCATTTTCAAAAGCTTGCATGTCACTGTTTTTCAACGATTTGCGTTCTCATTTTGAAATGCCGAGTCATAAACCGTAATTTAGGACAATTAATGTTTTGCGTTTAAATGTGATGAGTGATTGATGAATGTGATTGTTGGACTGGATATGTTTGCTGTTATGCACTAGAATAATGTAGGGTTACGTTTGGGTATCGATCGGAACGGACATTGGAGTCGAACGGAATGGAAAAATGTCACGAAAACATGAATTTCTGGAAAGTGACACAGACGCACGGGTCGTGCGCCACTAGGCACAGACCGTGCGCCATGTTTTGTAACTGGTGCGCAAAAGATTTCAAAATACGCACGGGTCGTGGGCCTTTACGCAAGGACCGTGCGCCAGGTTCTGTTACTCTTATGAAAATTTCATTAAAACACGCACGGGTCGTGAGTATGCTTCTGTTACCCATTTTTAAACTATGTTTTAGTCCATTCCAAATGGTTCCAAGTTCCTTCTAATCCCTTCCCCAACCTTGCCCGATGATTGTAATACATGAATCCCATGAATTTGAATATGCTTGAGAAAATATTAGTATGAATTATCTTAAGTTATAAATGTCAAGATAAACCGTACCTTAGTATAAGCGAGTGCACAAAAGCGATGTTAATATTCAAATCCATATACGCCATGTTAACATCCAAGTTAAGTTTCAGACTATAGTTTGATGTTTACAAGTTAAATGAAATGGAACATTGTAACACCCCGGTATTTCTAACAAGTATAATTACCTAAGTGTACCAACTATAACACATCAGAGATATAAATTCATGTTTAGACACTGAACACCACCATAAATTTTTACTGAATAACACCAAAATAGTCTAAATCATAAATAAGACCACAACGGTTCCCTGACCATCAACCATCAGCAAGATTTAGTATTCAATACCATCACAAGAAAGCGCAGAAACAAATACATAACTTTTACATCCGTTAAAGACATAATGTTGTGATACATAGGTAACAAGGGAAAACATAAGCCTAAACATAAAAGTTAAGTCTTCAGCAGCCATCCGAGTACAACCTACTCGTGCCTCTTGGATCTCCTCTTTCCCTATTTCTCGGTAAAACAACAACATATACACAATTAGATACAATCTCAGTGAGTTCTACCGAGACCCCTATCTACACTCTCGGTTCAATTATGAAACCTTTTTATCTCGTAGTTTAATTTATAAGCCACGTGCATTTTTTAAGTTAACACGACACCGACCCTAGACATGGTAATCTCGGTGAGTCGTATTATAAAACTTTCTTTCTTTCTCGTAGTTTAATTTATAAACCACACCTCTAAAACTTAGCACAACACCGACCCCAGACATGGTAATCCCGGTGAATTGCACTACATAACTTTAACACGGCACCGACCCCATACATGGTAATCTCGGTGAACCGTATTATATAACTTTAACACAACACCGACCCCAGACATGGTAATCCCGGTGAACCCCTTTACCAATAGTACTTTCCCTAGTGGTATACGGGCCTAGGTTTAGGGCTCATGACCTTCCCCGCCTAGTATGTTAACCTCGTGGGTCGTCACCCACACTCGATATAATTTATATATCCACCCGCATTGTGCCGGCTCCTATACTCGATATAATTTATATATCCACACGCTTTGGGCCGGCTCCTATATTCGATATAATTTATATATCGTGAATCATAGACTGGTTTAGATGAATAAGTAATAAACATCCCGCGTCAATTATACAATACCAATTACGACTTATAGTCCGTTTCTTTTTGACAAAACATGTCGTCACACGTGCTCTAAGTTCGGTTTTTCGAAACGTTTATAACCTTAAAACATTTTTCAAAAACCTCTAAAAACATAGCCAAAACCATTGGAAAAGGGTTAGGAAAGGATTAGAAGAGGATCGGAATCGAATGAGATCATTTTGGACAAGTTCGAAAATTTTGGACAGCAAAAAGCGCACGGTCCGTGCGCCCATACGCACGGGTCGTGCGCCCTAAAATTTCATTTTTGAAGACGCAGAGAGAGCCAAACGCACGGTCCGTGCGCCTGGGACGCACGGGTCGTGCGTGTCTATCAGCACTTTGGTTTTGTCCCGTTTTTGCGTTTTTCATCGTTCCGATCAATTCAGATACCTGTTCCAGTCCAGTCCCAACATAAGAACAGTTGATAAACTCCAATTAAATATATTTTTAGAAACACTTTTGGATCATTTTTTGTGCAATTATTACTGGTTATATAAATTATTGATATAATTTGCTCTTTATTTTGCAGAAGGGAAGAAAATATGAAAAGAAGAATTAAAGTCCAATTTTAAGTCACTTTATATGTATTTATATATATATATATATATATATATATATATATATATATATATATATATATATATATGTGTGTGTTTGTGTGTGTGTGTGTGTGTGGGCTTGGCAAATAAAAGCAAAGAGAATGGAAAGAAAAAAAACACAAGGCCCAATTGCAATCGAATGAAAAGGCCCATGGCCAATTGAAAAGAATTGATGCAGAACCTATTCTTTTAAAACAAGTTAACGTGATTCAATTATTCAACCCAACAGCACTATAAAAAGGAGGCACGCAACTACGAGGAGGGAGCCGCGTGGAAGAAAATAGAAAAAGAACAGTAGCCGCACAAGAAGAAAAGAATACAGGAACAGTAGTCGCGGACCAACAGTAACGCCGGCAAGGAGAGGAGGGGGTTTTGGGTACCCGTTTTTGACACCGTGAGAGAGCTTTGGAGCAGGAAAAGGAGACTGAAGATTCAGAATAAGAATTTCTCTAACTTCCGGGTTATTTTTATCTCTGTAATTCATGACTCTAATTCCTATTTTATTGTTCTTTATGACTTTGGATAGCTAAATCCTCTTCTAGGGTCTTAGGTGGATCTTGCCAGTTTAGAGACCTCTATGTTATAGTTTATTATTTGAATTCCAGTTTTATTTCAATTAATATTGTCCTATTGTTTTTATCACATAAGTAGGATTAGCTACCCTATGCATGTTCATAATCAATTAGTTGATCGGCGACCGTACTGCAATTAGTTGGTGGACCTATAGGATAATTGGGGCTATAATTAATGCATGACCAAACTTTAATTTAGTCTTCCAATCATTCAACCTTTTTGCTCTTTATGCTTTTCTTAAATTTAAATTCTTGCATGACCAAACAAGGGTTAGTTTAGGAAAAAGAATATTAATCGCGAATGACCAAACGGATTAATAGCTTTAGTAAAGGGATTGGTAATTAAATAAAATAAAGGAATTCAAGTAGGAATTAGACATAGGGGAATCGAAGCTTGCAAGTGAAACCGTGACCCTAGACCTCTCTCCATTTATTAAATCTAGTATTTTAATTATTGTTTTTATTTCTTTTTATTTGTTTTCATTACAACTCAATTACTAGTTCGTCTAAACAATAGACAATCTTGATTAGTTTGGTACTTGTTAATTAATCCCTGTGGAGACGATAATCTTTTATACTACTTCTTCGAAAGAGTACACTTGCTCTAAGTGTGTTTTTAACGCAACATGTTTTTGGCGCCGTTGCCGGGGATTAATTTAGCAATATTAAGCGAAAGAGATTTTATTGCTTTAGACAATTTTTTGCTTTAATTTTAAATTTTGTTTTTTTCTTTATCTTATCCAAAAATATATATATATATAAAAAAATATATATAAAAAAAAAGTTACTAATACTTTCCCAAGAGACCACTGCAAGTTACCTTGTTTTGCAGAGAAAAGTCTAAATCATGGTTAAAACTGTTGGAGACTACATTAGAGAGGCAGAGGCACAAAGAAATTTAGAGAAGTCATATTGGTATATGTCTCAATGGCAGATTCAAATTCCTCCTCCTCCTTATGAACCTTATTCAGACTATTGGGATGACTATGAGCCACCTCCTTATTCCTCCCACTTGGATAATTATGAGTCACTACAAGTGCAAGGGCAAGAGGAGGAAAAGTCGGATGTCGATGAGGTGTTGGCCAAATTTATGCACCAGACAAATGAAAATTTTGAGAGCTTGGAAGGTCAAATTAGAGCCATGAACAACGAATTTGGAAGCCTGAAGGGTCAAATCTCAACTCTCATTGCTTTGTTATCTCAAGAGGCCCAAGAAACTCTTTCACAAACTAAGTCTACCCAAAATGAAGAAGCTGAGAAATACAAAGAAAGTATTTCTACGAGAGATGAAGGTGTCTCCATGGAATATAATTTGGAGGAAGAAGCTCCCAAGAAAGATGAGGAGATTCTTACTGAAGAGAGTCAAATCAAAATAGTAGCTCCTACTGAAGGGAGTTATATTGAAACAAAAGATCCTATTAAAATGACAGCGGTTGTGAGGAGAATGAGAAAGATCCATTGGTTCTTGATCTGACGAAAGAGAAGAAAGCCCAAATTTTTGGGCAAATTGTTTTAACCATTGGTGATGCTGTGATAGAGTTTCATAGGGAAAGGTAACTTTAAGGAGTGGTAAAGATGATGTAATTAAAGCTTTAAATTCCAATGAAAATTTCTCTTCTTTAACTTCTCCTTATTTTGATGATGTGGTTGAAACTAACATTTTTTGTGAATTAAAGATGCAGGACCTTTTGGAAAAAAATATTATTTTGCAGAATCCTAGCATAGTGGTGGATGGAGATAAAATAAAAATTTCACCATCCTTTGGAGTTCATCCACCACGTGGAAAAAGAAAGAACAATGTGAACCACATGGTTAGAAAGTTAAGAAGGTGTAATGCGTTAGATGTAAAATTTGCTCTTGGAGAGCCCCCAGATTGAGCACCAACTATCGTCAGGCTCATGACGTTAAACAAGCGCTTCGCAGGAGGCAACCTGTGTTTTATTTTCAGTTATTTTATTTTCAGTTATTTTCATTTTCTTTTTGTTTTGTTTTGTTTTTAGGAATAAGCTCAGACTACAAGCTCTCTCAGGGAAGTCACTCTTACTCTCTCATTTATTTATTTTTGTGCCAATTTGATATTTTGCATTGAGGACCATGCTTTAGGCTAGTGTGGGGGAGGATAGTTACTTTGTCAATTCATCTCTATTAATGCACATACCCACTGTATAAGTTGATAGCATTTTTTCTGGCTTATTTTAGCGACTTATGCTTCAAGTTGAAAAAAAATAGAGATTTTGCCTTTAGGGGATCCCATAATCAATTTACTTGACAGACTTGTGCTTAATTGTAACTGTGAGGATGTCCTTAGGAAGCTGATAATTAGCATTTGTCTCTGTTGAGTACTTTTTATGAACTAGCTTCTAAATGTGAGCTTTGAGCCTTCATAAGGGGATTGATACTAAATCATAAATTTTACCCCTTTTCTTTCTATGAGTGTGTTTCCCAATTTGCTACATTCTAGAATTTGTCTTTTGACCATTTCAAGGCGAAAATTGATTTGCATCATGTAAAAAGATTTCGGAATTTAGGTATTTTTTTGGCCTCAGAGTTGTTTTTTGAATTTATCCATTAGTTGCCCCCTTTGAGCCTATTTGTTATATTTTTTCTTTGTTACCTAGATATAATTTTTTCTTTTTTTTGTGGTAACCATTTGAAATTTAATTTGGAGCAACAATTGAAAGTTACAAGTTTTGTTGAACCAAGGACAAACACTCTTTGTTTTGAATGATAACAAATTACATCTTGTCTACTAATGGTTGCAGCTGTATGAAAGTATAGGTTCAAGTTGAATAAAATACAGGACGGGAATCAAAAAGCAGGAAGCATTAAAGTGGAGCAGCTTGGAGAAGAAGCCACCTTTGAAGATGAAGACCTAATTGTTTATCCGCTTTCTTTAGGACACAGTGTAAGGTCCTATCACTTAAGTTATATGACATTTTAGTAGTTGAGAGATGAGTTTTGAAAACATGCATGATGCATCAAAATTAGGGTTTTGAAATATATTTTTGAATGCATGCATAAGGTGGCACCTAAACCTAAAAACGATTTTGTGGAAATCAAAAATAAATTTCTATTTTGTTCAAATGGCTATGAAATCGATTTATACTTATTTACATAGGCTATGAAATCGATTTTAGGCTCACCTATAGGCCAAGAATCGATTTCCTTGCCCTATGTTTGAAGTATGTAATCGATTCATGCATATACTCAAGACAAAGCTAAAATCGATTTCCTTCTATTTCAAAAGACAATGAAATCGATTTTCAAGCAATCCTATAGGCTATGAATCGATTCCTCCTCATTTTAAACAAAGTTAAAATCGATTCTTATCCTATTCAGGATGTCCTGAAAATCGATTCCTACCTATTTCGAAAGACACAAACAATCGATTCCTATGTTCTCCATATGTAAAGAATCGATTCCTCTCTTTTTTAACTAGCCATAAAATCGATTCTTATGTCTTCTAAAAATGATAAGAATCGATTCATCAACATTTTAACTTCATCAAACAATCGATTCATCATTTCTTTAAATGTTTTTTCAAAATCTTACGATTTCCTAAACCTATAAATAGGGAGGTGCTTCACACTCTTCAACTCACTCATCCACACCGCAAATCACAACATCTTCTCTACTTCTCACATACATTTTCTAGATCCGAGAAAGAGAAAAATAGGGCTATCACTTTCATATCATTTTCTATAGATCTAGTCACTCATCTCTCTCAACTATTATATTGTCATATTATCTGAGGTGATTAGATCATAGCTTTTATATTGTAATCTACTATTGTGGGGGTCACTTTGAAATCCTGGGAAGCTTTCTTGGGTCTCTCAATCAGGAGATTGAGTTGGTTTGAAATCCTGGGAAGCTTTCTTGGGTCTCTCAATCAGGAGATTGAGTTGGTTTGAAATCCTGGGAGGTAATCTTGGGTCTTTCAATCAGGGAAGATTGAATTGGTAGTGAAATCCAGGGAGGTGCTCTTGGGTCGTTCAATCTGGGGATTGAAGCGGTGTTGAAATCCTTAGCTGCATGCTCGGGTTCTCAGTTCGGGGGAATTGAGATTTTCTATTTGAAGTTGCCTGTTTGTAAAACATTCTTCATATAGTGGTTGTCAACAAAGTCCAAAGGTTGCAAAGTCGGAGGCCGAGGACGTAGGGCTTTTATCCCGAACCTCCTAAAATTCCTGCTGTATCTCTATCCCTCTCTCTTTACTTTATTTACTGTTTATATCTGTTTATACTATCACTGCGTCGATCTACTTACTGTTACGCTGCCTATAATATCCGTCTATCCTGAACTCTGATAATAGCGTAATATTGCACTTTGCCTGATCTGCCAGTTTAGTTATAAATATCTGGGTATAGTGAATATTGAAAATAGTAACATTAGAATAATATCTCACTGTGCCTGATCTGCATGCTTACATACATCATATAAGTTTAAATCTTAGATTCCGCATTTGATCTAAACAAACATTGCTAAAGTTTTTGAAAACCGAAAAAGAATTCAAGTTTTGCATATAACCTTATTCACCCCCCCTCTTTGGTTATCAGATAGTCCAACAATTTTGTCCTGTATTTCAATTGTCTATCTCATCAGGACATAAAAACAAAATAGGAGTGGCTAATATGGTTACAAATACCTTTTCCTCCTAAGAAAAATATAGAAAAATGAAAAGTTGAAAAAAAAAGAGAACAAAGGAAAGCAAGAAGGAGGAAAAGGCACATCAAAAGAATGGAAGAGCCAAAGGGCAAATCCAAAAAAAAAAAGAGTCGACTCAATAGAAAAAGAGTGAAGAATGGAAGTGACATTAATTTGGAGTTTGGACAAAAATTGTAAATTACATAGGAGCTCCATATTTGGTTTCAAATGTTACTATTTGTTTCTTATTTTTTTTAGCCCTTTGATCATCTCTTGCTTCGTATTTCCTACCCTACTTGAATTCACCTTGGCACCATTACAACCCATAACACCCCATCTTTTGCATGCATGTGAACTATTTAGTGGAGATTTGGTCAAATTACAAACATATGGTAATGTGCATTTTGTTGAAACTTGAATGTATATTTTCCCTAGTCCCTAAACACTTAGAGAGATTGTGAGTGAGTACCCTTGTTCACAATAATGTAATTTTCAGGGACATGAGCCTCTAATTGGGCAACCTTTTGACACCTCATATGTGTTATATTGTCTATTGTCTGTCTTTGAGCTTCAAATTTTGGGTTCCTTATTTGACTGTCTCTATTATTGATTTGAAAATTTTATTGAGCCAGAAAATTTGCTTGAGGACAAACAAAAGTTAACAGTCCAAAAATATATTCAAACAACAATGATCATCATCAAATCATCAGTCAAACAATCCAAAAACCAATTGGACATAAAACGTGATTTTCGTACAAAAAACTTTTTTGACAACGAACCAAAAACCGAAACATTTCACAGTTTAAGTTTATTAATTCAAAAACCTAAACGTGAGTAAAACTCACCAATTGTGATGAAAATCACAAATAACCGAGGATCCACCAAAACGGAATTCTCCACATAACCACATGAACGATCCCCGCATCAACTTCGACGCTCCGACGACACCCAAATCCGCTTCCCAAGCTTTCTGCTCAACCAAGAGACATCTTTGACGCACTAGCGTGTCGGCCGACTCGAACCCATAATGCGCGAGAAATATCCACTTAGAACCTAGGCACCAACCACGATCTCCTAAGGCTTCAAGTTCATCCCAAAGCTCCAACTTTGAATCCTAGCTTCCCAAAAGCACTATTCATCATCCCTAACCTCCAATTTGAACTTCAAACATAAAACCCCAAATTGATTTCAAAACCATAACTTCTTGATTCTTCAAAACTTCAAATCGAACTTCAATCCGCTTTCCACCTTCATTGGGTTGGCTTCTAATCACTCCAAACCATTAAAATCATCATCAAAGAAATCATCCCCCAAAACCCTCAATTTCGAATTTCAAAGTGAGAGGGAAAAATGGAAAACTAGCTCACCTAACTTGAAGAATGGAAGAAGAAGCGAGGATGATGATGATGATGAAATCTCAAGCTTGGGTGAGCTTCCCACTTCTTCTTCTCTTCTTCTCTTTCTCTTCTTTCTTCTTTTCTCTTCTTTCTCTCCTCTGTTCGCATTCATCTTGTAACACCCCGGTATAATTTATCGATTAAAAATACCAAAGTGCACATTAGTAACACATCAGAGATATATTTCCTGCTTAGACACTGAATATCACTATAAATTTTTCTCTGAATAAAACCCAAGCAGTCTTATTTGCAACAAGACAATATGGTTCTCAGACCATATATCATCAGCAATTATAGTATTCAGTATCATACAAGAAAGCGGAAGAAAGATATACCTTAAATACATAATGTTTTAGTATACAGACAACAAAAGGGAAAATAAGCTTAAACATAAAGCTAGGCTATCAGCAACCAGTCCGAGCTCAACCTACTCGTGCCTCTTGGATTTCCGCTGTCCCTGTGTCTCTGTAAAACAACAACATTTAAACAGTGAGATACAATCTCCGTGAGTTCTACCGAGACCCCTACTAACACTCTCGGTTCAATTATGAATTTTTATTTAATGTGACACTGCACCGACTGCGTTACCGCTTCCAAACCCGGTGAACCGCATTACTTAACTTTTAACAGATCACCGACTGCGTTACCTCTTCCAAACCCGGTGAACCTGTTATGACTCAGTACGACACCGACTGCGTTACCGCTTCCAAACCCGGTGAATCGTACAACAAACAATTTGACATAACACCGACTGCGTAACCGCTTCCAAACCCGGTGAACCCCATAACCAATAGTGTTTCCTAATGGCACAGAGCCTAGGGTAAGGGATCATGACTGCCCCGCCTAGTATGTCAACATGGGTCGTCACCCAAACTCGATATAATATATATATCTACAGTACTATGAACCCACGGTCCATCAAATCAGACAATCAATGAAACACTTTAATCCACATTTTATAAAATCCAAGTTCACACTCGCACTCTAGTTGACCGCTTTTCGACACAATTTTCCATATCAAAAACAATTCATTTTGCCTTAAAAATAGAATATTCAGTTAGGCCTCTGAATAAGCTTTCCAACGCATCTTAGAACACCTCAATCGGGTTCCCGGATCAAAAGATATCGCGAAAACAAACTCAGTGAAAAACTGTTGAAAATCTGCAAAACGTCGCGACGCGAATTGCTACCGTCGCGACGCGAAAAACGACAGAAACATTTTGCGTAACAAAACTGGGCCAGGTCGCGACGCGAAGGGGACGGGTCGCGACGCGACCCTCTGCAGAAAAGTGCAGGTTTTCCGTTTTCCTGCGAAATTCGCTATTCTGCTCAATTCCGATTCTTGTTCCGATTGAAAACAGTTTTGACAACTATAAAAACAGTTTCAATCAAAGTCACACAATCAATCAAAAACTCATTTTTAAACGAATTGTATCAAAACGCGACATATTTTCCAATTATCGGTTTTCAACCCAAAATCTCTCAAACTCGATTACCAAATAATATTCCAGTCCAGCGAAAGCGGTAAAACAGTTAATTAAGTATTTCGAAACATAAAAATCCTAAGCGTGAGTAGAACTCACCCTTGAAGCGTGAACCACGATCGAGCCGAAATCACCGAGTAGCCACACGAACGCTCCCTGCTCCGGCGATACCCAATCCGCTTCCAAAGCTTCCCACTCGACCTCGAGAATTCTTTCGACCGTAAAACCGAATTCCCGAAATCATTGCACGTTCCGGCGACACACAAAACCGCTTCTGACCGGAATGCCGAATTCCTCGAAATCCTCCTTGGACACTATTCATCACCTTCTTCAATCTCAAACCACTATTCACCAAAAACCTCAATTTGATTTTCAACTCCAAAACACCCAATCGATCTTCAATACTCGAGTAATCCACCTTGTGTTCGCTCCTAAACATCGCCCTTAGCTTTCCCTTGAGTTACAACCATCGAAACACCGATTTTCCCTCTCAAGTTCGAAAATGGCAAAGTGAGAGAGAGTGAGTTGATGATGAAGATCTTGGTACGAAATCGAAGAGGAAGTAACGCTGAGCATTTTTCGTGTTGGAAGGAAGTCGTTTCGTTGAGCGGAGGTACTCCCTTTTTCCTCTTCTTCTTCCTCCCTCTTTCTTTCTTCTTTCTCTTTTCTCTCCTTTTCTCTCTTCTGTTTCTCGTATCCTTTTCTTCTTTCTTTCTTTCTTTCATTTTATTCACACACACACATTTATATATTTATTAATATATACGCGGTAACGTGGTCCGATTACCATATTGATCTAAATCTCTTATTTCGATTCCAAAACTTCCTTGACCAATAAATAATTTTAGCACTCAATAAATTTACCAGTCGGGTACTAACTTAATTTAATTGGGTTAGCACCCAAATAATTCTATTAATTATTTTGCGGATGTTACACATCTTCTTTCTTTCTTTCCTTGATTTCTTTTCTTTCTTTCTTTATATATACATATATTATTAAATAATATGTTTGGGTGAAAACCCTTAAATGCCCTCACCCTTTACTCTAATTCCTATAGGTTCTATTTTCTCAACAATTCTTTATCAATTCCAATTAATTTTCTCAAAACCTCAATTATCAATTAATTTTAAATAATTAATTCGCTCGACTTCAAAATAATTTCGATAATTATTTTGGGGATGCTACATTACACCCCAACTTGGAAGATTTTTGTCCTCAAAAATTCGTCAAGCCTTACAATTGATTAATCGAGAATCGACATTCTCAGAAGGACCTTAACTTGTTGGAAAACAATCTTGAAATAACGAATTGAGTATAGAAACTCTTCATTCGCCCACATAAGCCTGGTACTGTGTTTGAAAACACTTTCGTAACTTTATTCCAATTAGTCTCGTTTACGCCTCAACTTTGATTAATCTTAATCAAAGTGTTTAATATGAGGTACTTGATAGAAATACAGGTTGAAAATGAGGTCCACGTATTGGTACTCCTCCATAGAGGTAAGAACAAACATGATTTTCTTGAATGGAGTAAACACCTTTTCAACAAATTTCTAAAAATCCTTATCAGTTCTCGTACACATAGAAAAATATGACGGAAAAGTCACTGTGAAATTTCTTGACTCGCTTCCAAGTTTTCGAGGTAAAACTTTTTCAAAAAGATGGAAGGAGGGTTTTACTAAAAATGTAACACCCCGGTATTTCTTTAACAAAGAAATACCTAAATATACAATTTGGTATAAATCAGAGTATAAAAATTCCTGTTCAGATATACATCTTTACAAGAAACAGCGGAAACTATAAAAATAACATTTTACAACTTCGAGTCATAAGACCGAATACAGAGACTACACCAGAAGAATCCAAAACATAGATGGAAGATTACATCTCCAACTTCTCCTCGAGCCTGACGACTAACTGTGCCGCCTGCTGTCCTTATAACCTGTTCTCTGTAAAAACAACAAATATGGATTGGGTGAAATAACATTATCTCAGTGAGTCCTACCGTGCCCCCTCGCCGACACTAGGTTCAATTTATTAAACCGTCATCAACTATAGATGATTAGCTATCATAAGCTACCAATCGAAATGCCAAGCAAATCGTGTTCTCAAATAAGTTTTCTTTAGTTAACACAACCAGAGATATAATGCCAGACAACTTGATTGCCCAATGTCTACGGTAATCCCCGAGATATAATGCCAGACAATCTAGTTTGCCCAATATCTACGGTAATCCCCAATTCGGAGTTCTATCCGAATAATGCCAGGGTTCTAGTTTAGCATAAATCGGCTGTACAACGACTACGAATCCCGATAACCCACGAATTTACCATGCCAAAACGTATACAGGGCCTAGGTAAGGGGTCATGACTACCCTCTCTAGTATGCTACTTGTCGGATCGTCACCCAACGTGATACATATGACAATACGTATCAATTCTCGAGAATTAGATAATTTATATCTTTTCGATCACCAAAGGATCAGTCACATAATAATTGGATAAACAATATCCATATCGATCTATAACCCGTTTAGATGAATTCAATAGTTAGACATCCGATGTTATAATCATACACAATGACATATACAGTTATATATATATATATTTAGTCAATCCATCATTCGGTGTACCCACAAGTATACTAGGGTTTCGGTTTTTCAATCAAATAGGCTTCCCAAGCTCCTTTTCAAAACCATGAGTTGAACAAATTCAAAATAAGGTTTTCAGTAAGGCAATATCCTTAAAATTGGTTGGGAGGAAGATTAGAAGTGATTTGGGATCGAAAGGAGCGACGAAATGAGAAATCGGAGTCCGGTAACAGAACCTCACGCACGGCCCGTGCCCAGGGGCGCACGACCCGTGCGTCCGGGTCTGTTTCCCGATTCCAATCCGATTCTAGTTCCGCTTTTCCGTTTCTCGCCCAAATCGAATTCCGATCGTAATCCAACCTGAAAATAGTTTTAATAAACCACATTCCAGACTATATTCCAGTGAAAGCGTTTAAATCAAAGTTTCGTAAATTGCTCAACATTTCAATAAAAACCGTAAAAACACGATATTGCTCAAAAACGGTTTTCGGTTCCAAAATCTTTCGAAAACGGATAAATGCCTTATGACTCAAAACGGATATGTTTTCAAGGCACATAAAAATATCCCTATCCGTGAGTAGAACTCACCCGGCTGACGAGTCCCCGAGAAGTCGCGTCCTCGCTCGAACAACCGAACCGTTAACCACTCGAACATTCCCCGTAGTCACGTACACGCTCCTAGTACCTCCGCATCTGAACTTGATGGGTCCCACTTGCACAACCAGTAACTAAGTCAATCATCCTCGCTACTGGACCCCACTTCAGTATATCGAACTGATGGCGCTCGAGACTTTGGCGAATCGAATTCAAATTTGACGAACGGGCATACTAGCTCCCATTTCCATTTTCCAGTATCAGGATCCAGTTTTGCAATAAGCATAACTTGGTCAATCCGTGACCAAATCTACTCAAATCAGTGCCCATTGTGAAGATAATTTCGTCTTCTTTCAGATGCATGCAGTGGTTTGGGAGATATCACCAAGACAATGTGACTGGTCCAGGATAACGCTTGATTCTGAATCCGAAACTTGGGGACATGATATCTCCTTCATATCTCCATGCAATCATACGGTTCTTATGCCCAAAATGAAGATATTTTAGTCTACTTTCCAGAGAAACAAGAATCACGATCATCGGAGTTGTGTGCAGGGAGATACGATGAAATCACCGAAGGTATACCATACGGGTTTCACCCAGAAATTCTGATGAACTTATATCATCAACCCCCATCACTTGCATCTACGAAATTGAGCTCCCCCTTTCTGTACCAGTAGTTCCTTAACCTTCAAAATATCTTCTAATTCACAAAATGGGTTCAGAAGCCCTTCATCTCTAGTTCATAGTGAACATGCAAACAAGCAACAAACTCAACTCCTCCATATCCCCCATGGAAGCATATAACTCGAAAATGGAAGTGAGGGAAGGAGTGGGAATCAGGTTCTGAAACTGGTACCATTGAAGAGCAATTCGAAAATGGAGTTGAGAAGTGGTAAGAACACTTACATGCACTAAAATTTGATGAAGTCCCACCTCCTCCTTCCTCTTTCCTTTCACGCCCTCTTCTCCCTCTTTTCTTAAGTTTTCTACTTCCCTTCTATTCTGAATTTTGGAAAGTGGCCAAGGGTGTGAGTGTGAGGGTAAGGGTGAAGTCAGCAATTAAATGGCTGAGGGGATTTAAATGGGAGTGAAATGCCCAAAATGTCCTTGGTTCTATAATTCTCATTTTAATTCCATTAGGTACTCACCAATTCACTCTACTCATGAATGTAAATACCATTTT
This sequence comes from Astragalus membranaceus, assembly GCA_039519185.1. Taxonomy (NCBI): domain Eukaryota; kingdom Viridiplantae; phylum Streptophyta; class Magnoliopsida; order Fabales; family Fabaceae; genus Astragalus; species Astragalus membranaceus. The sequence goes on from CM076853.1 coordinate 15,098,842, forward strand.
CATGATCGTAGCATGACTTGGATCCGGTTATTATATCGTTGGGTGATTCATCTTCGATGTGAGGCAAAAATGACGATTTTACCCTTCAGCTGAATTGTTCATTAAATTTATGACCAAGCCACAATTAAATGTAGAGTAGGATTTCTTTGGACTTTTCCACGACTATTCTTCGCCGAGACACGACCAATTATTCCCACAAATAATTAAATCGGTCTTAGGCTTCATAGATCGAGTCTTTAAAAATTAGGGATGTTACAATCACCCCAACTTTTAAAAATTTTGTCCTCAAAATTGACAAGACGAACCATAAGCAAAAGATATTGATATCGGTTCATCATGTCCTCTTTCAATTCCCGAGTAGCCTCTTCGGCTGAGAAGCCTTCCCAGATTTCGTCGACAATCGGAATGGTCTTTGACCTCAATGTCTTCACGTCACGCCCTAGGATATGACTAGGATAAGGTTGGAATGATAATTTCGGTCGAAGATCGATCGTTTCAACTCTCAACGGCTGAAGTGGATCGGAAATACATTTTCTCAACTGAGACACGTGAAAGACATCATGAAGATACAGACTTTCTTCAGAAATTAACTATTCCGACCTCTTGAAAGCTGACACTAATTGTTATGGACAATGGAATGCCTACAATCTGTAGAGGACACGAACTCATAGTTATGGTTTTCACACATCCTGCACTATCGAAGTCACGAACTCGGAAGGTTTCGGCCTAGCCGTAGCTTGAATTGGAACGAAACGATGACTTTAAGAGAATGTCTTTGGAATCAAACCATACAGTATCCAGAAGAAAAGTTTTCTTCTCTTCCCGAGTTACGCTCACATAAGTGCTTGATTCATTTTACTAAAAATCTCGACTGAAGCAAACAGCGTTATTTTATAAAAAAGGTTGACTTTCAGTCCAAGGAATCCAGAAACGATTTTTCCTTCCAACCGAATCCAGGAAAAACTCTAAAATAATAGCAAAATAGTCTTTCATTAAATCAGTTCTAAAACTTGAAAGTACAATAGTTTCGTTTGAATGAAAATTCTTTTCAATGTGGTTTCTAATGGTTAATTCACCCCAACTTATAGATGACCTTACTCAATGCACGACGCTTCAACAAAGCCGAATCTTATTCTCCGATATTTAAAAGTTACGAGTTTGAAAGTGAGAGTAGAAGTGTTACTTTGTTGGAACCAGCCATTTGTGTGATCAAGATCTCACAAACTTCTATTATCGTGCTTGAGTGCGGCTCCGTTAAGACAAAACAATTGGGTTTGTTCGAGGGAGGGATCGGGAAGGACATTGAGCCGAAAGGGAAAGCGGGTGTTTGTTTTAAAATTTTCCCAAGCCGCTATTCTATTCGATTCAATTCATTTCCCCTCGATTCCTTTCTCGAATCAGTCCAAGATAAAACTTCGAGGTTAGGACAAGGCTTGTATTTCGTGACAAAAATAGACACGACTCAACTGTCTCAAGAGACTACACAATGGTTATAGGATGCACTATCAAGGACTTATGTGTCCTACATTCACTGTCCAATCATTTAGTCTCAGACCGACCTACGGTTCATCCTCAGACATTATTCCATCATACTGGTGTGTTGGGTAAAAGAAAGATGCACTATGCGTATTCAACTCATCGAATTCCTTAGAAGCCGTCTCGTGTGCTGGACTAAATTAGACCACTCTGAATTCAGCACATACACACTTCATTGACGTCTAACAATAGGTTAATAGAATGGGGAACTAGCCTTGACCCATCCGATGGATCAAAGTCACAACAACTTACTGTTGATCTTAAGTAATTCACGATTAATGATTGGAGTTCCACTTTAATAGCGGAAGCTTGAGCACTAGAACTGCCGAAAGATGCTTGATACCTCCCCATCTAGTAATTATATTCCCGTGTTACCTCGCCTTCTATTATTTCCGAGCAAACGTTTGAGTGAACCACATCTTTGGTTTAGAAACCTTTCTAGCATTTCAGGTTGTCACCGGTACAACCGATGTTTTAACTAACCCAAAATAACGATAAGGGTGCGTCTTTCGACCATTTTGACTCTGTCCTCATAATTCAAACCTACAATTCGATGCCCTTATACAGGTTATGGGTCTTTCAGGATTGTCTAAGTCAACGACTTATCCAATCATAATTGTCTTTCTAGATTAACTAGGCTTTGCATTTCGATACCTATCTTTCATAGATATTGATTACTCGGATCTTAAGGAGATGCGAATTTCGATATTAGGAATCTTACTAGAATGACATAAGGTTTTCTTTAGAGTTACGATTTAGTCCCATCCTATTCAAATCCTTGGTTTCTCGATTAACTTCAATGTAGTAATTATTCTTGAAATTGCGGTGGCACCAGGGGATTTTGAAAAACAAAAGGTAATTTTGGGAATCACACGAGCACACCATAAGTGTCTTCGTATTGATTCATTGAAATTGGAATTATCATTTAGAATTTTCCTTGGCCCAGCTTCTTTCCGAACTTCCGCGACTATCCAGACATAATTATCACATTACATTAATCAATCTAGCTTCAGAACGGGTTCTACTCCCATGACAACATCTTGTTCGCCACGTAGGAGACCTTAAGCTCCCCGTCCTCCCAACCGGATTATTGAGGTATTATGGATTAAGATTTCAGAATCACTTCTAATGGTTGAATGGCCATCACTACTAATGGCAATTACCGGAAGTAGGTTTCTTGGAAAAGAAACTACAACAAACGTTATCCTGAATCGGTATCTAGGAGTCTAAACTGACTGATTGGATATCCTTTTACCAATTTCCCGTACAACAGGGAGGTCCACATTCCACGAATGCTTAGAGTTTACGGTTCAGATTTAAAACAGAGGTACACTTGAAAATACAATTGAAGATATGGTTCACAACCCATTCATCGGTGTAGATATTTCCGTTAGCTTTCCAACGCCTCTCGGAACATAAAAATCGGAGTTCCGGAGCAAAAGTTACGAACAAATGAGTCGGAAGACTAACAAGAATTTCTCACAGACCGTGATCGGAATGCTTCCAGCAGCGGATTGAAATAAGGTCACTTCTACTGATTTCACATACTAACTTGCTTTGAAGGATTCGATTCACAATTCCTGATCGGGACTTAACCTGATCGGCACATTATGACTCTGCTAGTCAATACTGGCAACGGAGTATCTTTACTCAGTTATCTTTATCATCAGTCACATTGTGACTCGAAAGAAGAAGAATCGGGATCTGTACTTGATTTTTTTTTTTGGAGGGACTTCCTCAACTGATACCTAAACTGGGATTGACTTACTCCAGAAGGTGAGATTTATGATGAAAACGATATTTCAAAAACTGATACGCTGACTAAATAAAGGTCAGGGTTTCGGGTGTTAACTAATCTGACAGATTTCAGTACACTGACGTTACTGCCGCACAATGGCTTCGCTTGATTTGTACTTCTCGATAAGATCTAAGACGTTCCATGCCGCGACTCACTAGCCGCATCCGATTTATTTACTGAACAGCTGCCCACAGTTTCCTCGAACCATCGCGGATGCCCATCCTTGTTTCCAAAGGTAATATGTAGCCCTCTGCTGCCGCTGCACGTTCTGATGAAACGAGAAGGCTGAGAATCCTATGGTGTAGGGTCTCGGACATTTTCGGGGCTACGACAACTATCTGTCATAATTTTCAGTACTTTACATGAAACATTGAGTGGATCCTGACTCAATACGTCACATAATATACTAAAAAGGTCTGACCACTACTACAATTTAGGCTTTTCGCATCGGTTAAAAATGACTTTTCGCATCGGTTCCGTGTCCGTTACAGATTCAGGTGATGTTAAAAGTACGCACCTTTTGCATCAGGTACGGACCTGATGCGAAAAGTATTTTTCACATCAGTTGTATTACCACCCGATGCCAAAAGTCCTTTTTAATTAGATTTTAGCACCTTTTGGCATCGGATTTTCAGAACCACCTGATGCGAAAAGTACTTTTCGCATCAGGTCCTCATGGGAACCGATGTTAAAACTAACTTTTTTGTTTAAAAAAAAATTCTCAACAGCTAGATCTGACAAATAGTAACCTGAACATTCAAAGACAAAATTTACCACATGTATCATAGATATAAAAGTTGTGTATAACTTTATATGTCATAACAAATGATATGTGTTTCATTAGCTAGAAATTCTTTAACATTCAAAGTGGAATATAATGATATAGTTGAGACCATTAAAAAGCAATACTAAAAAAGACTATAACTAAAGCACCAACCATCCTCAAGGGTTTAATAGAACATCACTCTCATAATCTACATATACTAATTTCCATCCTGAACCTTTTGTGTCATTCAGAAGACCATCCAATCCAACCTTCAAATTCCATTTGCTAGAAACTCTCAATAAAACCATCTTCAACAAAGTCTTCTTCCTTGTTGCCAACAACACCAAGCCCCTGCATGAACTGACCAGGGAGGGATTTTCTGCAACATGAAATGACCTTGTTAGTATTGATAGGCCTCATCAAATACAAAATGTCAAGAATCTACATAATTAATTGCATAAGCACTGCTGTGTGGCACAAGAATAATACATTTAGACTGAAACATCTTGGCTGCCAACAAGAATAAAAACCTGACTTCCAGGCCAAGTAATGCGCTATACCTGTCAAGCATGGTTTCCAGGCCAAAATCATCAAGAACGGCACCATACTTATTCATCGTATTAGGTTGCATAACTCTCAATTTGGTCTCATGGACCCATCTTTCAAAATGATCCACCTAAGCAATCAAAACCTAATAAGATCATAACTTGAAATCAACAAAATTTGGTCTCTAGAGGGTTCAGCCATTATATAGAGAACAACATGTTTATCTAGAGAACAACATCTCCCATGATTTCTGAAAGATCATAACATGAAACCAACAAAATTTTCAATTTGCAGATGGACAAAACTGCCAATTTCTCATTCAATAGAAAACTTACAAGATAATTTAGTATGAGCTGCTGCCTGTATTCCCTGTGCTCCTGAATCTGTTGAATCCAACATAGAACAATAACAAATTCAGAAAGTGAACAACAAAGCCAAGCCAATTAACTCGGTATGCTAATTTACTTTATTTTTATTTAAAGCAAATGAGATTTTTTTAAAACTTCAAATTACTACTCACTTTGAAAAAGGAGGTAAATAATGAAAAAGGAGGATCTCAAAAACTTTCAACTTCATTTACCAATGAAAATCACTTTGAACAAGCTTCAAATGCTGGTCAGTGAAATCAAGATTGACCCACAATCTCCCTCTCCCTTCACTCATATATAACCAATTCTCTAACCTCACAATCAAATCATCAAAAGAATACAAAAACTAGAAACCCCTCTCTTTTCGGATCATAAGTAATTGTTGATTACAGTATGCTCCCTGAAAGGTGGTGCCAGTGCAAATATATATGAACAAAGCAAGAATTCCACTCTTGCCATGTTGGTCCAACAGTTAACATAACATCTCTTTCAATCATAAAGTTTAATATGACACAAATAGTTCTAGGAGATTTAAACACATAAATGCCAACCCAGATATTAACCCAATCCAACTAATCAAATTAATAAAATCTTGCGTGAATACAATTCTATTAAAAAACTGCAGAAGATAATATAAGTTGCAGGCATATGAAATGGTTTAATATAACCTTGGATGAGGGGATCCTTTAATTGGTTTCTGATCAAGAGCAGAAAGGCCAGAACAATTTTTCTTCCCTTTCCTTGTTGATATTGCTTCGAATAACACCTTAGGGAAATTCCTGAAACAATAATTGATTCCACTCACCATATGAATAACAACAATCAAAATACCTAATCAGATATGAAAGAAACTTCTGAATTACAAGATTATCAAACTGCTTGCAGTAGGAAGATACTGGTGTTGTCAAGCTTTGATTAGATGGAACCAAAGCTGCAATTCTCTCTTATTTTATATAATATATGTACAGAGCTAAGTACAAAGATGTTACAGAGCAAGGTAATACAGAGGGTTCCATTACCTATATCATATGAAGATAGACCACTTCTTTACCAACTTCAAAGTACAGTAAACATAGATGAAACAATTACAACTTCTTTTTCTAATAATGAAACAATTACAATGCTTATGCTTTGTAAATTTGTATCTTCCAAATATAAATTTAACCACAATAGCAGCATGTAAAAGTGTCATTCAGAGTTAATAATTAAGATTTAACACAACATAGGATCAATCTAATTTAAAAAGACTAGTACTACAGACTACAAAGTACTTTCTCATGATTGATGTCACCCTGTAACAATTGCACACTATCATATGATTTGAAAACTACAATGTTTGATCAAACAATATTATAAAGAAGAACAAAAGGAATGCAGCTTTCTCACAATTGCTTATTGCTAAAAACCCTTCAACCATTAAGTATCAAAACCCTTTGACCTCAACTCTCTTTGCCGTAAATTCAATTTAAATACCTTACAATGCAGATGGCAGATGAAAACGTATCTTTGATCACAAGTTCACAACAAGCAATATGGTTCCAGTTGTCAAAAGCAACAAGTGTTTCTAGTCTAAATGGTTGTGGTTTCTCCTTTGATCAATGAAGGAATCCTCCTATAGGACACAGACGCCACTAGCATATCTCGGCTACCTTGGATGGAAGGCCTCTTTTCTCTTCATACAGCTTCAACAGCTGAAAAGGTTCCTTCTCATAGGGATTCACAAATTTCTTCAAGAACATCTTCTCAGTAACTTTAAACGGTACAGAGGAAGAGTTGGAAATCAAAAGACCTGCTGTGTAGAGCGATGACCAATTTAGGGCTCCTTCGTCTTCCCCTTCCCCTTCCGTCTCCAGTGTTGCCGCTCCCTTTGATTTTTTTCTCCTTTTTGATTTACACTAGAAAGAAAAAATAGATGCAAGAATCATAGATGCACCAAATTTCAAAAATAGAAACCTCAACAATAGAAAGAAAAAATTACCAGAAATGGAGATGAAGGATTTGAACGGGCGCTGCACCAGAGGCGTCGCATAGAGGAGGTTATCTTCGGGGTTCAGAGGTCGCACAGAGGAGGCTTCGCGCGAGGAGGAGAACGGAGAACGAGAGTTGACAGTGGAGGAGAACGGCGTGGAGGAGGCTTCTCAGAGAAAGAGAGTTGAGAATGAGAACGCTGTGATTCCGGATCTGAAAACGAGAACGAGAGTTTAGGTGAGAGTTGAGGTGAGAGCTGAGAGTTGAGAGCTCAGAGACGAGAGCTGAGAACGTGAGAGAGTAAGAGAACAAACGAAGAGATGAAAAACCCTAAGAGGGAATTAGCTAAAGAGGGGCGCTGGAAATTCTAAATCATCCATTATTAACATCAGTTAAAACATAGCCGATGCCAAAAGTGACTCGTTTATTACAAAATTGCCACCGCATCACTTTTAGCATCGGGTCAATTTGAACTGATGTTAAAAGTAGCCTGTTATTTACAAAAATGCCACCGCGTCCCTTTTAACATCAGGTCAGTTTGGAACCGATGTGAATTTACGATGTTAAATCCGTTTTTTCCACTAGTGGACATATAATTGTCAAAGTCCCTAGCTGACTCGATCCTATGTTCTCGACCCGAAGGTCACTACGTCCGACAAGGCCGAACTGCTCTGATACCAAATGTAACACCCCGGTATTTCTTTAACAAAGAAATACCTAAATATACAATTTGGTATAAATCAGAGTATAAAAATTCCTGTTCAAATATACATCTTTACAAGAAACAGCGGAAACTATAAAAATAACATTTTACAACTTCGAGTCATAAGACCGAATACAGAGACTACATCAGAAGAATCCAAAACATAGATGGAAGATTACATCTCCAACTTCTCCTCGAGTCTGATGACTAACTGTGCCGCCTGCTGTCCTTATAACCTGTTCTCTGTAAAAACAACAAATATGGATTGGGTGAGATAACATTATCTCAGTGAGTCCTACCGTGCCCCCTCACCGACACTCGGTTCAATTTATTAAACCGTCATCAACTATAGATGATTAGCTATCATAAGCTACCAATCGAAATGCCAAGCAAATCGTGTTCTCAAATAAGTTTTCTTTAGTTAACACAACCAGAGATATAATGCCAGACAATCTAGTTTGCCCAATATCTACGGTAATCCCCAATTCGGAGTTCTATCCGAATAATGCCAGGGTTCTTGTTTAGCATAAATCGGCTGTACAACGACTACGAATCCCGATAACCCACGACTTGACCACGCCAAAACGTATACAGGGCCTAGGTAAGGGGTCATGACTACCCTCCCAAGTATGCTACTTGTCGGATCGTCACCCAACGTGATACATATGACAATACGTATCAATTCTCGAGAGTTAGATAATTTATATCTTTTCGATCACCAAAGGATCAGTCACATAATAATTGGATAAACAATATCCATATTGATCTATAACCCGTTTAGATGAATTCAATAGTTAGACATCCGATGTTATAATCGTACACAATGACATATACAGTTATATATATATATATATATATATATATATATATATATATATTTAGTCAATCCATCATTCGGTGTACCCACACGTTTACTAGGGTTTCGGTTTTTCAATCAAATAGGCTTCCCAAGCTCCTTTTCAAAACCATGAGTTGAACAAATTCAAAATAAGGTTTTCAGTAAGGCAATATCGATCCTTAAAATTGGTTGGGAGGAAGACTAGAAGTGATTTGGGATCGAAAGGAGCGACGAAATGAGAAATCGGAGTCCGGTAACAGAACCTCACGCACGGTCAGTGCCCAGGGGCGCACGACCCGTGCGTCCGGTTCTGTTTCCCGATTCCAATCCGATTCTAATTCCGCTTTTCCGTTTCTCGCCCAAATCGAATTCCGATCGTAATCCAACCTGAAAATAGTTTTAATAAACCACATTCCAGACTATATTCCAGTGAAAGCGTATAAATCAAAATTTCGTATATTGCTCAACATTTCAATAAAAACCGTAAAAACGCGATATTGCTCAAAAACGGTTTTCGGTTCCAAAATCTTTCGAAAACGGATAAATGCCTTATGACTCAAAACGGATATATTTTCAAGACACATAAAAATATCCCTATCCGTGAGTAGTACTCACCCGGCTGACGAGTCCCCGAGAAGTCGCGTCCTCGCTCGAACAACCGAACCGTTAACCACTCGAACATTCCCCGTAGTCACGTACACGCTCCTAGTGCCTCCGCATCTGAACTAGATGTGTCCCACTTGCACAACCAGTAACTAAGTCAATCATCCTCGCTACTGGACCCCACTTCAGTATATCGAACTGATGGCGCTCGAGACTTTGGCGAATCGATTTCAAATTTGACGAACGGGCATACTAGCTTCCATTTCCATTTTCCAGTCTCAGGATCCAGTTTTGCAATAAGCATAACTTGGTCAATCCGTGACAAAATCTACTCAAATCAGTGCCCATTGTGAAGATAATTTCGTCTTCTTTCAGATGGAGGAAGATTCACACGCATGCATGCAGTGGTTTGGGAGATATCGCCAAGACAATGTGACTGGTCCAGAATAACGCTTGATTCTGAATCCGAAACTTTGGGACATGATATATCCTTCATCTCTCCATGAAATCATACGGTTCTTGTGCCCAGAATGAAGAGATTTTTGTGTACTTTCCAGAGAAACAAGAATCACGATCATCGGAGTTGTGTGCAGGGAGATACGATGAAATCACCGAAGGTATACCATACGGGTTTCACCCAGAAATTCTGATGAACTTAGATCATCAACCCCCATCACTTGCATCTACGAAATTGAGCTCCCCCTTTCTGTACCAGTAGTTCCTTAACCTTCAAAATATCTTCTAATTCACAAAATGGGTTCAGAAGCCCTTCATCTCTAGTTCATAGTGAACATGCAAACAAGCAACAAACTCAACTCCTCCATATCCCCCATGGAAGCATATAACTCGAAAATGGAAGTGAGGGAAGGAGTGGGAATCAGGTTCTGAAAATGGTACCATTGAAGAGCAATTCGAAAATGGAGTTGAGAAGTGGTAAGAACACTTACATGCACTAAAATTTGATGAAGCCCCACCTCCTCCTTCCTCTTTCCTTTCACGCCCTCTTCTCCCTCTTTTCTTAAGTTTTCTACTTCCCTTCTATTCTGAATTTTGGAAAGTGGCCAAGGGTGTGAGTGTGAGGGTAAGGGTGAAGTCAGCAATTAAATGGCTGAGGGGGTTTAAATGGGAGTGAAATGCCCAAAATCTCCTTGGTTCTATAATTCTCATTTTAATTCCATTAGGTACTCACCAATTCACTCGACTCATGAATGTAAATACCATTTTCATGATCGTAGCATGACTAGGATCCGGTTATTTTATCGTTGGGTGATTCATCTTCGATGTGAGGCAAAAATGACGATTTTACCCTTCAGCTGAATTGTTCATTAAATTTATGACCAAGCCACAATTAAATGTAGAGTAGGATTTCTTTGGACTTTTCCACGACTATTCTTCGCCGAGACACGACCAATTATTCCCACAAATAATTAAATCGGTCTTAGGCTTCATAGATCGAGTCTTTAAAAATTAGGGATGTTACAAAAAACTTTGGCCTTACACGTATAAATAAGCCGCGAGGGCATTAAATAAATTTGAAAACAATCAAATCACCTCAAAGTTGTTTTCAAAACAACTATTAAACTGAACCCAGAGTTCCTTTTACTCTATTGCAACTTTCCTCACGATATTTTTACCAACAACGCACCCAATTCCTTTTCGAATTGGCCAATAGCTTTGAGAGTTTCCCCTCAACCTAAGTACGCCTCCAATGATTTTCCTCAATCAGATTTTATTAGCCTCCTGATTCATTCCCAAAATTAACTTTAGCATGCGGGTTTTCAGAAAATGATTTTTAAAACTTCCACGCCGCACGCCAATCTTCACTTCAGAAATTTTAGTCACTTGCAAGCAGATCCATCAATTAATCCTTTGATGGGTATTCCCAACGTGAAAAACAGTCAGCAGTCACCTCACTTTCATATTCGTATTCACGTTTGACTTGTCAAACGGAATCACCTAATACAATCTGATTGTTAACCTTCGCAAGCGAAAGGTTAACACCAAAACCTTGCCACTTTAGTGGAAACTTATGTATCTACCCCGTCTTAGAGCTAAAAGACTCTAACAATTCCATTTCATGCATCATTAACTCTACTGTGTGAATAAATTTCCTACTCAGCGCATTAGCTACAATATTGGCCTTTCCTGGATGATACTTCAACTCGAAGTCATAACCCTTCAGAAATTCTACCCATCTTCTTTGCCCGTTATTCAGTTCTTTCTGATCAAACAGATACTTTAAGCTTTTGTGATCACTAAAGACTTCGAAACGAGACCCATACAGGTAATGTCTCCAAATCTTCAGTGCATACACAATAGCTAAGACCACAACGGCTCCCTGACCATCAACCATCAGCAAGTTTTAGTGTTCAATACCATCACAAGAAAGCGCGGAAACAAATACATAACGTTTACATCCGTTAAAGACATAATGTTGTGATACATAGGTAACAAGGGAAAACATAAGCCTAAACATAAAAGTTAAGTCTTCAGCAGCCATCCGAGTACAACCTACTCGTACCTCTTTGATCTCCTCTTTCCCTGTTACTCTGTAAAACAACAACATATAAACAATGAGATACAATCTCAGTGAGTTCTACCGAGACCCCTATCAACACTTTCGGTTCAATTATGAAACCTTTTTATCTCGTAGTTTAATTTATAAACCACGTGCATTTTTTAACTTAACACGACACCGACCCCAGACATGGTAATCCCGGTGAATTGTATTATAAAACTTTTTTTTCTCGTAGTTTAATTTATAAACCACGCCTCTATAACTTAGCACAACACCGACCCCAGACATGGTAATCCCGGTGAATTGCACTACATAACTTTAACATGGCACCGACCCCAGACATGGTAATCACGGTGAACCGTATTTTATAACTTTAACACAACACTGACCCCAGACATGGTAATCCCGGTGAACCCCTTTACCAATAGTACTTTCCCTAGTGGTATACGGGCCTAGGTTTAGGGCTCATGACCTTCCCCGCCTAGTATGTTAACCTCGTGGGTCGTCACCCACACTCTATATAACTTATATATCCACCCGCATTGGACCGGCTCTTATACTCGATATAATTTATATATCCACCCGCTTTGGGTCGCCTGTTTATATTCGATATAACTAATATATCGTGAATCATAGACCGATTTAGATGAATAAGTAATAAACATCCCGCGTCAATTATATAATACCAATTAGGACTTATAGGCCGTTTCTTTTTGACAAAACATGATCTCACACGTGCTCTAAGTTCTGTTTTTCGAAACGTTTATAACCTTAAAACATTTTTCATAAACCTCTTAAAACATTGCCAAAACCATTGGAAAAGGGTTAGGAAAGGATTAGAAGAGGATCGGAATTCAACGGGATCATTTTGGACAAGTTAGAAATTTTGGACAGCAAACAGCGCAGGGTCCGTGCGTATGGCGGTCCGTGCGCCCATATGCACGGGTCGTGCGCTCTAAAATTTCATTTTTGATGATGCAGACGCAGACAGAGCCAAACGCACTATCTATCTAGGGTTGCTGTTGGTACTAGAGAGTGGGGTATCTCTCTAGGGTTATTGGTTGTAACAAGGGTGGGGTATCTCTTGTTGTTGTTGTAAATTTGAGGGCTCTTCATAGATGGTGTATCCTAGGAGAAGAGTGCCTGAGTCTGTAAAGGTTTCCAAAGCACCTTTAAGCTTTGTTGTGTTTAGTGGAAAATCTCACACAAGGGTGTGAGGACTGGACGTAGGTCACTTGGAGGTGACCGAACCAGTATAAAATTCTGTCTTCTTTCCTGCTTTATTTTTAGTTTTCGTTTCTCGTTAATTCTCTCCATAAACATGCGCGAAAAATCAATCAAGTCGTTAAAGGGGACTTATTTTTTAAAATCTCAATTCACCCCCCTCTTGGGAATGAAGCCACTTGGTAACAAGAAGCATCATCTTCAGAAGACTCATAGAAGAGAAGAGCCAAAACTGAGAAGAGTGATGACAACTGTATAAGTGATGTCTTCTACAGAAGTGCAGAAACACGACTATTTAAGTTTTGTCTTCAAACCAAAACCACTCCAACGGCTATAAACTTTTGACAATGGCTATCTCTCATGGACCAGAGGTTATTACACACAAGTTCAGCTATAAATAAACGCATTGGAACATTGCTGAACTTTGTGAGAGTACTTCGAGCTTAAATCCTTCAATCTTCTCAAGTCTCAAGTTTTCTCTCACCCATACTCAGCTACTTCAAAGCAGTATGGATTCTTTTATTTCTGAGTATGTATTAGTTTTTGTTGAAACATCGTTTGTGTTAACCAAGCTCTAGAAATCCCACAGACACGCCCAAACCAGAAAGTGTGAAAACCTGTTAGAAGCCTTCTCAAATAGCAGGGTGTTTGTGACACCCTTTACCCCGAAAGTATTTTTAAGTGAAAAAGTACGAAAAACGAGTAAATTTGTTTTTCAAATAAAACTAACAATTCATTTTATGAAATGGTTTTCGTATATAAAAGATTATAATAATATTAAAGATAAAACACTGAAGCATTTCTTTCAATACAGTAGTAAGATTGATTTTAAATATAATATTGAAAATACAACCCAAGTCCCGATGTCACATGATCAGAGTAATAAACCTTTAACCAATTAAATAAAACACAAAGTATCATTAACGGGAAGTATCATTCTGCAAGTTGCTGGGTGATCCGTAGTGATCACATCTCCACCGCTACACGATCATAGAAGTCTACTCCAACAACACCTGGAATTCAATCTAAAAAGGTGGTGCACGGGTGAGAAAGAGCGTCCAAACCATATAAGAATATAAGACCGAAACTAAAACAGCAAAGGCAACAATCCATCAAATCAATATCAAACAGTCACTCTCAAAAGAGTGACCAACACAATATGTTCATACAGCAAGATGTCACAAAGTGAAGCCACAAAGGGCTCGTACGTAAAAAGTGCGGGGTCACATCACACCGTTAGAATCACTACAGTATATACGACAAACATAACCTCTATGCTCAGTTAATCATCATCAACAACAACAACAACAATAACAATAGGACCGGGATACCTTGCCAGATATTGATTTACAATCATCATCAACAATAATAACCACAAGAAGACCGGGTTAACTTGCCCGATAATATCTTACCATCATCAACAACAACAACAACAACAACAACAACAACAATAGGACCGGGTAACCTTGCCCGAACGGGATACCTTGCCCGATAATGCCCTACGACGACAACAATAATAGGACCAGGATACCTTGCCTGAACGGGATACCTTGCCCGATAATGCCCTACGACGAACAACAATAGGACTGGGATACCTTGCCCGAACGGGATACCTTGCCCGATAACGCCATACAAGAAACAACAGGACCGGAATAGCCCGAACGGGATACCTTGCCCGATAATGCCCTAAAGAACACCCAAGAGAGGACTATGAGGACCGGGATACCTTGCCCGAATGGGATACCTTGCTCGATAATGCCCTACTAACAACAACAACAACAATGCTTATCATCATCACTATCCTTTGAGGTACGGCTCGCCCACAATGCGACGAGTCCTTTCCAATACTGCGACAAGGTTCCTCCCACAACTTAAATTACTAAGGTACGGCTCGCCCATACTGCAACGAGTCCTTGCCCATACTGCGACAAGGTTCCTTAAACATCATCATCAACTTCCCTAAGAACTCCTAAGTCCAAGGGTATCATCAACAACCAGAGGATCATTTGTCCTATAACCATTATCTCGGGTATCACCATACAACTAGGGGGTACTATAGCCATAATCTATAGTCATAACTATTACCCAAGTCCCCGCTAATTCTATATAACAACGACATTCTTATATTCATGTATAGTCGTCTTGACTCAATGCCTCTAATCCCAACGTCACCCATTACTTGATATTTCCTAAATCTTTTTATGACCTCATTGTCTCAATCATCATCCATGGTCAAGGCTACCTAAAATTAGCTTAAGAAGGGTCAAGCATTATCCGAAACACCCCTACAATAGTCCTAATCCATTAACAACTTAATATTATTCAACTAATAGGCTTTAATTGGTCTCTTAGGTAATTTTAATATTCGATACACCAAGAATATCTCTAATCCATTAACCACTTAGTCTTAATTGGTTAAGAGGCTCTAAGTTGTCTATTAGATAATTTCACTACTCTAATAAACTAACAACATCAACTAAATCAATCATCATCGTTATTCATGCCTAGGAATCATTATAAGTCGTTGTTGTCTAAATTTAACCATTAAAATACTTAGGAATCTCAATATCATCAAATGAGTATACTATACTAAAGTTTAAGCTTGTTACTTAATTTAGAGATAGTCTAAACCATAAGTACATCGTCAATTTCAACTTTGGGCTATCTAACCATATAATTTCATCATCAACTTATTCAAAGTTCCAATAAGGTTTACTACCCTAAAGTTCATCAATTATAACGTCCCAATTACACCAACACTAACAATCATATATCTTCTATGGAGGTTAGGCCTTGGGCCTTAACGACGAGACTGAATCACATTGAATTGGTCCCTTATCATCATCCACAACAATCATAACAACAACGGCAATCACAAAAACAACAGCCTATAGGCATAACATTGACACATACATATCAACTTCATCTTAGTAACATACGGGTCATTCAAATCAAAGAACATCAGTTGATATAAAATTGACTATGATTCATTCCCTAAACTCGGCATATTAACTACAACCATCCAATCATTAAATTACAGTCATCTTACAATCATCCAAATCAAATAATTTACAGACATTCAAATCATTTACAGTCATCCGAATCCTAATTATTTACAGTCATCCAAATTGAATAAATCGAATAAGTAATAATTAATAACTAAATAAGTAAATAAACAAATACAATAAAATAGAAGTAGCGTCAATCGATACTATTTTAGTTATATCCCTTATTCCCCATATAGAATAGAAACCCTTTCCCCCCATACCTGATATCGAACTGTACTCCAATAGTGAATCGTTGGAGACAAATCATGAGTTCACGAGCTTGATTTAATTCCAACGGGACAATGCTTAACTCGAACGTGTACAGTTATGTAACAAAAACAACAATGAGAGTCCGAAAGTCATACACTAAAATATTAATGATATTGTTCTTGACGAAAATAATTATGTTATTCAAGGGTAGTACCTATTGTGACCACATCTTGGAAATCGCAAATCAAATGACCAAAAGACCGTATCTAAGCAAGGTATGAAAACTGTCATGGTTCCGGTGAGAATATGCACCAATTTGGTTACGGCTCAGTGAAGGGAAACGTGATTTGAGAGGGGTTTTGAAACTGAGGAGCTTTGGGCAAAATCAACCACAAGAATTTTGATTCTGGTGAGGGAAGTTCATGTCTGAGTTCGGTTCACGTGGACGGAGGTCGCAGTGGCCGGTAATGGAACGAACGTCCATCTAGGGGGGGTGGTGGCGTAGCTACTCCTCGCGAAATGGAATAACGATAGAAGAAACCAATGCCATATTGGAAGGAAGTCGTTTTGATGAGCCTTTGGACTTCCTTTTTCCTCTTCTTCTCCTTCACCCATTCTTTTCTCTTCTTTTTCCTTTTCTCTCTGTTTCTCTTCTCTCTCGCGTACCTTCCTTTCCTTTCTTTCTTTCTATTCTTTAATTCTCACACACACACACATATATATTTATTTAATATATAAGTGGTAACGTGGTCTAATTACCATATTGTTCTTAATCTCTTATTTCGTTCCGAATTGTCCTTGACCCGTATTATCCGGTTAACGATCCGATGACAACCAATAAATAATTTTAGCACTCAATAAATTTACCAGTCAAGTACTAAATTAATTTAATTGGGTTAACACCCAAATAATTCTACTAATTATTTTGAGGATGTTACATACAACGACTACGAATCCCGGCAAATCGTGTTCTTAACTTAGCTTAGCATAAATCGGCTGTACAACGACTACGAATCCCAATAACCCACGAATTGACCACGCCAAAACGTATACGGGGACTAGGTAAGGGATCATAACTTCCCTCCCTAGTATGCTACTTGTCGGGTCGTCACCCAACGTGATATATAGTAAAATACATATCGTGTTCGCATTGGACCGTCTTTCAAGTTTTAGATATCTATATCAATTATCGATCTATAACCCGTTTTGTTGAATTCAAAGTTAGACATCCGGCGTTATAATCATAGCATCGAGAAGGATCCACGATCAGTTTGTTATGCCAAAAACAGTGTATTTTCCAAAACAAATTATATAATTATAGATAGTTCTTTGAAAAAGCTTTCCAAAGCACCTGAGAACACCTAAATCGGGTTCCCGGATCAAAAGTTATTGCGAAAACAAAATCAGTGTGTTTTGCTGAAAAACTGCAAAGCGTCGCGATGCGAACGGGTACCGTCGCGACGCGAAAAGTGACAAACTTTTGCGTCACAAAATGCACTATGGTCGCGACGCGATGGACCACGGGCCGCGACGCGACCCTGGACAGATATGCTGAAAATAGCTTTTCTAAAACCCAGTTTTTCCCCAATTCGCTCCCAAATTGTCACCGAGACATTCTGTGACGTCCGAAGCTTAAAAACATATGTTTAGCAACACATTCCAGACTATATTCCAGTGAAAGAGTTTAAATACACAATTCATAAATTGCTCAATATTTCGATAAAAATCGTAAAACGCTATTTTTCTCAAAAGCGGTTTTCGACCCGAAAATCTTTCGAAATCAGTTTTGCACCGAGAAACAAAATGTGTTATAATTTCAGAAGAATATATTTTCCCTAATCCGTGAGTAGAACTCACCGATACGAAGAAATCCCGAGAGTTGAGCCGAGTGACGAAGCGCCGAACGAAATACCCTCGAACAATCCCCGCTAGAACCGAACCGATCTCCAAAACAGTAGCTTCTTCTTACCAAACTGAACCAGCAATTCAATTTGTCCCAGACTCCCTTCCAATTTGAAATGTCACTTCAGAACTCCCTCTAGAGCAGTCTCTACTGAACAAGCAAGCCCATCTAACTCACAAACATCACCATCTTCACCATTTGGGGCTTCAAGGTCGAAACATGGAGATGAGGGAAAGAGAGTGAATCAGACTTTGAAAGTTATACCAATAGAAGGAGAATTGAAAATGGAGTGGAAAGAAGGTCTGAATACTTACATGCAAGGATAGGTGAACTTGGCTCAAGCCTTTCCTTCCTTTTCCTCTTTCTCGCCCCTCTTCCTTCTTTCTCCCTTCTTTGCTTCTGTTTTCTTCTATTCAGTTTGCTGAATTGGAATGTGTAACACCCCAATTTCTACCCGGTATTTAAATAAAAACTATCAGAGTTAAAAAATTATTTTTCGACTAATCCAAACGGGATGCTACATTTCTTCAAACAAACATCAACAACATAATAAAATTTCTTTTATAAATCAAAGAAAATACGCAACACGTAACAATGGAATGGGGTTCCCAGAAACATATTATTCAGTCCACATGACAGGAAATACAACGTCTCGCAGCGGAATAAAATTAAAACTCAGCACACATAACGCAGCCTCAACATAAAAATCTCAATAAAAATGTTTAACAACTCGAATAATCAAACAAAGGAGAAACTAGCGCCCATCCCCTGAGTGTTACGTATGAGAGCACTAGACTGACGCAGGAATGAGGGAAGACAAGCCTTCACTCATGGTTACCTGTAGTAATAAACAACGAAAGGGGTGAGTCTAAACCGCATAATAAGGCTTATAATAAGCGGTATGCTAGAGTATAAGGACTGCACCAATCACAGCAATACATTTATATTTTATACATATACAGCAACATTTCCAACTAATAAATAAACATCAACATCCGCAACATATAATTGTCACACAGTCATATTGTACACCAAACGAAGTAATTATCAATAATGAGCATGTGTGTATGCGGTGCAGAATGCATGTGGTACCATTATCACTTCTCATTAGCCAATTGGGCACGTCGCGACCGCAGCCGAAAAATAACGTCAAGACCGCAGCCTAATGTATGCATGTGACTCCATGAACAATCAATAAACATAATTTTTCACAATCCCAAGTCACACACATCATCATTATAAATTACAACGTCAAGACCGCAGCCTAAAATCATCATCAACATTTTTGGTCCATAGACCCACCGTCACTTTACCACACCACTAGCAAAATACAAGTGTCCAGAAACTTTCAGCGAAATTAATTATTTTTCACATTACAGTAGCATACATAGATAGAGGACTGAACGAGCTTCGAAACGCACTTTTAAGCACTTAAAACGGACACCCGAGTCAAAAGATATGTCAAAAACAAATTTGGGACAAAACCGAGACACGTGCTGAAAATGGCTCCCAGGCGCTGGGCGCCTCGCAGGGAAAAACAGCACACAAAACCTGGCGCAGGGGGATCCTGGCGCCCACAGAAAACTGGCGCAGGGCGCCTAGCGCCCAGACACAGAATTGGCAACACAGCGCACCTAAGCAACACCCACCGAGACAACTCCAAAATGACACATGCAAAAATAAAACCACTTGAGCCAAAACGTTTAAAATTGAATTTGGGCACGCAAATACAAAAGATGGCACGGTAAAATATGCCCAGAATTTGAAGTTCACCCAAAACACCCTATATACGCACACGAGCAACACCCACCGAGACAACTCCAAAAAGACACATGCAAAAATAAAACCACTCGAGCCAAAACGTTTAAAATTGAATTTGGGCACGCAAATACAAAAGATGGCACATTAAAATATGCCCAGAATTTGAAGTTCACCCAAAACACCCTATATACGCACACGAGCAACAGAACACAAGGCAGGCAACATGGCTCCCGGGGGAGGGGATCTCAGTGATTTTTCAGAACATACATCCTAGCAACCAAAACTCAACCATAACGACATCCCAATGACATGATTACTCAGAAATATAACTCGGGAACACAAACCGGGCAGCCCAATTTAGGCGCCCTTGGCGCCCAGGCACAGTGATCCTGCGCCCAAGGCGCCACTGCACCAAGGCAGCAACACTGAAACACAGCAAATAGGCAACAGGCGCCCATGGCGCCCAGACAGCAGCAACAAAGCATGGATTGACAACAACAATGGCGCCTAAGGCGCCTAGGGTCCTTCAAACTCAAATTCTTCCAAATTTCATATGCTCAATCATTCAATAATTATTTCTAATCCTTCAATTTCACTCTCATATCTTCACATACACATTCTATCAATTATTTGGCATACACTATGATTCTCACATACATCTCATAACTCATACAATTTTCAATAAAACACATAGAGACAATCAATCTTCACATAATTAATCATATATCGAATTCAACAATGGAATTATGAGACAAATGGCATAAACCCTAAACCCTCACATATAACCCATTCTAAGTCCTATTATAAGGTAAGACCCACCCTTACCTTGATTACACCGAAGACGAAGTCCTTCCTACGGAGTCACCAACAAAACCACAGCAACAGCTCTTCTTTTCCTCTTCTCTTTGTGCGATCTCCTTCTTCTCTCTTTCTTTCTCTCTTTGCGACCTCTCTTCTCTCTTCTCCTTTCTTTTCTTTTGTTTTTACGTTTTCTTTCTTTTCCTTTCTTTTCACAAATGATGCGAATGCATCATAACCCCAAGCGCCTAAGAGCCTTAGCTAACGGGCTTGGGCTTCTTGGGCCAAATTTGCCATTCCGAAATTATTTATACCACTCCCTTCAATTATAAAAATAAAATAACATATTAATAATTTTAATATATTAATAAATATGCAACACTTAAATAATTTAGTCAAATAATTAATTAAATTATTTTGGGTGTTACGACTCTCCCCCACTTAGGAAATTTCGTCCTCGAAATTCTTACCTGATTCAAACAACTCTGGATAAGACTCCCGCATCTTACTCTCCAGCTCCCAAGTCATACTCTCACCAGCAGCTCCTAACCAAACCACTTTCACCAAAGAAATCTCCTTCCCTCTCAGAACCTTCACTTCTCTATCTTCAATTCGCACAGGCATAGTCTCCAAAGTGAGATTATCCCGTACCTCTACTTCATCCATCTGAATCACATGAGACGGGTCCGGAACATACTTTCGAAGTTGTGACACGTGAAACACGACATGCAAGTTCGAAAGATTAGGCGGCATAGCCACCCTATAGGCAACACTTCCCACCCTCTCCGTAATCTGATACGGACCAATGAAACGGGGAGTTAACTTCTTTGATTTCAAGGCACGCCCAACACCAGTCACCGGAGTGACTCTCAAAAATACATGATCACCGGCCTAAAACTCTAAGTCCTTCCTTCTCTTATCATGGTAGCTCTTTTGTCGACTCTGCGACGCTTTCATCTTCTCACGAATTAATTTCACCTTCTCAGTGGTTTCTCGCACAATCTCAGGCCCTAACACTGCACTCTCTCCAGATTCATACCAACATAACGGAGTCCTACATCTCCGACCATACAACGCCTCAAATGGTGCCATCCCAATACTAGAATGATGACTATTATTATAGGTGAACTCAATCAATGGAAGATGAGAATCCCACGAACCTCCTTGCTCAAGAACACATGCCCTCAACAAGTCCTCTAACGACTGAATAGTTCTCTCGGTCTGACCATCTGTCTGCGGATGATACGCGGAGCTCAACCTCAACTTAGAACCCAAAGCTTCTTGCAAACTTTTCCAAAATTCAGAAGTGAATCTCGGATCTCTATCAGATACAATACGAAGCGGAACGCCATGCAACTTCACAATTGTCTTGATATAAATCTCTGCCAACTTTGGAACTGGATAAGTGATACTAATCGGCAAGAAGTGAGCAGACTTCGTCAACCTATCCACAATCACCCATATAGCATCAAACCCCCTTACGGTATTTGGCAAGCCAGTCACAAAATCCATGGAAATGCTATCCCATTTCCATTCCGGAACTTCTAATGGTTGCATCAACCCCGCAGGCTTCTGATGCTCAACCTTTGACTTCTGACAAGTCAAACAGGCATACACAAACTGTGCCACATCCTTCTTCATACCAGGCCACCAGAACAACTTCTTCAAATCTTGGTACATTTTCGTAGCCCCTGGATGAATACTCAACTTGCTCCTATGGCTCTCCTCAAGAATCATTCTCTTCATCTCAGCATCATCAGGAATACAGATCCTATCCCTAAATCTCAATACACCTTGGGAGTCTAACTTGAAATCACCATTCACAGCTTGATCATTCGCAACTAACAAGTCCACCAACTTTACATCTGACTTTTGGGCCTCTCGAATACTAACCAAAAATTCATTGCCAATCTTCAGCATTCCCAACCTAACACTCCGCGGTGTCACTTCACAAACTAGACTCATATCCCAGAACTGCTCAATCAACTCTAACTCTTTAACCATCATAGCCGACATATGCAAGGTCTTCCGACTTAAAGCATCAGCCACGACATTAGCTTTGCCGGGGTGATAGTTCAAGCCGAAATCATAGTCCTTCAGCAATTCTAACCAACGTCTCTGTCTCATATTTAGCTCCTTCTGGTCAAACAAGTATTTCAAGCTCTTATGGTCACTAAACACTTCAAATCTAGTACCATACAAATAGTGCCTCCAAATCTTCATCACAAACACAATCGCAGCTAGCTCCAAATCATGAGTAGGGTAGTTCTTCTCATGGGTCCTCAACTGTCTAGACACATAAGCTACTACCTTACCTTCTTGCATCAACACACCTCCCAAACCCATCTTGGAAGCATCACAATACACCACAAACGGTTGATCCGGAACAGGCAAAGTCAAAACGGGCGATGTTGTCAACCTCTTCTTCAACTCATTGAAGCTCTCCTCACATGGAGCATCCCACACAAATGCTTTTCCTTTACACGTCAATTGAGTCAACGGAAGGGCTAACTTCGAGAAACCTTCAATAAACCTCCTGTAATAACCAGCTAACCCCAAGAAGCTTCTAATCTCAGTAAGTGACTTCGGGCTCTCCCATTGCAACACAGCATCAACCTTGGCTGGATCCACAGCTATACAATTACCAGAGATAATATGACCAAGGAAACCTACTTCATTCAGCCAGAACTCACACTTAGACAACTTCGCATACAACTTCTTTTCTTTCAACATTTCTAGCACTAACCTCAAATGTTCTGCGTGCTCCTCTTCCGTCTTAGAATACACCAGAATGTCGTCAATAAACACAACTACAAACCGATCCAAGTAACTATGGAAGGTACGGTTCATGTACTCCATAAATACTCTCGGCGCGTTGGTAACACCAAACGGCATCACAGAATACTCATAGTGCCCATATCTCGTTCTGAAACCTGTCTTCTGAATGTCTTCATCCTTTACCTTGATCTGGTGATAACCCAACCTCAAATCGATTTTGCTAAACACTTCAGCACCCACCAACTGGTCCATCAAATCATCAATTCTCGGGAGCGGATACTTGTTCTTTATTGTCACCTTGTTCAATTGCCCATAATCGACACAAAGTCTCATACTCCCATCCTTCTTTTTCACCAATAACACCGGAGCACCCCATGGTGACACACTTGGCCTTACAAATTTCTTCTCAAGTAGATCTTCTAGTTGCTTCTACAATTCAGACAACTCTGAGGCTGACATCCGGTACGGTGCCATAGACACAGGCCTAGTACCAGGTACAAGATCAATAGCAAACTCAACCTCCCTCTATGGCGGAACACTCGGGATTTCATCAGGGAACACTTCAGGAAACTCACACACAACTTGTAACCCTTCAATGATCGCCTGATTCTCAGTAGACAATGACGCCATCAAAGCAAACAGATGAACTCCCTCTTTCATTACCTTATGCAATTGACCAGCAGGCAACAAAACGGATTCTTCTTCTTCGGGAGGAAGGAAACTCACAGATTTACGAAAACAATTAATATGCACATGGTTAACTACTAACCAGTCCATACCAAGGATGACATCCAACCCTCCCAACGACAAACAAATAAGGTCAACAAGGAAATCTCTGCCGAAGATAGACAGAGGGCACTTAACACACACAAGAGAGGTGGTTACTGAACCCTTAGCTGGAGTGTCAATAACCATCTCCCTCATCATAGAAGACAAAGCAAGGCCCAGTTTCTTAACACATAAAGCAGCAATAAATGAATGTGTAGCACCGGTATCAACAATAGCAATCAAAGGAATACCATTAATAAAACATGTACCTCTAATCTCATTAGTATCCTCTGATCCTGCGAGAGCAACCACTTTTCCACTGAACTTCTCTTTCTTCGGCTTAGTACACTTGGTATTAATATGACCTACCTCACCACAGTTGTAACAAGTCACATCCTTGCGTTCACAGTCAGATTCCATATGCCCCTCTTTGCCACAACGGAAACATACTCTCGTCCCCACCTTGCAATCGAAACTCTTGTGACCAGGCTTTCTGTAACACCCTAAATATTTAATTAATTTATTTAATTAAGTATTTAGGAATTTATTTAATTAATTGAATATAATTTTAATTATTAAAAATTACATTAATATGTGTAGGTGGTATTAGAAGGTGGAGGTGCCAAATTAGATGGACTTGGGCTTAAGTGAGAAGCCCAAGCCCATGACACAAGTCATAAGCGAAGTGGCCAAGGCGCCTAAGGGGGTTAGGGTTTTGTTGGCTTTTGCGAAATTGAAAGAAAGAGCATAGAGAGAAGCGAGGCGCGCCGTAGAGGGAGAAGAAGAGAGGAGAAGGTCGCAAGCTCCAAGGAAGGGAGGGACGTGAATTGTTGACGTGGTTCCGTTCGTGATCGTCTCGAGGGCTCCTACTCTTCGAATTCGAGGTAAGGGGTTGTCCTATCAATTCTTATAATGATTCCTATGATAGATTTTAGGTAGTGATGGCCTAGATAACCATGATCATGAGTATGTTTGCAATTTCATGTTATTGTTGTTGATATGCGTGATTCCATGTTGCGTTTGGGATGTTGTAGAATTTGATGTTTGATAGGTGATTTCGATGATCTTATGTGTGTTCATGAGTTGGGGCAAATTGGTGTGGTGTTGGTCATGTGAAAAATTTGAAGAACAAAATAGTTTGTGCTGGAATTGTGTTAAAATCGTGTGCTGGAAGTGTTGCAGGCGCTGGGCGCCCATGGGCGCTGCGCGCCAGTGTCGCGTGTTGTTGTGTGTGCGTGTGGGCGCTGGGGGCCAGCGTTGGGCGCTGCGCGCCCGTGTGCGTGTGTAGCGCTGGGGCGCTGGGTGCCAGCGCTGGGCGCTGAGCGCCCGTGTGCGCGTGTTCTGTGTTGCGCTAAGGCGCTGGGCGCAGGGCGCCCGTGTGTGTGCGTGTTTGTGCTGCGCTGGGCGCTGGGCGCTGAGCGCCCGGGTGTGTGTGTGCGTGTGTTGCATTTTGCTAGGCGCTGGGCGCCAGGTGCCTGGGCGCTGGGTGCCCATGGCGCCAGTTTTTCAGGATGTTCCCAAAGTGTATTCGAAAACTGTTTTCACTATATCTTTTGACTCGGACATCCGTTTTAAACGTTTCAAAAAGTGTTGGGAAGCTTTTTCAGTTGTCTATCTGTGTGTCCCATTTTTAAAAATAAAAACTTATATTTCCAGAAAGGTTGCTGGGCGCCCAAGTGGCTGTCCCCTGTGGTCGTTGCTGTGACATTGAAACCTCGTTTGGTGTCTTTAAAAATCCTCTTTTGCGTATGACCAGTGGTTTTAACGATTTAGTGTCAAAAATGATGATTTTGACGATGATGCCCCTAGTGGCTAGTTAAATGACTGTTTTGCCCTTAGTGGCTAATATTATTTATAATGACGCGTAAATGACTGTTTTGCCCTTAGTGGCTAATATTATTTATAATGACGCGTAAATGACTGTTTTGCCCTTAGTGGCTAATATTATTTATAATGACGCGTAAATGACTGTTTTGCCCTTAGTGGCTAATATTATTTATAATGACGTGTAAATGACGATGATGCCCTTGGTGGCTAGTAAATGAAGTTTTTGCCCTCAGTGGCTATTGTTTGAGTTGATGTTATTTATGTATAAGTGACGATGAAACCCAGTGACGTTTGAGTCCCGAAAGGCTAAGTGATGTTAAGGCCTAAAAGGCTAAGTGATGTTGTTGTGTGTAAATTGTGAATTGACAGGTGCTGTGCCTCTTGTGAGCAAATTGGTAAGTGACGGGTCACCTAGTTGACCGTGATTGTGTGATTTGTGCGTGGTGCATGTTATAGTGTCTCATGCATCCCATGTGCATAAACCCAGTGACGTTTTGAGGCCCAAAAGGCTAAGTGACGATGAGGCCATAATGGCTAAGCGACGTTTGTGAAAAGGTACCCCATGCATATGCCCGCGAGTGGGTTGCATTTCATATGCCTGCATGACATCGTGATGAGTTATTGGAATGATGTGATTGATGGTTGTGATGTGATTAATTTAGAGTTGTAACTTGACTTATTATTTATCATATGATTTATTATATGAATTGAATTGGACTCACCCTTCTGTTTGAATGTTACCCCCATGCGGTAACGTGCAGGTGATTGCGAGTGAAGGACTAGGTACCTTCACTAATTCGAGTCGAGTCGTCACGCTCTGATACGTAGCACTTAGGGGGGGGGGGACGAACTTAATGTCATGAATGTTGTTGGTTGTTAAGTTTTGTTGACAATTCTGTTTTATTTTGTTATTCCGCTGCTTAGTTGATTTTATTGACGTTAAGTTTTATTGCGATGATAACTGTGGTTTTGAGATTCGCCTTTTTGTGATGTGCTACGTAATACATGGTTATTATGTTTTGAGCTATTTTATTGAGAAGTGTGGTTTTATTGAAGTATGTGTAACATCCCTCGTGCGAAACAAAATTTTGACAACTCTGATATTTTTTCCAATTAAATTAATGGGTAGAAAAGGGGTGTTACATTAGTGGTATCAGAGCAGTTCGGTCTGTCCGGTCAATGTTGTCCTGTCATAGTGTCTTATGACAATAGATTAGTACTAAATTCTTGGTTTGTGCTGCAGTGATAGTTTTAAATGGCTGGGAGAAACGACGCTGCTCTTGCTGCTGCATTGCAAGCTATGGCTCAGGCTGTGCAGGGTCAGCAGAACGCTGGAGATAACGCTGGTTTCCGGAGTCTGACTACTTTCCAGAGAGAGAATCCGCCCACCTTTAAGGGCAAATATGATCCAGATGGTGCTATGGCTTGGTTGAAAGAGATCCAGAGAATTTTCAGGGTGATGGACTGCACTGTTGAGCAGAAGGTCCGTTTTGGTACCCACATGTTAGCCGAGGAGGCCGACGACTGGTGGTTGGCTACTAGGCAGAGGTTGGAGGCCGTGCAGGAAGAGATTACTTGGGAGGTATTCAGCAGGGAATTTCTGAGAAAATATTTTCCCGAAGACGTCCGAGGGAAGAAAGAGATAGAGTTCCTGGAACTGAAGCAGGGTGGTATGTCTGTGACTGCATATGCGGCAAAGTTTGTAGAACTGGCAAAATTCTATCCACATTACAGTGAGGCTACAGCTGAATTTTCTAAATGCATCAAGTTCGAGAATGGGTTGAGGCCTGATATCAAAAAGGCCATTGGTTATCAGAAGATTCGTGTGTTCGCTGATCTGGTTGACAGTTGTAGAATCTTTGAGGAGGACAGTACTGCTCATTACAAAGCTACGTCTGAGAAAAAGGGTAAGTTTCAGAGTCGAAGCAAGCCGTATGAGGTTCCTGCGGGTAAGAGTTATCAGAGGTCTGCTGGGGGTAAGAATTCTAGTTGGGGAGATGCTCCTGCTAGCATTGTCTGTTATAAGTGTGGCAAGCCTGGCCACAAGAGTACTACGTGCAGGTCTGACGAGAGGGTTTGCTATCGTTGTGGTAAAAAGGGTCATATGGCGGCCGAGTGTAAGGTCAAGGATGTGGTGTGCTTCAATTGTGGTGAGTCTGTGCATATCAGTACAAAGTGTACCAAGCCGAAGAAGGAAAGGTCTACTGGGAAGGTGTTCGCATTGGCAGGGGAGGAGCATGATGAGAAGGATGGTCTGATTAGAGGTACGTGTTTTATTAATGGTACTTCTCTGAAATCTCTTATTGATACTGGTGCTACCCATTGCTTTATATCTGTTGATTGTTGTAAAAGATTGGGTCTTGTTTTATCTGCTATGTGTGGGGATATGGTTGTCGACACTCCTGCGAAGGGGTCGGTGATTACTTCCCAGGTGTGTTCTAAGTGTCCCGTGTCGATTTTCGGCAGGGACTTTGTTGTGAATTTTGTTTGCTTGCCGTTGAGAGGTCTGGATGTAATCTTGGGCATGGACTGGTTAGAGAATAGCCACGTTCATATCAACTGTCGTAGCAAGTCGGTTAGTTTTAGGGAAGAAGATTCGGTTTTGGTATCTGCTGGTCAGTTGAAGAAGTTGAAGAAAGAAGGAGTTCAGTTATTTGCGTTGATGGCATCGTTGTCTGCTGAGAGTCAGGCTGTTATTGAAGAACTGAAAGTGGTACGCGAGTTTCCTGAGGTTTTTCCTGATGAAATTCTGGGTGTGCCACCGGAAAGGGAAGTTGAGTTTTCGATTGATCTTGTACCTGGTACGAGGCCTGTGTCTATGGCACCGTACAGGATGTCGGCGTCGGAATTGTCTGAGTTGAAGACGCAACTTGAAGAATTGCTTGAAAAAAAGTTTGTGAGACCGAGTGTATCACCGTGGGGAGCTCCGGTATTGTTAGTGAAGAAGAAAGATGGGAGCATGAGGTTATGTGTGGACTATCGTCAGTTGAATAAGGTAACTATCAAGAATAAATATCCGCTTCCGAGGATCGACGATCTGATGGATCAGTTAGTGGGTGCCCGTGTTTTCAGCAAAATTGATTTGAGGTCCGGATATCATCAGATTAAAGTAAAGGATGAAGATGTTCAGAAGACGGCGTTCAGGACAAGGTATGGGCATTATGAATATTCAGTGATGCCGTTCGGTGTGACCAATGCTCCTGGTGTATTTATGGAATATATGAATCGTATTTTCCATAATTACCTAGATCGGTTTGTGGTGATCTTCATAGATGACATTCTAGTTTATTCTAAGTCAGAGGAAGAGCATGCTGAGCACCTGAAGACAGTGTTAGAAGTTTTGAAAGAGAAAAAGTTGTATGCTAAGTTATCCAAGTGAGTTCTGGCTGAAAGAGGTGAGTTTCCTTGGGCACGTGATTTCTGGTAATGGTATTGCGGTTGATCCGGCAAAAGTAGAAGCAGTGTTGGAGTGGGAGGCTCCGAAGTCCGCAACAGAGATTAGAAGCTTTTTGGGTTTGGCTGGGTACTACAGGAGGTTCATCGAGGGTTTTTCCAAGTTGGCCCTTCCGTTGACTCAGTTGACTTGTAAGGGTAAAGTTTTCGTTTGGGATGCTCGGTGTGAGGAAAGTTTTATGGAACTGAAAAAGAGATTGACAACGTCGCCTGTTTTGGCGTTGCCTAATCCGGAAGAACCGTTTGTTGTATATTGTGACGCTTCGAAGATGGGTCTTGGTGGTGTGCAGATGCAAGATGGGAAGGTCGTTGCGTATGCGTCGAGGCAGTTGCGGGTTCATGAGAAAAATTACCCTACGCATGATTTGGAGTTGGCTGCTGTGGTATTTGTGCTTAAGATTTGGAGGCACTACCTTTATGGTTCGAGGTTCGAAGTGTTCAGTGATCATAAGAGTCTAAAGTATCTGCTCGATCAGAAAGAATTGAATATGAGACAGCGTCGGTGGTTGGAGCTCTTGAAGGATTATGACTTTGGTTTGAATTATCATCCCGGCAAAGCTAATGTCGTGGCTGATGCTTTAAGCAGGATGTCCTTACATATGTCGGCAATGATGGTGAAAGAATTAGAGTTGATTGAGGAATTCAGAGATTTGAGTTTGGTTTGTAAAATGACACCTCGCAGTGTCAAGCTGGGAATGTTAAAGATCGACAATGATTTCCTGGGCAGCATCAGAGAAGCTCAGAAGTCAGATGTCAAGTTGGTAGATTTAATTAATGGAGTTAGTCAATCTGAAGATGAAGATTTCAAATTAGATTCCAGTGGTGTGTTGAGGTTCCGGGGTAGGATCTGTGTTCCGGATGATGAGGAGATGAGAAAGGCAATTTTAGAGGAGGGTCACCGTAGCAAGTTGAGTATCCATCCTGGAGCGACGAAAATGTATCAAGATCTGAAAAAGATGTTTTGGTGGTACGGCATGAAGAGAGATGTGGCACAGTTCGTGTATGCCTGTTTGACCTGTCAAAAGTCGAAGGTTGAACACCAGAAGCCAGCAGGGTTAATGCAACCGTTGGAAGTTCCAGAGTGGAAGTGGGATAGCATTGCGATGGACTTTGTGACGGGATTGCCGAATACAGTTAAGGGTCACGACGCTATTTGGGTGATCGTTGATAGGTTAACGAAGTCTGCTCACTTTATTCCTATTAATATCACTTATCCGGTGTCGAGGTTGGCAGAGGTCTATGTCAAAGAAATTGTGAAGTTGCACGGCGTTCCGAAGAGTATTGTGTCAGATAGGGATCCGAGGTTCACTTCTGAGTTTTGGACGGGTTTGCAGAAGGAATTGGGTTCAAAGATAAAAATGAGTTCGGCGTATCATCCTCAGACAGATGGTCAGTCAGAGAGAACAATTCAGTCGTTAGAAGATTTGTTGAGGGCTTGCGTATTGGAACAAAGGGGTTCGTGGGATTCCTACCTTGCGTTGATCGAGTTTACCTATAACAATAGTTACCATTCCAGTATCGGGATGGCACCGTTTGAAGCATTGTATAGTCGAAAGTGTAGAACGCCATTGTGTTGGTATGAGTCGGGAGAGAGTGTAGTGTTGGGACCGGAGATTGTAACACCCCATTCTACCCGGCTATTTATCATAAAAATCAGAGTTTCAAAATTTCATTTCAATGGAATGCTACACATAACTTTAATCTAACAACGCCAAAATCAGCATAAGCTTTCATTCCATCTTTATAATACGCGACACCCTCAAATGGGATGGAATACTCAAGAATTCATCAATAAAATCCACGCACTAGAAAATGAATGTTACACAGCGGAGAATACCATAATCTCAAAAGTGCCGAACAACAGCCTCATCAAAATCATTAAATCAATACATATATAGTTCAACAGCAAAAGGAATAACACTAGGATCCTAAGCCCACCCCCTAGGTGTCACGTATCAGAGCAGACCGACTCGGGAATGAAGGGAGTAAGCCTTCACTCAGGGCTACCTGTGGTAAACGACAACAGAAGGGTGAGTCTCAAACCACATAATAAAGACTATAATAAGAAGTATATTTCATCATAGTATCACACTCATACAGTCACACGGTAGCATAGTTCATACAACCAACAACTCACATGCTTATCATGAGGATGTATGCAATACAGTTATGCATGTGGTACCATTTTCCCAGACCGCAGCCTCATCATCATAATATCAAACTCAGACCGCAGCCTTATCATCACAATATAGAACTCAGACCGCAGCCTTACCATCACAATATAAACTCAGACCGCAGCCTTATGTATGCATGAGACTCCATGACAAAGGTCACAATCACAATTCTTAACGACACAGTCCATACATCATATATCACCTCTTTATTAATCTTAGTTGTAGCCCCCATGGCCTCATCATCAACCAACTCATTTATTATCTCATCTCAATCACGTCTCTAGGACTAAACTCAACTAGAGGACTAGAATCTCTCACAAGGACCTAAAACACCACTTAGGACCAAACTAGCACTTAGGGACCAATCTGTCACCTAGGAACCAAAATAGCACACACTTGGACACGAGGCAGCACCAGGCGCCATTTCTCCCACAAACTGGCGCCCCCATTGGCAACCAGCGCCTATACACCCGTGGGGGTGTATAGGAAACACAGCCACACCGCACTGGGCGCAGCACCAGGCGCCCAGCACACGCACACACTGCACGGGCGCACCACTGGGCGCCCTGGGCGGCCACACTTGGCGCCCAACACAAACACGCACGCGCACAACA
Organism: Astragalus membranaceus; assembly: GCA_039519185.1. Classification (NCBI taxonomy): domain Eukaryota; kingdom Viridiplantae; phylum Streptophyta; class Magnoliopsida; order Fabales; family Fabaceae; genus Astragalus; species Astragalus membranaceus. Next base: position 15,131,043 of record CM076853.1, read on the forward strand.
GAGTAGGCCACCTGAAAAATTAAAACCGCTCTAGCCAAAATGTTCAAAATGGAATTTGGTCACGTGAATACAAAATTGGGCACGGGAAAATATGCTTAGAAATTGATTTGCACTCAAAGCCCCCTTTACACTAGGGATGCACAAAAATAACAGTAAACTTCAACCATACCAATAACCATACCACACTGATTAATAAAAGCCCATACCATTACCACCCCAGCCCATTTAGAAAAAAAAGGGAATACCGGTGTCCCCTCTTTTCAAAACCAGTAACATACTGGTATTCCTCATCTTAAAAAACAGTGTGCCATCTCTTCTTCCCAATTCAATCGCAGCTCTCCTACCGTCGACCCTCGTAACCACATACCACAGGTCCACCGCCGGCACAGTCATTCCGAACCCCATATCACCGGTCCGCCACCTCGCTTATTTCTTCCGCCGCTGGCACAGTCGTCGGTGACTATAGATATCGCTCGCTAACTCGCTTATCTCCTCCGCTGTCGGCAAAGTTATTCGGTGCCTGTAGATGCCGTGATGTCGCTGACCATTGTAGATCTCCTTCTTCCTATTTTCTTTGATTCTTCGTTTTTAGATCTAAGCATACCAGTATTCCCATTGTAGATCTCAAAAAGTCATTATTCCATGGCGGTTATAGATCTTCATCTTCCTCCATAATTATCTTTTGATGATACTGTTTTAAATACTGCATGCAATTTATTTGATGATGGTGATTTGAGTATATTTAGATCTCTATTTTTTTCGTTCGTTTTCTTTTCCTCTCCCAAATCCGTTTTTGGCCCCAAAAACAAGTTTTTGGTAGTAAAAACTGTTTTCCTGAAATGATAAACCGTTTTTGGTTTTCAAAACTGTTTCCTGAATGCGAAAACCGGTTTTAGAATGGTAAAATGGTTTTCATCACTGAACCGGTTTCAAACCGGTTTCGAACCGGTTTCAAACCGGTTTCGAACCGGTTTCAAACCGGTTTTAAAATTTCAAACCGGTTTTTAAAAAATGGTAAACCAGAACTGGATTTGAAAGAGGTATGGTGTAGTGTGGTATGGATTTTGTACCATGCACACCCCTACTTTACACAAGCTAAAACTATGCCCAATAGGACCATTTCAAAACAACGCGTGCAAAACTGAAAATACCTTAGCCACAGTGCTTAAAATACAATTTGGGCAGGTGAATGCAAAAGATGGCACTGAAAAATATGTTCAGAAAAAGAGTTGCACTCCAGGGCCCCTTTCACATAGCTAAAACCATGCCCACAAGGACCATTTCAAAATAACACGTGCAAAATTGAAAATTCTTTAGCCAAAATGTTTAAAATATAATTTGGGCAGGTGAATACCAAAAATGGCACAGAAAATTGTGCTTAGAACTCACAGCACACTCCTAGGCGCCACAAACATAGTCAAAACAACGCCCTCTAGGACAATTTCAAAACGGTGCGTGAAAAACCGAAACCACTCGAGCCAAAATGTTTTAAATGAAATTTTGTCACGTGAATACAAAATTTGGCTCGGGGAAATATGTTTAGAAAACTGAGTTTTACCCAAAAACACCCTTTGTGCGCCTTGTCTAGACACAGGCAGCACCTTGGCGCCACCCCAGGCGCCATAGGGCAGCCACATTGGCGCCCTGCACAGACCACACACGCACCCAGCAACCAGAACAGTGCCCAGGCAGCAAACAACATACGCAACATAACACAAGCCACTGCTACAGTACACAGGGCGCCATTTCCCTAGGCACTTGGCGCCCCATGCGTCCCAACACTCACCAAACATCAAATTCCCAATTTCTTTTCCAAATCAAATCACAACAACAATCATAAAACATGTTATGCTCATACCAACAACTTCAATTTCACACTTATACATTAAGAACACAACAAGACACAAAATCAAGGTATGAAATCCTAACCTTAGCATAGGAAATCGATTTCATCATACAATTCATCAATTTCAACCAATCCAAACAATCAAACAATTATCAAATAACATCAAATAAGACCCTATGATCTACATACAACCTATTATACTCTCTATTATAGAGTGAGACTCCCCTTACCTTGATTATGCCGAAAATAGAGCTCTTTCCACCGAAACACCGACAAACCACCGCAACAAAGAATCTTCTCCTTCTTCTTCCCTCTCTCACGATCGCGCCCTCCCTCTCTCTCTCTTGGACCATCACGAAGGATCAACAAGAGTAAGGGTTAGGAAATCGAAAACTTAAACACTTGAAAGAGAAGGAAAATCGAATAAGAAAGGACTAGGAACTCTTACCTAGAATCAAGATGAACGAAACCCTAACTCCTTAGCTTGTGATCGCCCTTTTCTTTCTCTTCTCCTCTCCTTCGATTTCTTTCTCTCTTTTGGCACAACTGAGGCGAAAACCTAGACCCCCAGCGCCTAAGGAGCGCCTAAGCCAATGGGCTTGGGCTTCTTGGGCCATTACTTGCAGTTCCGGTATTTCCAATGCCATCCCCTTCAATTAAATAAAATGCTATATTATAATTTAATCAAAATTAGTGCAACACTTTAAATAATTTAATCAATTACTTAATTAAATCATTTAGGGTGTTACAACTCTCCCCCACTTAGGAAATTTCGTCCTCGAAATTCATACCTGAGTCAAATAGCTCTGGATAGGATTCCCGCATCCTACTCTCCAGCTCCCAAGTCATGCTCTCACCAGTAGCTCCCAACCACACCACCTTTACTAAAGCAATGTTTTTCCCCCTCAGCACCTTCACTTCTCTATTATCAATCCTCACTGGCATAGTCTCCACAGTGAGATTATCTCGCACCTCAACATTATCCATATGGATCACATGGGACGGGTCCGGAATATACTTCCGAAGTTGCGACACGTGAAATACGTCGTGCAAGTTCGAAAGGTTAGGCGGTAAAGCCACCCTATAAGCAACCTTTCCAACCCTCTCGGTGATCTGGTATGGTCCAATAAATCGAGGAGTCAACTTCTTTGCTTTCAGTGCACGCCCAACACCAGCCATAGGCGTGACCCTCAAGAAAACATGCTCACCAGCCTGAAATTCCAAGTCTTTCCTCCTTCTATCATGGTAACTCTTTTGCCGACTTTGAGACTCTTTCATTTTCTCCCTGATCATTTTTATCTTCTCTGTAGTCTCTCTCACCAATTCAGGTCCAAGAACAACACTCTCGCCAGACTCATGCCAACACAAAGGAGTTCTACACCTCCGCCCATACAGTGCCTCGAAAGGAGCCATCCCTATACTCGAATGGTAGCTGTTGTTGTAAGTGAACTCAATCAACGGAAGATGTGTGTCCCACGCACCTCCCTGCTCTAAAACACACGATCTCAATAAGTCCTCCAATGACTGAATGGTTCTCTCTGTCTGCCCATCAGTCTGAGGATGATAGGCTGAACTCAACCTCAATCTGGACCCCAATGCCTCCTGCAAGCTCCCCCAAAACTCCGAAGTAAACCTCGGATCTCTGTCAGATACAATACTCTTCGGGACACCATGCAACTTCACAATCACCTGAATATATATCTCGGCCAATCTCGATACCGGATACGTGATGTTGATAGGAAGAAAGTGAGCAGACTTCGTCAACCTATCCACGATCACCCAAATAGAATCAAATCCCCGAACGGTTCTTGGTAACCCAGTCACAAAATCCATGGAAATGCTATCCCATTTCCATTCCGGAACATCTAAAGGTTGCATCAACCCCGCAGGCTTCTGGTGCTCAACCTTTGACTTCTGGCAAGTCAAACAGGCATACACAAACTGTGCCACATCTTTCTTCATACCAGGCCACCAGAATAACTTCTTCAAGTCATGATACATCTTTGTAGCCCCTGGATGAATACTCAGCTTGCTCCTATGACTCTCCTCAAGGATCACCTTCTTCATCTCAATATCATCGGGAACACAGATCCTATCTCTGAACCTCAACACACCTTGGGAATCCAACCTGAAATCCCCATCCACATCCTGATCACCCGCAACCAAAAAGTCTACCATCTTCACATCTAATTTCTGGGCGTCTCTGATACTAACCAAGAAGTCATTACCAATCCTCAGCATACCCAGCTTAACACTCTGCGGTGTCACTTCACAAACCAGACTCATATCACGGAATTGCTCAATCAACTCCAACTCCTTTACCATCATTGCTGACATATGCAAAGTCTTTCGACTTAAAGCATCAGCCACGACATTAGCTTTGTCGGGGTGATAGTTCAAGCCAAAATCATAGTCTTTCAGCAGCTCTAACCAACGCCTCTGCCTCATATTCAGCTCCTTCTGATCAAACAAGTATTTCAAACTCTTGTGGTCGCTGAATACCTCGGATCTAGTGCCATACAAATAGTGCCTCCAAATCTTCAGCACAAACACAATAGCAGCCAATTCCAAATCATGAGTAGGATAGTTCTTCTCATGTGTCCGCAACTGTCTGGACGCATAAGCAACTACCTTCCCATCCTGCATCAATACGCCTCCCAAGCCCATTTTGGAAGCATCACAATATACCATAAACGGTTGATCCGGCACGGGCAACACTAACACCGGAGATGTTGTCAATCTCCTCTTCAACTCTTGGAAGCTCTCTTCACACTTAGCATCCCACACAAAAACTCTCCCCTTACACGTCAATTGAGTCAACGGAAGGGCTAGCTTTGAGAAACCCTCAATGAACCTCCTGTAGTAACCAGCCAACCCCAAGAAACTCCTGATCTCAGTCGCAGACTTTGGGCTTTCCCACTGTAACACTGCATCAACCTTGGCTGGGTCTACAGCTATGCCATCACTAGAAATAATGTGACCCAAAAAGCTTACCTCACGCAGCCAGAACTCGCATTTGGACAACTTAGCATAAAGCTTCTTCTCTTTCAACACCTCAAGCACCAATCTCAAGTGCTCTGCATGCTCCTCTTCAGACTTAGAGTATACCAGAATATCATCTATAAAAACTACCACAAACTGATCCAAGTAGCTATGGAAGATACGGTTCATGTACTCCATAAACACCCCTGGTGCATTGGTGACACCAAACGGCATCACAGAGTACTCATAATGTCCATACCTCGTTCGGAATGCTGTCTTCTGGACGTCTTCGTCTTTTACTTTATTCTGATGATACCCTGACCTCAAATCAATTTTGCTAAAAACCTTAGCACCCACCAGCTGGTCCATCAGATCATCAATTCTCGGAAGAGGGTACTTATTTTTGATAGTCACCTTGTTCAACTGCCTATAATCCACACACAGGCGCATACTCCCATCTTTCTTCTTTACTAACAAAACCGGAGCTCCCCATGGTGACACACTAGGCCTCACAAATTTCTTTTCAAGTAACTCTTCCAACTGCTTCTTCAACTCAGATAACTCAGAAGCTGACATCCGGTACGGTGCCATGGACACAGGCCTAGTACCAGGCACAAGGTCAATCCCAAACTCTACTTCCCTCTCTGGTGGCACACTAGGAATCTCATCAGGGAACACTTCAGGGAACACACACACCACCTGCAACCCTTCAACTATAGCTTGGTTTTCAGCAGACATAGACGCCATCAAAGCAAATAGTTGACCACCATCCTTCATTACCTTATGCAGCTGATCCCTAGACAACAAAACAGACTTTTCCTCCTCAGGAGGAAGGAAACTCACAGACTTGCTGAAACAGTTGATGTGCACATGGTTATCTACTAACCAGTCCATACCAAGAATAACATCCAACCCACCCAAAGGCAAACATATAAGGTCAACCAGAAAATCTTTGCCGAAGACTGACAGAGGACACTTAGCACACAATAGAGAAGTAGTCACCGAACCCTTAGCTGGAGTGTCGATAACCATTTCCCTCTTCATAGCAGACAATACTAAATTTAACTTTTCAGCACAAACAGCAGCAATAAAAGAATGCGTAGCACCAGTATCAACTATAGCAACTAAAGGGGTACCATGAATAAAACAAGTACCTCTAATCTCATTGGGCCCCTCTGAACCTGCTAGCGCGAAAACTCTTCCACTGGACTTCTCTTTCTTTGGTTTGGTACACTTAGAACTAAAGTGACCAGCTTCACCACAATTGAAACACACTGATTCCTTACGATCACAGTCAGACGCCATATGACCTTTCTTCCCACAACGGAAACACATTCCTCCAGTCCTGCACTCGAAGCTTTTGTGACCCGGCTTGCCACACGTGAAACACACAATATCAACGGGAGCATCTCCCCCACTAGGCTTCTTACCCTCAGAACATCTCTTACCAGCACCTGCCTTCCACTTATTTTTACCTCCAGCCATATCATAGGGTTTTCCCCTAAACTGAGTATTCCTTTTCTCTTTCCCAATCTTGTAGGCAGCAGAACTGTCCTCTTCATAAATCCTACTCTTGTCAACTAGTCTAGCAAAATCTCATATCTCCTGATATCCAATTGCCTTCTTACTATCAGGTCGCAGGCCACTCTCAAATTTCACACACTTGGAGAACTCTGAATCAGCATCATTGGCGTAGTAAGGACAAAATTGGGCTAGCTCCTCAAATCTGGCTGCATACTCAGCCACCGTCTTATTTCCCTGTTTCAACTCTAAGAATTCTACCTCTTTCTTGGCCCGAACGTCTTCAGGGTAATACTTTCTTTTAAACTCCCTTGTGAAGACTTCCCAAGTAACCTCTTCACCAGCAGTGTTCAACCTACGCAGCATCCCTAACCACCACTTGTCAGCCTCTTCCGCCAGCATGTGCGTCCCAAACTTCACTTTCTGGGCAGCAGTGCACTCCATAACACGGAAGATCCGCTCTATCTCATTCAACCACGACAAGGCTCCATCGGGATCATACCGACCCTTGAAGGTGGGTGGGTTTTCCCTCTGAAACGTTGCCAGGTTACGGGCATTCATATCAGCAGCAGTGTGTTGATTCCCAACAGCTTGGGCTATGGCTTGCAGAGCAGCAGCCAAAGCAGCATCATCTTTTCTAGCCATATCAACCTAGCACTGCAGCATAAACAACAATTCAGAACTAAATTAAAAACGCCTAATTGTCATACACAATATGACAGACAGACACACTTGGCCAGACAGACCGAACTTTTGCTCTGATACCACTAATGTAACACCCCATTCTACCCGGCTATTTATCATAAAAATCAGAGTTTCAAAATTTCATTTCAATGGAATGCTACACATAACTTTAATCTAACAACGCCAAAATCAGCATAAGCTTTCATTCCATCTTTATAATACGCGACACCCTCAAATGGGATGGAATACTCAAGAATTCATCAATAAAATCCACGCACTAGAAAATGAATGTTACACAGCGGAGAATACCATAATCTCAAAAGTGCCGAACAACAGCCTCATCAAAATCATTAAATCAATACATATATAGTTCAACAGCAAAAGGAATAACACTAGGATCCTAAGCCCACCCCCTAGGTGTCACGTATCAGAGCAGACCGACTCGGGAATGAAGGGAGTAAGCCTTCACTCAGGGCTACCTGTGGTAAACGACAACAGAAGGGTGAGTCTCAAACCACATAATAAAGACTATAATAAGAAGTATATTTCATCATAGTGTCACACTCATACAGTCACACAGTAGCATAGTTCATACAACCAACAACTCACATGCTTATCATGAGGATGTATGCAATACAGTTATGCATGTGGTACCATTTTCCCAGACCGCAGCCTCATCATCATAATATCAAACTCAGACCGCAGCCTTATCATCACAATATAGAACTCAGACCGCAGCCTTACCATCACAATATAAACTCAGACCGCAGCCTTATGTATGCATGAGACTCCATGACAAAGGTCACAATCACAATTCTTAACGACACAGTCCATACATCATATATCACCTCTTTATTAATCTTAGTTGTAGCCCCCATGGCCTCATCATCAACCAACTCATTTATTATCTCATCTCAATCACGTCTCTAGGACTAAACTCAACTAGAGGACTAGAATCTCTCACAAGGACCTAAAACACCACTTAGGACCAAACTAGCACTTAGGGACCAATCTGTCACCTAGGAACCAAAATAGCACACACTTGGACACGAGGCAGCACCAGGCGCCATTTCTCCCACAAACTGGCGCCCCCATTGGCAACCAGCGCCTATACACCCGTGGGGGTGTATAGGAAACACAGCCACACCGCACTGGGCGCAGCACCAGGCGCCCAGCACACGCACACACTACACGGGCGCACCACTGGGCGCCCTAGGCGGCCACACTTGGCGCCCAACACAAACACGCACGCGCACAACAGAGTAGGCCACCTGAAAAATTAAAACCGCTCTAGCCAAAATGTTAAAAATGGAATTTGGTCAAGTGAATACAAAATTGGGCACGGGAAAATATGCTTAGAAATTGATTTGCACTCAAAGCCCCCTTTACACAAGCTAAAACTATGCCCAATAGGACCATTTCAAAACAACGCGTGCAAAACTGAAAATACCTTAGCCACAGTGCTTAAAATACAATTTGGGCAGGTGAATGCAAAAGATGGCACTGAAAAATATGTTCAGAAAAAGAGTTGCACTCCAGGGCCCCTTTCACATAGCTAAAACCATGCCCACAAGGACCATTTCAAAATAACACGTGCAAAATTGAAAATTCTTTAGCCAAAATGTTTAAAATATAATTTGGGCAGGTGAATACCAAAAATGGCACAGAAAATTGTGCTTAGAACTCACAGCACACTCCTAGGCGCCACAAACATAGTCAAAACAACGCCCTCTAGGACAATTTCAAAACGGTGCGTGAAAAACCGAAACCACTCGAGCCAAAATGTTTTAAATGAATTTGGTCACGTGAATACAAAATTTGGCTCGGGGAAATATGTTTAGAAAACTGAGTTTTACCCAAAAACACCCTTTGTGCGCCTTGTCTAGACACAGGCAGCACCTTGGCGCCACCCCAGGCGCCATAGGGCAGCCACATTGGCGCCCTGCACAGACCACACACGCACCCAGCAACCAGAACAGTGCCCAGGCAGCAAACAACATACGCAACATAACACAAGCCACTGCTACAGTACGCAGGGCGCCATTTCCCTAGGCACTTGGCGCCCCATGCGTCCCAACACTCACCAAACATCAAATTCCCAATTTCTTTTCCAAATCAAATCACAACAACAATCATAAAACATGTTATGCTCATACCAACAACTTCAATTTCACACTTATACATTAAGAACACAACAAGACACAAAATCAAGGTATGAAATCCTAACCTTAGCATAGGAAATCGATTTCATCATACAATTCATCAATTTCAACCAATCCAAACAATCAAAAAATTATCAAATAACATCAAATAAGACCCTATGATCTACATACAACCTATTATACTCTCTATTATAGAGTGAGACTCCCCTTACCTTGATTATGCCGAAAATAGAGCTCTTTCCACCGAAACACCGACAAACCACCGCAACAAAGAATCTTCTCCTTCTTCTTCCCTCTCTCACGATCGCGCCCTCCCTCTCTCTCTCTTGGACCATCACGAAGGATCAACAAGAGTAAGGGTTAGGAAATCGAAAACTTAAACACTTGAAAGAGAAGGAAAATCGAATAAGAAAGGACTAGGAACTCTTACCTAGAATCAAGATGAACGAAACCCTAACTCCTTAGCTTGTGATCGCCCTTTTCTTTCTCTTCTCCTCTCCTTCGATTTCTTTCTCTCTTTTGGCACAACTGAGGCGAAAACCTAGACCCCCAGCGCCTAAGGAGCGCCTAAGCCAATGGGCTTGGGCTTCTTGGGCCATTACTTGCAGTTCCGGTAGAGTTGTTTGATCAGGTAAATTTCGAGGACGAAATATTCTAAGTGGGGGAGAGTTGTAACACCCTAAATATTTAATTAATTTATTTAATTAAGTATTTAGGAATTTATTTAATTAATTGAATATAATTTTAATTATTAAAAATTACATTAATATGTGTAGGTGGTATTAGAAGGTGGAGTTGCCAAATTAGATGGACTTGGGCTTAAGTGAGAAGCCCAAGCCCATGGTACAAGTCATAAGCGAAGTGGCCAAGGCGCCTAAGGGGGTTAGGGTTTTGTTGGCTTTTGCGAAATTGAAAGAAAGAGCATAGGGAGAAGAGAGGCGCGCCGTAGAGGGAGAAGAAGAGAGGAGAAGGTCGCAAGCTCCAAGGAAGGGAGGGACGTGAATTGTTGCCGTGGTTCCGTTCGTGATCGTCTCGAGGGCTCCTACTCTTCGAATTCGAGGTAAGGGGATGTCCTATCAATTCTTATAATGATTCCTATGATAGATTTTAGGTAGTGATGGCCTAGATAACCATGATCATGAGTATGTTTGCAATTTCATGTTATTGTTGTTGATATGCGTGATTCCATGTTGCGTTTGGGATGTTGTAGAATTTGATGTTTGATAGGTGATTTCGATGATCTTATGTGTGTTCATGAGTTGGGGCAAATTGGTGTGGTGTTGGTCATGTGAAAAATTTGAAGAACAAAATAGTTTGTGCTGGAATTGTGTTAAAATCGTGTGCTGGAAGTGTTGCAGGCGCTGGGCGCCCATGGGCGCTGCGCGCCAGTGTCGCGTGTTGCTGTGTGTGCGTGTGGGCGCTGGGTGCCAGCGCTGGGCGCTGAGCGCCCGTGTGCGTGTGTGCGTGTGTAGCGCTGGGTGCCAGCGCTGGGCGCTGAGCGCCCGTGTGCCCGTGTTCTGTGTTGCGCTAAGGCGCTGGGCGCAGGGCGCCCGTGTGTGTGCGTGTTTGTGCTGCGCTGGGGGCTGGGCGCTGAGCGCCCGGGTGTGTGTGCGTGTGTTGCATTTTGCTAGGCGCTGGGCGCCAGGTGCCTGGGCGCTGGGTGCCCATGGCGCCAGTTTTTCAGGATGTTCCCAAAGTGTTTTTGAAAACTGTTTTCGCTATATCTTTTGACTCGGACATCCGGTTTAAACGTTTCAAAAAGTGTTGGGAAGCTTTTTCAGTTGTCTATCTGTGTGTCCCATTTTTAAAAATAAAAACTTATATTTCCAGAAAGGTTGCTGGGCGCCCAAGTGGCTGTCCCCTGTGGTCGTTGCTGTGACATTGAAAACTCGTTTGGTGTCTTTAAAAATCCTCTTTTGCGTATGACCAGTGGTTTTAACGATTTAGTGTCAAAAATGATGATTTTGACGATGATGCCCCTAGTGGCTAGTTAAATAACTGTTTTGCCCTTAGTGGCTAATATTATTTATAATGACGCGTAAATGACTGTTTTGCCCTTAGTGGCTAATATTATTTATAATGACGCGTAAATGACTGTTTTACCCTTAGTGGCTAATATTATTTATAATGACGCGTAAATGACTGTTTTGCCCTTAGTGGCTAATATTATTTATAATGACGTGTAAATGACGATGATGCCCTTGGTGGCTAGTAAATGACGTTTTTGCCCTCAGTGGCTATTGTTTGAGTTGATGTTATTTATGTATAAGTGACGATGAAACCCAGTGACGTTTGAGGCCCGAAAGGCTAAGTGATGTTAAGGCCTAAAAGGCTAAGTGATGTTGTTGTGTGTAAATTGTGAATTGACAGGTGCTGTGCCTCTTGTGAGCAAATTGGTAAGTGACGGGTCACCTAGTTGACCGTGATTGTGTGATTTGTGCGTGGTGCATGTTATAGTGTCTCATGCATCCCATGTGCATAAACCCAGTGACGTTTTGAGGCCCAAAAGGCTAAGTGACGATGAGGCCATAATGGCTAAGCGACGTTTGTGAAAAGGTACCTCATGCATATGCTCGCGAGTGGGTTGCATTTCATATGCCTGCATGACATCGTGATGAGTTATTGGAATGATGTGATTGATGGTTGTGATGTGATTAATTTAGAGCTGTAACTTGACTTATTATTTATCATATGATTTATTATATGAACTGAATTGGACTCACCCTTCTGTTTGAATGTTACCCCCATGCGGTAACGTGCAGGTGATTGCGAGTGAAGGACTAGGTACCTTCACTAATTCGAGTCGAGTCGTCACGCTCTGATACGTAGCACTCAGGGGGGGGGGCGAACTTAATGCCATGAATGTTGTTGGTTGTTAAGTTTTGTTGACAATTCTGTTTTATTTTGTTATTCCACTGCTTAGTTGATTTTATTGACGTTAAGTTTTATTGCGATGATAACTGTGGTTTTGAGATTCGCCTTTTTGTGATGTGCTACGTAATACATGGTTATTATGTTTTGAGCTGTTCTATTGAGAAGTGTGGTTTTATTGAAGTATGTGTAACATCCCTCGTGCGAAACAAAATTTTGACAACTCTGATATTTTTTCCAATTAAATTAATGGGTAGAAAAGGGGTCTTACACTTTCCACACTTAAAACATACAATATTAGCGGGAGCATCTCCCCCACTTGGCTTCTTACCCTCAGCAAACCTCTGCTTACCCCTACCAGCAGGAACCTCATATGGCTTACCCCGGTTCTGTAACTTACCCCTCTAATCTCTCATGACCTTGGAGTGAGCATTACTATCCTCTTCGAATATCCTGCAACTGTCGATTAAATCAGCGAATACCTGAATCTTCTGGTACCCTATAGCTTTCTTTATATCAGCCCTCAGTCCATTCTCAAACTTAATACATTTTGAGAATTCAGAATCAGCATCAGCATAATGGGGATAAAACTTAGCCAATTCAGTGAACTTGGCAGCATACTCTGTCACCGACATGTTTCCTTGCTTCAGCTCAAGGAATTCTATTTCTTTCTTCCCCCTCACATCCTCTGGAAAATACTTCCGTAAGAACTCTCTACGGAAAACAGCCCAAGTTATCTCCTCATTAGTAGTTTCTAACCTCTGCCTAACCTCCATCCACCAATCATCAGCTTCTTCTGCCAGCGTATGGGTGCCATACCTGGCCTTCTGCGCATCATTGCAGTCCATGACACGAAATATCCTTTCAATCTCTTTCAGCCATGCTAGAGCACCATCTGGATTATACTTGCCCTTAAAAATGGGCGGATTCTCCCTCTGGAACGTGGCTAAACTGCGAGTCCCAGCATTTTCAGCACCATTTTGCTGGTTCCCAACAGCCTGAGCCATAGCCTGCAGAGCAGCAGCAAGAGCAGCATCGTTTCTCCCAACCATTTCAAATTATCACTGCAGCACAAACAAAAATTTAGAACTAATCTAACAACTTGGCCGGACAGACCGAACTGCTCTGATACCACTAATGTAACACCCCATTTTCTACCCGGTATTTAAATAAAAACTATCAGAGTTAAAAAATTATTTTTCGACTAATCCAAACGGGATGCTACATTTCTTCAAACAAACATCAACAACATAATAAAATTTCTTTTATAAATCAAAGAAAATACGCAACACGTAACAATGGAATGGGGTTCCCAGAAACATATTATTCAGTCCACATGACAGGAAATACAACGTCTCGCAGCGGAATAAAATTAAAACTCAGCACACATAACGCAGCCTCAACATAAAAATCTCAATAAAAATGTTTAACAACTCGAATAATCAAACAAAGGAAAAACTAGCGCCCATCCCCTGAGTGTTACGTATCAGAGCACTAGACTGACGCAGGAATGAGGGAAGACAAGCCTTCACTCATGGTTACCTGTAGTAATAAACAACGAAAGGGGTGAGTCTAAACCGCATAATAAGGCTTATAATAAGCGGTATGCTAGAGTATAAGGACTACACCAATCACAACAATACATTTATATTTTATACATATACAACAACATTTCCAACTGATAAATAAACATCAACATCCGCAATATATAATTGTCACACAGTCATATTGTACACCAAACAAAGTAATTATCAATAATGAGCATGTGTGTATGCGGTGCAGAATGCATGTGGTACCATTATCACTTCTCATTAGCCAATTGGTCACGTCGCGACCGCAGCCGAAAAATAACGTCAAGACCGCAGCCTAAAAATGCATCGTCAAGACCGCAGCCTAATGTATGCATGTGACTCCATGAACAATCAATAAGCATAATTTTTCACAATCCCAAGTCACCCACATCATCATTATAAATTACAACGTCAAGACAGCAGCCTAAAATCATCATCAACATTTTTGGTCCGTAGACCCACCGTCACTTTACCACACCACTAGCAAAATACAAGTGTCCAGAAACTTTCAGCCAAATTAATTATTTTTCACATTACAGTAGCATACACAGATAGAGGACTGAACGAGCTTCGAAACGCACTTTGAAGCACTTAAAACGGACACCCGGGTCAAAAGATATGTCTAAAACAAATTTGGGACAAAACCGAGACACGTGCTGAAAATGGCTCCCAGGCGCTGGGCGCCTAACAGGGAACAACAGCACACAAAAACTGGCGCAGGGGGATCCTGGCGCCCACAGAAAACTGGCGCAGGGCGCCTAGCGCCCAGACACAGAAAGTGGCGCAGGGCGCCTGGTGTAACACCCTAAAATTATTTAATTAATTTATTTAATTAAGTAATTGGGGATTTAAATTAAATTATTTGATGTAATTTAATTAATTGAATTTATGTTAATATGCGTAGGAAGTGGTAGAAAGTGGAGGTGCCAAACCAAATGGACTTGGGCCTAAGTGAGAAGCCCAAGCCCATTATCCTTGTCATATGCGAAGTGGAGTAGCGCATAGGGGGTTAGGGTTTTGTTAGTTGTTGCGAAATCAAAAGAGAAAAGCAAGAAAGAAAGAAAAGAGCGTGAGATAGAGAGAGAGAGCAAGGAGACGCCGTAAGGAGAGAAGAGGAAGAGGAGAGAAGTCGCTAACAAGGAAGAGCAAGGAGCTTGATTTTGTTGCTGTGGTCCTGTACGTGATTATCTCCGGAGCCTCCGTTCTTCAATTTCGAGGTTAGGGGAGCTCTATCACTCTATTTAATAGTTCATATGATGAGTCCTAGATCTAGGGTTAGAATAGAGTTCTTGATGCATTGGTGATGTTGGATTTTATATATAGATGTATGCGAATTGATGTATGCATGATTCTTGATGTTTCTTGATGCTTTGTTGGTATTGGCCATTATATGTATGTGTGTATGCGAAGTGGGATTAATCATGAGACTGAAATTCTTGATATGTATGCGTTTGTGTTGGTAAATTGTGACATTCGAATTGATCATGAAACTGAAATTGTGTTGGATGTTGCTTGTGTTGTTCGCAAAATTGGGTGGATGGTGTATAGGCGCCTAGGGCGCCAAGGGGATAGGGAAGACAATGCTCAATTGAATTTTTGAGGAATTAATTAAAATAAGTGTATTTTTGGTGGCTGGAAAAATGTTGAATCTTTATAATTTAAAGTTGTTAAGAAAACAATTTTTAGTGTTGAAAAACGTTTTGGTAAAATTCTGGGTGCTGTTACTGTGTTCTGGGCGCTAGGCGCCTGTGCTGGGCGCTGGGCGCCTGAGGCGTGTGTGTTGCGCGTTGTGCGCGCGCCTGGGCGCTAGGCGCCCGTGTCTTGTTTGTGTTGCGCTGTGTTGCGCGTGGTTCCCCTGGGCGCTAGGCGCCCGTGTCAGTGTTGCGCTGCGCTGTGCGCGCGTTGTTGCCCCTGGGCGCTGGGCGCCAGTGCCCGTGTTGCCTGGTTGCCTGGGCGCCTAAGGCGCCTGTTCCCTGGCTGTTGCCTGATTTTTCCAAAAATTGTTTTTATCATAACTTTTGACTCAGACGTCCGTTTTGAACGATTCGAAAAGTGTCATGAAGCTTTTTACGTTGTCTAATTGTGGGTTAAATTTTTAAAATGAAAAATTGTTATTTTCTGACTGTTTGTGGGCGCCAGAGTGGCTGTCCCCGGTGATCGTCCCAGTGACATTGAAAAATGACGTGGAACTCTTAAAAATCCCTTTTGGTGTATAAACAACAGTTTTAACACGGTAGTGTCAAAATGACTGTTTTGCCCCTAGTGGCCAAAGTTAATGATAATGATGTGTAAATGACGAGGATGCCCTTGGTGGCTAGTCAAATGACTGTTTTGCCCCTAGTGGCCAAAGTTAATGATAATGATGTGTAAATGACGAGGATGCCCTTGGTGGTTAGTCAAATGACGTTTTTGCCCTCAGTGGCTAATGTTTGAGTTAAATGATGTTTATGTGTAAGTGACATTTGGGGCCTGAGTGGCTAAGTGATGTTAAGGTCTAAGTGGCCTAGTGATGTTGTGTGATGATTATGAATTCGACAGGTGCTGTGCTCCGTGCGAGCAAACAGGTAAGTGATGGGTCACATTGTTGACTGTGATCTGAGTAATTGTGTGACTTTGTGAAGTGAGTGGTGCATGTCATAGAGTCTCATGCCCATATGCATAAAACCCAGTGAAGTTTTGAGGCCTGAGTGGCTAAGTGATGATGAGGCCTGAGTGGCTAAGCGACGTTTTGTGAAAAGGTACCTTCATGCATATACCCGCGAGTGGGTTGCATTTCATAAATCTACATGACATGAAATGAGTTATTGTAAATGATGTAAGAGATGACTATGATGTGAATATTTGGTGCTTTGGATGCTGATTGTTCTAGTGCGTAGCCTATGATTAGTGCTTATCATACTTCCTATTATATAGACTGAAATGATGCTCACCCTTTCCTGTTTGAATGTTACCCCCGTGTTGGTAACGTGCAGGTGATTCCCAGTGAAGGTATTAGCTTCACTTTTGAGTCGAGTCGTCATGCTCTGATACGTAGCACTCAGGGGGGGAAAACGAACTCGGCATTTATTTAATGATTTTTGGTTGTTATGTCCATGTGGACTATTTGGTTATGTTTTACTATTTCCGCTGCGTAGTTGGTTGTGTTATGTTGAGTTTTATAAGTGACGTTGAAATGAGATTGGAGATTCTTTATTTGTGATGTGCTACGCGAATGCATGAGTATTGAGTTGAACTGTTTTTCAAAACTGCTAAGCGACGTTTTATTGAAGTATGTGTAACATTTCCCTATGAACGAGATTTTCAAACTCTGATTTTTATAAATAAAGTGACGGGTAGAAAAGGGGTGTTACATTAGTGGTATCAGAGCAGTTCGGTCTGTCCGGCCGGTAGTTGAGTCGTCGTGTTGAGTAACATTGAGTTTGTTACTCGTTTCTGAATTCTGTTTTCTGTTGCAGTGCTAGAATGGCCAGACGAGACGACGCTGCTCTTGCTGCTGCATTGCAAGCTATAGCTCAGGCGATGCAGGGTCAGCCGAATGCTGGAGATAATGCTGGTTTTAGAAGTCTGACAACCTTCCAGAGGGAGAATCCGCCCACCTTTAAGGGCAAATATGATCCAGATGGTGCTATGGCTTGGCTGAAGGAGATCGAGAGGATTTTCTGGGTGATGAACTGTACTGTTGAGCAGAAGGTCCGCTTTGGTACCCATATGTTAGCCGAGGAAGCCGACGACTGGTGGTTGGCTACTAGGCAGAGGTTAGAGGCTGTGCAGGAAGAGATTACTTGGGAGGTATTCAGCAGGGAATTTCTGAGGAAGTATTTTCCTGAAGACGTCCGAGGGAAGAAGGAGATAGAGTTTTTAGAGCTGAAGCAGGGTGGTATGTCTGTGACTGCCTATGCGGCAAAATTTGTGGAACTAGCAAAATTTTATCCACACTACAGTGAGGCTACAGCTGAATTTTCGAAATGCATAAAATTTGAGAATGGGTTAAGGCCTGATATTAAACAGGCCATTGGTTATCAGAAGATTCGTGTTTTCGCAGATCTGGTTGACAGTTGCAGGATCTTCGAGGAGGACAGTACTGCTCGCTACAAAGCTACTTCTGAGAAAAGGGGCAAGTTTCAGAGTCGAAGCAAGCCGTACGAGGTTCCTGCGGGTAAGAGTTATCAGAAGGCTGCTGGGGGTAAGGGTCCTAGTGGGGGAGATGCCCCTGCTAGCATTGTCTGTTATAAGTGTGGCAAGCCTGGCCACAAGAGTACTACATGCAGGTCGGATGACAGAAATTGCTACCGTTGTGGTAAAAAGGGTCATATGGCAGCTGAGTGTAAGGTCAAGGATGTGTTGTGTTTCAACTGTGGTGAGTCTGGGCATATCAGTACAAAGTGTACAAAGCCGAAAAAAGAAAGGTCTACTGGGAAGGTATTTGCATTGGCAGGAGAGGAGCCTGATGATGATGATGGTCTGATTAGAGGTACGTGTTTTATTAATGGTACTTCTCTGAAATCTCTTATTGATACTGGTGCTACCCATTGTTTTATTTCTGTTGATTGCTGTAAAAGATTGGGTCTTGTTTTATCTGCTATGTGTGGGGATATGGTTGTCGATACTCCTGCGAAGGGGTCGGTGATTACGTCCCAGGTGTGTTCTCAGTGTCCCGTGTCGATCTTCGGCAGGGACTTTATTGTGAATTTTGTCTGTTTGCCATTGAGAGGTCTGGATGTAATCCTAGGCATGGACTGGTTAGAGAATAATCACGTTCATATCAACTGTCGTAGCAAGTCGGTTAGTTTCGGTGAGGAAAATTCCGTTTTGATATCTGCTGGTCAGCTAAAGAAGTTGAAGAAAGAAGGAGTTCAGTTGTTTGCGTTGATGGCTTCGTTGTCTGCTGAGAGTCAGTCCGTTATTGAGGAACTGAAGGTAGTACGTGAATTTCCTGAGGTCTTTCCTGATGAAATTCCGGGTGTGCCACCGGAAAGAGAAGTTGAATTTTCGATTGATCTTGTACCTGGTACGAGGCCTGTGTCTATGGCTCCGTACAGAATGTCGGCGTCGGAACTGTCTGAGTTGAAGACGCAACTTGAAGAATTGCTTGAGAAGAAATTTGTAAGACCGAGTGTATCACCGTGGGGAGCTCCGGTATTGTTAGTGAAAAAGAAAGATGGGAGCATGAGGTTATGTGTGGACTATCGTCAGTTGAATAAGGTAACTATCAAGAATAAGTATCCGCTTCCGAGGATCGACGATCTGATGGACCAGTTAGTGGGTGCCCGTGTTTTCAGCAAAATTGATTTGAGGTCCGGATATCATCAGATTAAAGTAAAAGATGAAGATGTTCAGAAGACGGCGTTCAGGACAAGGTATGGACATTATGAGTATTCAGTAATGCCGTTCGGTGTGACCAATGCTCCTGGTGTATTTATGGAATATATGAACCGTATTTTCCATGATTACCTAGATCGGTTTGTGGTGATCTTCATAAATGATATTCTAGTTTATTCTAAGTCAGATGAAGAGCATGCTGAGCACCTGAAGTCAGTGTTGGAAGTTTTAAAGGAGAAAAAGCTGTACGCTAAGTTATCGAAGTGTGAGTTCTGGCTGAAAGAGGTGAGTTTCCTTGGGCACGTGATTTCTGGTAATGGTATTGCGGTTGATCCGGCAAAAGTAGAAGCAGTGTTGGAGTGGGAGTCTCCGAAGTCCGTAACAGAGATTAGAAGCTTTTTGGGTTTGGCTGGGTACTACAGGAGGTTCATCGAGGGTTTTTCCAAGTTGGCCCTTCCATTGACTCAGTTGACTTGCAAGGGTAAAGTTTTTGTTTGGGATGCTCGGTGCGAGGAAAGTTTTATGGAACTGAAAAAGAGATTGACGACATCGCCGGTTTTGACGTTGCCTAATCCAGAGGAACCGTTCGTTGTGTATTGTGACGCTTCGAAGATGGGTCTCGGTGGTGTGTTGATGCAGGATGGGAAAGTCGTTGCGTATGCGTCGAGGCAATTGCGGATTCATGAGAAAAATTACCCTACGCATGATTTGGAGTTGGCTGCTGTGGTTTTTGTGCTCAAGATTTGGAGGCACTACCTTTATGGTTCAAGGTTCGAAGTGTTCAGTGATCATAAGAGTCTAAAGTATCTGTTCGATCAAAAAGAGTTGAATATGAGACAGCGTCGGTGGTTGGAACTCTTGAAGGATTATGACTTTGGTTTGAATTATCATCCCGGCAAAGCTAATGTCGTGGCTGATGCTTTAAGCAGAAAGTCCTTGCATATGTCGGCAATGATGGTGAAAGAATTAGAGTTAATTGAGGAATTCAGAGATTTGAGTCTGGTTTGTAAAATGACACCTCGCAGTGTCAAGCTGGGAATGTTAAAGATCGATAATGATTTCCTGGGCAGCATCAGAGAGGCTCAGAAGTCAGATGTTAAGTTAGTGGATTTAATTAATGGGGTTGGTCAATCTGAAGATGAAGATTTCAAATTAGATTCCAGTGGTGTGTTGAGGTTCCGGGGTAGGATCTGTGTTCCAGACGATGAAGAGATGAGAAAGGCAATTTTAGAGGAAGGTCATCGTAGCAAGTTGAGTATCCATCCTGGAGCGACGAAAATGTATCAGGATCTGAAAAAGATGTTTTGGTGGTATGGTATGAAGAGAGATGTGGCACAGTTTGTGTATGCCTGTTTGACCTGTCAAAAGTCGAAGGTCGAGCACCAGAAGCCAGCAGGGTTAATGCAACCGTTGGAAGTCCCAGAGTGGAAATGGGATAGCATAGCGATGGATTTTGTGACGGGGTTACCGAATACAGCTAAGGGTCATGACGCTATTTGGATGATCATTGATAGGTTAACGAAGTCTGCTCATTTTATTCCTATTAATATCACTTATCCGGTGTCGAGGTTGGCAGAGGTATATGTCAAGGAGATTGTGAGGCTGCACGGTGTTCCGAAGAGTATTGTGTCAGATAGGGATCCGAGGTTCACTTCCGAGTTTTGGAAGAGTTTGCAGAAAGAATTGGGTTCTAAGTTAAAAATGAGTTCGGCGTATCATCCCCAGACCGATGGTCAGTCAGAGAGAACAATTCAGTCGTTAGAGGATCTGTTGAGGGCTTGTGTATTGGAACAGCGGGGTTCATGGGATTCCTACCTTGCGTTGATTGAGTTTACTTATAACAACAGTCACCATTCCAGCATTGGGATGGCACCGTTTGAAGCATTGTATGGTCGAAAGTGTAGGACGCCGTTGTGTTGGTATGATTCGGGAGAGAGTGTAGTTTTGGGACCGGAGATTGTCCGGGAGACTACAGAGAAGATCAAGATGATCCGTGAGAAGATGAAGGCTTCGCAGAGTCCTCAGAAGAGTTATCATGACAAGCGGAGGAAGGATTTAGAGTTCCAGGAGGGTGAGCATGTGTTCTTGAGGGTTTCTCCTACTACCGGTGTTGGTCGAGCGTTGAAATCGAAGAAGCTCACTCCTCGTTTTGTTGGTCCTTATCAGATTTCTGAAAGAATCGGAAATGTGGCTTATAGAGTGGCTTTACCGCCAAATCTTTCGAACTTGCACGACGTGTTTCACGTGTCGCAACTTCGGAAGTATGTTTCGGATCCATCTCATGTGATCCAAATGGACGATGTTGAGGTGCGGGATAATCTCACTGTGGAGACGATGCCCGTACGGATTGAGGATCGTGAAGTGAAAGCGCTTAGAGGCAAATAGATTGCATTAGTGAAAGTGGTCTGGCTAGGAGCTGCCGGCGAGAGTATGACTTGGGAGCTAGAGAGTAAGATGCGAGAATCCTACCCAGAGTTGTTTGATCAGGTAAAATTTCGAGGACGAAATATTCTAAGTGGGGGAGAGTTGTAACACCCTAAAATTATTTAATTAATTTATTTAATTAAGTAATTGGGGATTTAAATTAAATTATTTGATGTAATTTAATTAATTGAATTTATGTTAATATGCGTAGGAAGTGGTAGAAAGTGGAGGTGCCAAACCAAATGGACTTGGGCCTAAGTGAGAAGCCCAAGCCCATTATCCTTGTCATATGCGAAGTGGAGTAGCGCATAGGGGGTTAGGGTTTTGTTAGTTGTTGCGAAATCAAAAGAGAAAAGCAAGAAAGAAAGAAAAGAGCGTGAGATAGAGAGAGAGAGCAAGGAGACGCCGTAAGGAGAGAAGAGGAAGAGGAGAGAAGTCGCTAACAAGGAAGAGCAAGGAGCTTGATTTTGTTGCTGTGGTCCAGTACGTGATTATCTCCGGAGCCTCCGTTCTTCAATTTCGAGGTTAGGGGAGCTCTATCACTCTATTTAATAGTTCATATGATGAGTCCTAGATCTAGGGTTAGAATAGAGTTCTTGATGCATTGGTGATGTTGGATTTTATATATAGATGTATGCGAATTGATGTATGCATGATTCTTGATGTTTCTTGATGCTTTGTTGGTATTGGCCATTATATGTATGTGTGTATGCGAAGTGGGATTAATCATGAGACTGAAATTCTTGATATGTATGCGTTTGTGTTGGTAAATTGTGACATTCGAATTGATCATGAAACTGAAAT
Source organism: Astragalus membranaceus (assembly GCA_039519185.1). Taxonomy (NCBI): domain Eukaryota; kingdom Viridiplantae; phylum Streptophyta; class Magnoliopsida; order Fabales; family Fabaceae; genus Astragalus; species Astragalus membranaceus. The sequence continues at coordinate 15,153,227 of CM076853.1, forward strand.
TGTGTTGGATGTTGCTTGTGTTGTTCGCAAAATTGGGTGGATGGTGTATAGGCGCCTAGGGCGCCAAGGGGATAGGGAAGACAATGCTCAATTGAATTTTTGAGGAATTAATTAAAATAAGTGTATTTTTGGTGGCTGGAAAAATGTTGAATCTTTATAATTTAAAGTTGTTAAGAAAACAATTTTTAGTGTTGAAAAACGTTTTAGTAAAATTCTGGGTGCTGTTACTGTGTTCTGGGCGCTAGGCGCCTGTGCTGGGCGCTGGGCGCCTGAGGCGTGTGTGTTGCGCGTTGTGCGCGCGCCTGGGCGCTAGGCGCCCGTGTCTTGTTTGTGTTGCGCTGTGTTGCGCGTGGTTCCCCTGGGCGCTAGGCGCCCGTGTCAGTGTTGCGCTGCGTTGTGCGCGCGTTGTTGCCCCTGGGCGCTGGGCGCCAGTGCCCGTGTTGCCTGGTTGCCTGGGCGCCTAAGGCGCCTGTTCCCTGGCTGTTGCCTGATTTTTCCAAAAATTGTTTTTATCATAACTTTTGACTCAGACGTCCGTTTTGAACGATTCGAAAAGTGTCATGAAGCTTTTTACGTTGTCTAATTGTGGGTTAAATTTTTAAAATGAAAAATTGTTATTTTCTGACTGTTTCTGGGCGCCAGAGTGGCTGTCCCCGGTGATCGTCCCAGTGACATTCAAAAATGACGTGGAACTCTTAAAAATCCCTTTTGGTGTATAAACAACAGTTTTAACACGGTAGTGTCAAAATGACTGTTTTGCCCCTAGTGGCCAAAGTTAATGATAATGATGTGTAAATGACGAGGATGCCCTTGGTGGCTAGTCAAATGACTGTTTTGCCCCTAGTGGCCAAAGTTAATGATAATGATGTGTAAATGACGAGGATGCCCTTGGTGGTTAGTCAAATGACGTTTTTGCCCTCAGTGGCTAATGTTTGAGTTAAATGATGTTTATGTGTAAGTGACATTTGGGGCCTGAGTGGCTAAGTGATGTTAAGGTCTAAGTGGCCTAGTGATGTTGTGTGATGATTATGAATTCGACAGGTGCTGTGCTCCGTGCGAGCAAACAGGTAAGTGATGTGTCACATTGTTGACTGTGATCTGAGTAATTGTGTGACTTTGTGAAGTGAGTGGTGCATGTCATAGAGTCTCATGCCCATATGCATAAAACCCAGTGAAGTTTTGAGGCCTGAGTGGCTAAGTGATGATGAGGCCTGAGTGGCTAAGCGACGTTTTGTGAAAAGGTACCTTCATGCATATACCCGCGAGTGGGTTGCATTTCATAAATCTACATGACATGAAATGAGTTATTGTAAATGATGTAAGAGATGACTATGATGTGAATATTTGGTGCTTTGGATGCTGATTGTTCTAGTGCGTAGCCTATGATTAGTGCTTATCATACTTCCTATTATATAGACTGAAATGATGCTCACCCTTTCCTGTTTGAATGTTACCCCCGTGTTGGTAACGTGCAGGTGATTCCCAGTGAAGGTATTAGCTTCACTTTTGAGTCGAGTCGTCATGCTCTGATACGTAGCACTCAGGGGGGGAAAACGAACTCGGCATTTATTTAATGATTTTTGGTTGTTATGTCCATGTGGACTATTTGGTTATGTTTTACTATTTCCGCTGCGTAGTTGGTTGTGTTATGTTGAGTTTTATAAGTGACGTTGAAATGAGATTGGAGATTCTTTATTTGTGATGTGCTACGCGAATGCATGAGTATTGAGTTGAACTGTTTTTCAAAACTGCTAAGCGACGTTTTATTGAAGTATGTGTAACATTTCCCTATGAACGAGATTTTCAAACTCTGATTTTTATAAATAAAGTGACGGGTAGAAAAGGGGTGTTACACCTGGCGCCTAGACGCAGAATTGGCAACATAGCGCACCTAAGCAACACCCACCGAGACAGCTCCAAAATGACACATGCAAAAATAAAACCACTCGAGCCAAAACGTTTAAAATTGAATTTGGGCACGCAAATACAAAAGATGGCACGGTAAAATATGCCCAGAATTTGAAGTTCACCCAAAACACCCTATATACGCACACGAGCAACACCCACCGAGACAACTCCAGAAAGACACATGCAAAAATAAAACCACTCGAGCCAAAACGTTTAAAATTGAATTTGGGCACGCAAATACAAAAGATGGCACGGTAAAATATGCCCAGAATTTGAAGTTCACCCAAAACACCCTATATACGCACACGAGCAACAGAACACAAGGCAGGCAACATGGCTCCCGGGGGAGGGGATCTCAGTGATTTTTCAGAACATACATCCTAGCAACCAAAACTCAACCATAACAACATCCCAATGACATGATTACTCAGAAATATAACTCGGGAACACAAACCGGGCAGCCCAATTTAGGCGCCCATGGCGCCCAGGCACAGGGATCCTGCGCCCAAGGCGCCACTGCACCAAGGCAGCAACACTGAAACACAGCAAATAGGCAACAGGCGCCCATGGCGCCCAGACAGCAGCAACAAAGCATGGATTGACAACAACAATGGCGCCTAAGGCGCCTAGGGTCCTTCAAACTCAAATTCTTCCAAATTTCATATGCTCAATCATTCAATAATTATTTCTAATCCTTCAATTTCACTCTCATATCTTCACATACACATTCTATCAATTATTTGGCATACACTATGATTCTCACATACATCTCATAACTCATACAATTTTCAATAAAACACATAGAGACAATCAATGTTCACATAATTAATCATATATCGAATTCAACAATGGAATTATGAGACAAATGGCATAAACCCTAAACCCTCACATATAACCCATTCTAAGTCCTATTATAAGGTAAGACCCACCCTTACCTTGATTACACCGAAGACGAAGTCCTTCCTACGGAGTCACCAACAAAACCACAGCAACAGCTCTTCTTTTCCTCTTCTCTTTGTGCGATCCCCTTCTTCTCTCTTTCTTTCTCTCTTCGCGACCTCTCTTCTCTCTTCTCCTTTCTTTTCTTTTGTTTTTACGTTTTCTTTCTTTTCCTTTCTTTTCACAAATGATGCGAATGTATCATACCCCCAAGCACCTAAGAGCCTTAGCTAACGGGCTTGGGCTTCTTGGGCCAAATTTGCCATTCCGAAATTATTTATACCACTCCCTTCAATTATAAAAATAAAATAACATATTAATAATTTTAATATATTAATAAATATGCAACACTTAAATAATTTAATCAAATAATTAATTAAATTATTTTGGGTGTTACAGAATGAGTTTAAGTGAGGTGGAGAGGGAGTTTTCCCTTTTTGGGGCTGAGGTGTGTTATGGTTGGGAAAAGACCATAATGCCTTTAGTTCTTTAACTCAAGGTTTTTAGGCCAAGACACCCCCCCCCCACTAATTCTACGGTTTATTACTTGGCGTAAAATTTCTCGACTCGACCGATTCCGAATTGCGAATTATTAATTCCTTCGACTAGCAATTATATAAAATCCACTTAAAATTTTATTTTAAAAATTAGGGGTGTTACAATCACCCCAACTTTTAAAATTTTGTCCTCAAAATTGAAAGACATACCTCAATGGAAGAGATATGGATATTGAGTCCGCATGTCATCTTCCAACTCCTAGGTAGCCTCCTCGATTGAGAATCCATCCCAGACCACTTTGATAATAGGAATAGTCCTTGACCGCAGCGTCCTCTCGTCGCGTTCCAAGATATAGCTAGGATGAGGTTGAAATGATAAATCAGGTCGAAGATCAATCGTGTCAACACTCAATGGCTGATGTGGATCGGGGATATACTTCCTCAACTGAGACACATGGAACACATCATGGAGATTTGATAAGGCCGGAGACAATGCGAGGCGATAGGCAACTGGCCCAATCCGCTCGATGATTTGTAAAGGTCCAACATATCGAGGACTGAGCTTCTTTGCTCGCAAGGCTCTACCAGTACCTATGGTTGGGGAAAACTTCAAGAATACATGATCACCAACTTCACATTCCAACGGTCTCCTTCGGTTGTCAGCATAGCTCTTTTGCCGACTCTGAGCAACCTTCATTCTCTCCCGAATCAATCTAATCTTCTCGGTTGTTTCACGAACCATGTCGGGTCCCAAAAACCTATCTTCACCAATCTCCCACCAACACAACGGAGTTCTACACTTCCTACCATAAAGTGCTTCAAACGGTGCCATTCCAATACTGGAGTGGTAACTGTTGTTGTAGGCAAATTCCACCAAGGGGAGATGGTCTTCCCATTTCGACCCGTTGTCAAGTACGCATGCCCGCAGCATGTCTTCAAGGGTCTATATAGTCCTCTCAGTCTGACCATCAGTCTGAGGATGATATGCAGTGCTAACAAGCACTCTCGTCCCCATAGCTTCGTTCAATGCTTTCCAAAACCTAGAAGTGAACTTGGGATCTCGGTCTGACACGATACTCGTCGGAACCCCATGCAGTCTGATAATGTTCTTCACATACTCTTCTGCTAACTTGCAAACTTTATAAGTCGAGCGAACGGGAATAAAGTGAGAGGATTTAGTCAATCGGTCCACTACTACCCAAATGGAATCCTTACCGGCTTGCGACCTCGGCAAACCCATAACAAAATCCATCGATATATCTTCCCATTTCCAAACTGGCACATTAAGTGGTTGCAGTTGACCAGCAGGTCGTTGGTACTCTGCTTTAACCCTTTGACAGGTTAAGCATCGAGATACACACTCAGCAACATCAGCTGTCATTCCAGGCCACCAATACATCTGTTTTAAATCTCGGTACATCTTGGTGGATCCAGGATGTACGGAATATTGACTCCGATGAGCTTCTTCTAATACTTGCCTCTTGATGTCATCGTCATTGGGTACACAAATCCTACCATTGAAACAGATAATACCATCACTGTCTTCCGTGAAGTTTGGTAATCCTTTCTGAGATTGTAGCTTCACATCCACTTCTTGGGCCATACGAATCTGATCCCTCAATACACTGGTGACCCGAATGTGTCGTAACACCAATCGTTCCTTTTCCTTGTCACCTTGAGATTTAAGTCCCTAAAAGACTCTAACAATGCCATTTCATAAACCATTAGCTCTGCGGCGTGGAGAGACTTCCTGCTTAACGCATCTGCCACAACATTAGCCTTTCCAGGATGATACTTCAACTCAAAGTCATAATCCTTCAGAAATTCGATCCATCTCCTCTGTCTGTTATTCAGTTCTTTCTGATCGAACAGATATTTCAAGCTCTTGTGATCACTAAAAACTTCGAAACGAGAACCATAAAGGTAATGTCTCCAAATCTTTAGTGCAAACACAATAGCCGCCAACTCTAAGTCATGAGTTGGGTAATTCTGTAACGCCCAAATATTTAATTAAATTATTTAATTAAATATTTAGGTATTTCATTATTTATTTATTTATTTATTTAATTGGTGTAAATATATTAGCTTTGACTAAGAGACGTATAATTGGAATCAGGAGGTGGTGCTAGTGATCGGGCTTAAGTTGGGGGAAGCCCGCAATCCAAGCCCAAGGTGTAGGCGCATGAGGGGAGTGTGGTGAAGGGTTTGAGCATTTCGCACTTTGGAGAGAAAAATAAAGAAAGGCTTGCGAAATAGAGAGAGGAGAAGAGAGAAAAGAGCAAGGCGCGATTTCAAGAGAGGAGGAGCAGGGGGTTTCGCGAATTCCAAGAGAGAGAAGAGAAGCTCGGTTGCTGTGGTTTCTTTGTGTTCCCGTGGAGAGATCATCATCTTCGGAAAACCTAAGGTAAGGGTGGGTCTTGCTTTATAATAGGGTTTATAATGGGATGTATGTGGGGTTAGGATCTACGTTACTCATGGTTGTGAATTTCGTGTGAATTGGTGTTGTTTGTTATGTAAGAACGTATTGATGATGATTTGATGCATGCTAGGTGCTTTGTTGAAAGGTATTTGAATTGCTATGTAAAAATTAGTGCTTGATGATGATTATAATAGAAATTGGTGTTTTGACGTTGTCTTGGATGTATATGAGGTGTTGGTAAATTTTGTGATGATGATGTTCAAGTCTTAGGCACCTTAGGCGCCATTGTTGTTGCCATTGTCATGCGTTGTTGCTGCTGTCTGGGCGCCATGGGCGCCTGTTGCTGTCTGTGTTGCGCCTCTGTGTTGCTGTCTGGGCGCCATGGGCGCAGGTTCCGTGTGCCTGGGCGCCAAGGGCGCCTAATTTTGGCTGCCCGTGTTGCGTTCCTAAGTTGTGTTTCCGTGTAGTTATGTTGCCTGGATGTCATTGGTGCTGAGTTTTGGTCGTTGAGTTGCGTATTCTGAAATGTCATTTGGATCCCGTCCCTTGGGCGTCAATGTTGCTGCGTGCCAGTTTTTGTGTTGCTGTTTCTGTCTAAGTGCTGGCGCCAATGTTGCTGCCTGCGCCAGTTTTTGTGTTGCTGCCTATCTCTAAGCGCTGAGACAGAAGCTGTCGAAGTGCTGAGACAGAAGCTGTCGAAGTGCTGAGACAGAAGCTGTCGAATTTGTTGAGACAGAAGCTGTCGAATTTGTTGAGACAGAAGCTGTCGAAGTTGCTGAGACAGAAGCTGTCGAAGCTACTGAGACAGAAGCTGTCGAATTTGTTGAGACAGAAGCTGTCGAATTTGTTGAGACAGAAGCTGTCGAATTTGCTGAGAAAGAGGCTGTCGAATTTACTGTGTCTCATTTTTCCCCCTATTCTGTTTTTGACATATCTTTTGACTCGGAAGTCCGTTTTAAGTGTTTCAAAGGGCGTTGTGAAGCTTATTTAGTTTCCTACTAGTATATTCTATTTTAAGGTAAAACTTATTATTTCTCTGATGGTTTTCTGGGCGCCTCAAGTGGCTGTCCCCGGTGGTCGTTGTTGTCGGCGTTGTAGAGTTATTTCGGTGTCTAAAACCTTTTTGGTGTCCCGTTGGTGTAATTGGTAATATTAGTGTCCCAGTGTCAATCTTGTGCTGCTATGTTGATGTTAATGACGATGGGCCTAATGGCCAAATAGTGATGATGATATGGACGATGTTGTTGTTGTGGTGACTATGATTTGCTAGTTTTTCATGAGTCGCATGCATTACATATGCATATATTGACGATGTAAGGCTTCGGCCCCGAGCTATTGACGATGATGATGCTCAAATATTGACGATGTGCCCAATGGCAAATTTATTGACGATGATGGTACCACATGCATTGCATTTCACACATTTATTCATATCATTGGTGATATTACCATAGTTGCTATATGTGATTGTTATAGAGGTATATATGTTGATGTTGTTTTGCTATATATATATATATATATAACGATGGATGTTGTTGTTATAGGTGATTAATGTAATTCATTACTCTGGCATATTGCCTATTATGAACTTTATTATACTGTCTGAGACTCACCCCTTATGTTGATTATTACCCTACAGGTAATCGTACGTGAAGGCTTATAATCCTTCATCCCTTGAGTCGGTCGTTGCTCTGATACGTAGCACCTGGGGGGCGAACATTAGCTTTTAGTTGTTATGTGATGTGATACTGTTGGATGTTTGTATTAGTACCGTTATAACAATGTTTTGGGAACTGTTTCCTTTTTTTTCCGCTGCGTGATGATGAACTATTATTGTGTAGACTGACTAGTTGTTGAGGGTTCGTCCATTATTTGATGAGCTACGTATCATGTCTTTTGAAATGATGAATTATTATCAATTTGTATTTGTTCATTTGAAGTATATGTAGCATCCCTTTTGGGTGTACCTAAAAAATGATTTTTAAACTCTGATATTTTTATTATAAATTGCCGGGTAGAAATGGGGTGTTACAAATTCCGTTCGTGAGTCTTCAATTGCCGGGATGCATAGGCCACCACATGTTGATTCTGCATAAGGACACATCCTAAACCCTTCCCAGAGGCGTCAATGTAGATCTGAAACCCCAGAGACGGATCCGGAAGAATCAGGATCGGAGCAGAAGTCAACCGTTCCTTCAATTCGAGGAAACATTCCTCACAATCGGTATCCCATGTAAACGGTTGACCCTTGCGAGTTAACCTGGTGAGTGGGAGAACCAACTGTGAGAATCCTTCGATAAATCTTCTTTAATATCCTGCTAATCCCAAAAAGCTTCTCACTTCTATTATTGACGTTGGTCGTTCCCAATTCAATACAGCTTCCACCTTACTAGGATCCACTACTACCCCCTCTTGGGAAATCACATGACCCAAAAACTTTAATTCTGACATCCAGAAATCACACTTCGACGGTTTTGCATATAGCTTCTTTTCTCGGAGTACATTCAAAACAAAGCTGAGATGTTGAGCACGCTCCTCTATCGTCTTTGAATACACCAAGATATCGTGTATGAAGACAACCACAAATTGATCCAAGTATGAATGAAAAACTCGATTCATGTAATCCATAAAAACAGCTGGGGCATTAGTTAGTCCGAAAGGCATCACCGCAAACTCGTAGTGTCCATACCTCGTACGGAAAGCGGTTCTCAGAATATCTAAGGCTTTTACCCTGATTTGATGGTATCCCGATCTTAGATCAATTTTGGAGAATATTTTAGCGCCTCGAAGTTGATCACGCAGATCATCTATCCTTGGTAACAGATACATATTCTTGATGGTAATCTTGTTCAATTGACTGTAGTCGATGCATAACCTCATGCTTCCGTCCCTCTTCTTGACTAGCAATACTGGAGAACCCCATGGAGAAGCACTCGGTCGGAATAAACTTCTTGGAAATTAATTCCTCAAGTTGGGACTTCAATTCCTTCAATTCGAGAGGAGACATCCTATAAGGTGCTATGGATATTGGTCCTGCACCAGGCGCCAAATCTATAGAGAATTCTACCTCTCGTTCCGGAGGCAAAGAGGAAACTTCCTCGGGAAAAACATCTAAGAATTCATTAACAACTTGAACAGACGATAAGTCCAAACCAGCTTCAGTTGATGCAGATAAAATAACAACAAAAGCTTCCGCACCTTGGAATAGAGACTGGCTGGCTGAAGCGAACGAAATAACACTATCATCTGCAGGCGGTGAATGTTCCACTACTTCGGAAGGAAACCCAATTGCACGATTGAAACAGTCAATAGTAAAATGATTGGAAGTCATCCAATTCATTCCCAAAACAATCTCCATCCCCGTCATAGGAAAACATATAAAGTCAACAACAAAATCCCTGCCTCCTATGGTAAGCAGACAGTTACGACACAATGACTGGGTTCGCACCCGACCCTTTGCAGTAGTAAGGATAGTTATTGGCTCGGATATAGGAGATACTGTTAATCCTAACCGTTCAGCACATGCTTCTGAGATAAAACAATGAGTAGCACCAGAATCATACAGTATATTAACAGTTTGATTAAAGAGAGAACCTGTACCCCTTATGAGATTATTAGCTGGTGTGATGGTCAGGGCGTCCAAGGTGTTGACTCTAGCCTGTCTTGGAGCGTCAGGAGACTCCAAGAAAGCTTTCCTTGCCGGGCAATTATTAGCATAATGGCCCACCTCCTTGCAAAAGTAGCATTGATTTGGCCCGACTTGACATTTTCCTCGATGATTCTTTTTGCACACATCACACTTGCCAAACCCTGCAGCGTTGCTTGACTGTACTTGCTTCCCTTTACTTGAATTCCCCCTATACCTAGGGTTTGATGTAGTTGACTCATTACTCTTTCGTTTACCTTCCAGAAATTTTTCCTCTCAGCATACATTCTCTTAAGATCAATTTCAACTGAATGAGCTTGTTGAACCAAAGCAAGATAAGTGGTCATGGAATAAGAACTGAGGCCTTGATTCACATCACGTCGAAGACCTTGTTTGAACATAGCCATCTTCCACTTGTCATCGGGAGCATGAGTCCCCAATTCATAAAATTGAGATAGCCTTTCAAACTTGGCGGCATACTCACCAACCGACATATCTCCATGTTTCAGACTGACGAACTCCATCTGCTTAGCAAGCCTTTCAGTTTCCGGAAAATAATGACTTAAAAATAGTTCCTTGAACTTACCCCACTCGAGAGGAGTTCCTTGGGTTTGCAACATTCTACGTGCATTAGTCCACCATGTATGAGCATCTTCATCCAGAGCGTTAGCAGCACAAATTACTTTCTCTTCTTCATTGCATTGCAAAGTCACAAAGATTCTTTCCATGGCATCCACCCAGAAATGGGCTTTCATTGCATCAGATCCTCCTTTGAAGGTTGGGGGTTTCATCTTCAGAAACCGAAAATACACCCTGTTGGGATCCTTGGGTTGTGGTACATTGACTGGCTCAGTTGGTTGTGGTTGGGGCACTTGATGCATCTGCTGCATTTGAGCCATCTGTTGCTGTTGCATTAGCATCATGTCATTCATCATCTTCTGCTGAGTTTCGATGACATTCTGCATCCATTCCTGATGAGGATCAACAGGTGGGTTTCTCCTACCTCTCCCAGTCATGATTCTGCGAAATTTGCACAAAGTATTAAGTTGATCAGGCTCAATGTCTAATAGCATACTAAGAAGAATCAGACTTAGAAGACGTAAAAGATTCTTAACATCTAAGTCCGACTACGTCGAACTGCTCTGATACCAAATGTAACACCCCAGTATTTCTAACATGTAGATACACTGAAATGCACAGCTAAGCGATGATCAGAGGACACAGTTCCTGGATAATTATTGAACATATAAACTTCTTCCGAAATTAAGCATAACATTCAGAACATCCCGACTTCATATAATAGAAGTTACTTGGTCCACAGCCGAAAGGATTACAACATCCGAGTTCAATAACTAAAACAGGAAACACAAATACGGTTCGTACAACTCATAAACGATACAAGTCATACAACCATGTCAAAGACAGCAAAAGAAAACATAAGACGATCAAGACTAGGTCCTTGACATCTCCAAGAGCATGTCACCTACTCGTGCCTGTCAGTCTTCTTCTTTCCATGCTTCTTTGAAAAACAACAACAATGATAGGGTGAGATAACATATCTCAGTGAGCTCTACCGTGCCCCCTCACTAGCACTCGGTTCAATTATTAAACCGTTACAACATATTTTTAATAGCCATCACAAGCTACAAATCGAAATGCCGACTGTACAATGACTACGAATCCCGACAAATCGTGTTCTTAACTTAGCTTAGCAAAAATCGGCTGTACAACGACTACGAATCCCGATAACCCACGAATCGGCCATGCAAAAACGTATACAGGGCCTAGGTAAGGGATCATGACTTCCCTCCTGTAACACCCCGGTATTTTTTGTAACACCCCGGTATTTCTTTAACAAAGAAATACCAAAATATACAATTTGGTACAAATCAGAGCATAAAAATTCCTGTTCAGATATACATCTTTACAAGAAACAGCGGAAACTATAAAAATAATATTTTACAACTTCGGGTCATAAGACCGAACAGAGACTACATCAGAAGAATCCAAATCGTAGATGGAAGATTACATCTCCAACTTCTCCTCGAGCCCGACGACTAACTGTGCCGCCTGCCGTCCTTATAACCTGTTCTCTATAAAAACAACAAATATGGATTGGGTGAGATAACATTATCTCAGTGAGCTCTATCGTGCCCCCTCACAACACTCGGTTCAATTTATTAAACCGTTACAACAAAAGCTTACATAACAATGTCTTATTGATTAATCGAAATGCCGACTGTGCAACGACCACTAATCCCGGCAATTCGTGTTCTTAATTTATTAATCGAAACGCCGACCGTGCAACATCCACTAATCCCGGCGAATCGTGTAATTACTTAGTTTATTAATCGAAACGCCGACTGTGCAACAACCACTAATCCCGGCGAATCGTGTACTTACTTAGCATAAACCGGCTGTGCAACCATCCACTAATCCCGGTAACCCACGAATTGACCACGCCAAAATGTATACAGGGCCTAGGGTGAGGGCTCATGACTTCCCTTCCTAGTATGCTACTTGTCGGGTCGTCCCCCAACGCGATACATATGACAATACGCATCAATTTCTCGAGAGTTAGATAATTTATATCTTTTCGATCACCAAAGGATCAATCATATAATAATTGGATAAACAATATCCATACCGATCTATAATCCGTTTTGAGGAATTCATAATTTAGAGCTCCGGCATTATAATCATATTCAATTGACATATATAAACATATATATATATATATATATATATATATATATATATATATATATATATATATATATATTCAGTCAGTCCATCAGACGGTGTACCCACACGTATACTAGTGGCGCACGATCCGTGCGTGATGCTTTATTCCTTCATTCAGTCAATTACGAAGCAGACGCACGGTCCGTGCCCAGGGGCGCACGACCCGTGCGGTCTGTTCTGTTCCTCTATTTTCCAATCCGATTCTCATTCCGCTTTTCTGTTTCTCGCCCAAATCGAATTCCGATGGTAATCCAACCTAAAAACAGATTTAATAAACCACATTCCAGACCATATTCCAGTGAAAGCATTTAAATCACAATTTCGTAAATTGTTCAACATTTCAATAAAAACCGTAAAAACGCGATATTGCTCAAAAACGGTTTTCGGTTCCAAAACCTTTCGAAAACTGATAAATGCCTTATGACTCAAACCGATATATTTTCAAGACACGAAAAATATCGCTATCCGTGAGTAGAACTCACCCGGACCGTAACCTCTCGAACAATCCTCGTAGTCACGTACCCGCTCCGAATGCCTCCGCAACTGATTTCCGCATCCAACACCCCTCTTGATACTGACTTCATCTCCGGTGGATAGAATTGACGTCTCGCGCGACTTGACAACTCGAATCCCAAATCCGACGAATCACATTTCCAGCTTCTTCTTTCCGTTTTCCAGCAACATGATTCAGTTTTGCAACAGGCATAACTTGGTCAATCGAAACGCCGACCGTGCAACAACCACTAATCCCGGCGAATCGTGTACTTACTTAGTTTATTAATCGAAACGCCGACTGTGCAACAACCACTAATCCCGGTGAATCATGTACTTACTTAGCATAAACCGGCTGTGCAACCATCCACTAATCCTGGTAACCCACGAATTGACCACGCCAAAACGTATACAGGGCCTAGGGTGAGGGCTCATCACTTCCCTTCCTAGTATGCTACTTGTCAGGTCGTCCCCCAACGCGATACATATGACAATACGCATCAATTTCTCGAGAGTTAGATAAATTATATCTTTTCGATCACCAAAGGATCAATCATATAATATTTGGATAAACAATATCCATACCGATCTATAATCCGTTTTGAGGAATTCATAATTTAGACCTCCGGCATTATAATCATATTCAATTGACATATATAAACATATATATATATATATATATATATATATATATATATATATATATATATATATTCAGTCAGTCCATCAGACGGTGTACCCACACGTATACTTGGGTTTCGGTTTTTCAATCAATTATGCTTTCGAAGCTCTTTTCAAAAACATGAATTGAATAAGTTCAAAATACGGTTGTCAGTTAGGCAATATCCTTAAAATTGGTTGGGAAGAAGATTAGAAGTGATTCGGGATTGAAAGGAGCGACGAAATGAGAATTCGGAGTCCGGTAACAGCAGCTCACGCACGATCCATGCCCAGGGGCGCACGACCCGTGCGTGATGTGTAACACCCCTTTTTCTACCCGGTAAAATATTAATAAAATCAGAGTTCTCTTTTTTTTTGTCAACTAAAGGAATGTCACATTTCAACTTAAAAACATCACAACTCGCAAATAACAGTGTCAATCATAAAATTCACCGTATAAAGGAAATACGATACATAACACCTTGCTAATGGGACGAACCCAAAACACCTGTTCAGTCAACACAGTAATATACTCCATCACCACGCAGCGGAATAAAATTTAAGGATTCAAATGAAACAACCATAGCATCTTTGCAAAATAAAACAATTGTGCAATAAATAAAGATAAGCGTTCATCCCCCCCTGAGTGCTACGTATCAGAGCAGACGACCCGACTCAGCTAACGAAGCTACCTAAGCCTTCACTCGAGATTACCTACACGTTACCGCATAGGGGTAACATTCAAACAGAAGGGGTGAGTTCATCTAACAATATAATAGTGCATATGATAAGCATTATGCTAGAGCTACAACGCTATATAAACCACATCGCAACATCAAATCAGTGATCACTGCAAGTCATCACAATGTCATGAACATGTATGAAATGCAACCCATCACAACGGGCGTATGCATGAGGTACCCGTCATCATCGTCACTAAATAGCCTTTATGGCATCATCGTCACTAAATGGCCTTTATGGCGTCATCGTCACTTGTTTATGTACATCAGATGTATGAAGCACCATGATATGCACCGGAGACAGTCACATACAATCACAATCAACTTAGTGATCCATCACTTACCAATTTGCCAATAAAAGGCACATCACCTGTCAGGTTATCGTCACACATATCATTGCCATTAACATTCATCGTCATTAATATCATCCTCGCTAATAGCCTTTATGGCATCATCGTCACTTATAAGACCACAACTTTTATTCATCATCAATACCATCGGCAATCAAAATAATAGCCACTAGGGGCATTGTCGTCAAAACATCAACACATCATTATTGACACCGGGACACTAATATTACCTATACACCAAAAGGTTTTACTCCAGCTCACGACATCAAAAAGGGTTTTTAAACACCGAAATAGTTTTACAACGCCAACAACAACGACCACCGGGGACAGCCACTTGAGGCGCCCAGAAACTATCAGGAAACTAATAATTTTTACCTTAAAGTAGAATATATCGGAAGGAAACTGAATAAGCTTCACAACGCACTTCGAAACACTTAAAACGGACACCCGAGTCAAAAGATATGTCAAAAACAAAACCGGGGAAAAATTGAGGAACATCCTGAAAATGGCGCCCAGGCACTGGGCACCGAACAGGCAACACGCTGGAAACTGGCCAGCAACAGAAACTGGCGCCCTTGGCGCCCAGGCAACACCAACACGCAACATCGCAGGAATTGGCGCCCAGGAGGGCGCCCAGGGGTAACACAGGGCAGCAACACAGCGCCCAGCAGGGAAAACCGCAACAACGCAACATAGACACAAGGCGCCCTTGGCGCCCCTGCGCTAAGACACAGTGCGCAACGCCCACAGAAATCTGGCGCCCATGGCGCCCCTGCACCAAGACAGCGCGCAACACCCAGACACAGGCGCCCGGGCACAAGGCGCCAAGACACAGAAACACGCACCCACACACACAGCAACACACCCACACACCCTGGCACACGGTGCCCATGCACTGGGCGCCAAAAACAGTATTGCAACAACTTGGCACACGGCGCCCACACCCAGGGCGCCAAACACAGGAAAACACGCACAGCACACTGGCACACAGACACACACAAACACGGCGCCCAGGCACTGGGCGCCAAAAACAGCAACAGAACACGCGCAACACAGACACCACACACGGCGCCCAACACCAGGGCGCCTAAAACCGCATAGGCAAAAGACACTAAACGCAACACACTTGCACTCGGCGCCCAGCAGCAGGGCGCCTAAAACAGCATACTTAGACATGGCGCCCAAGGCGCCTAGGTTTCACAAATTCTTGTTTCATCATCAAATTAAAACACCAATTCAAATCACCAAGGTTAAATCACCAACATGAACATCAATTATCATAGTCAACCCAATTAACATCAATTGAAAACACCATCAACAAATATTCAAGCACTTGGCATACAAATCATGGGTTTTCAACCACAAGGCATTTTTTCTTTTTCAATTAGCACATTCGTGTTATCTCTATCATCAAATCAATATCAAATCAAATACTAGGCATCATAGGTCTAAGCCCCCACCCTAATACCCATCATACCCACCATTATAGTGAAAGAGAGGTCTCACCCTTACCTTAACTATTTGGATTAGAAGACCCTGGAGAGAAACTCACCAACAGAACACAGCAACACAGCTTCTCTTCTCTTCTCCTTGATTCGCGAAATCTCCCTTCTTCTCCTCTCTTGGATGTCGCCTCCCTTCCTTCTGTCTTTCTCTCCTCTTCGCAATTTCTTTCTTTTTTTTTCTCCACAATTCGCAAATGAGCTAGCAAACCCTAGCCTAGGCACTTCACCTATGCGCCTAGCTAGTGGGCTTGGATCACGGGCTTCTTCCCGCTTAAGCCCAATCACTAACGCCATACCCTAATATTTATTTACACACCCCTTAATCAAATGCTAATATAATTACACCAATTAAATAAATAAATAAATAATTGAATACGTAAATATTTAATTAAATAATTTAATTAAATATTTGGGCGTTACATGATGCACGAAATTTTATACAGCCTACCAGAAGCTCACGCACGATCCGTGCCCAGGGGCGCACGATCCGTGCGTGATGCTTTATTCCTTCATTCAGTCAGTTACGAAGCAGACGCACGGTCCATGCCCAGGGGCGCATGACCCGTGCTGTCTGATATGTTCCTCGATTTTCCAATCCGATTCTCATTCCGCTTTTCCGTTTCTCGCCCAAATCGAATTCCGATCATAATCCAACCTAAAAATAGATTTAATAAACCACATTCCATACCATATTCTAGTGAAAGCGTTTAAATCACAATTTCGTAAATTGTTCAACAATTCAATAAAAACCGTAAAAACGCGATATTGCTCAAAAACGGTTTTCGGTTCCAAAACCTTTCGAAAACTGATAAATGCTTTATGACTCAAACCGATATATTTTCAAGACACGAAAAATATCCCTATCCGTGAGTAGAACTCACCCGGTTGACGATCTCGCGAGAAATCACGCCGGAGCACGGACGACCGGACCGTAACCACTCGAACAATCCTCGTAGTCACGTACCCGCTCCGAATGCCTCCTCAACTGAATTCGGCAACCAACACCCCTCTTGATACTGACTTCATCTCCGGTGGATAAAATTGACGTCTCGCGCGACTTGACAACTCGAATCCCAAATACGACGAATCACATTTCCAGCTTCTTCTTTCTGTTTTCCAGCAACATGATTCAGTTTTGTAACAGGCATAACTTGGTCAATCCGTGACCAAAACTATCCAAACCGGTGCTCATTGTGAAGGTAATTTCGTCTACTTTCAGATGGTCAAGGATTCACACGCATGCATCCAGTGGTTTGGGAGATATCACCAAGACAAGGTGACTGGTCCAGGATAGTGCTTGATTTTGAATCCGAAACTTGTGAATAGGATATCTCTCATATTTCTTCATGAAATCATACGATTATTGTGCCCAAAATGAAGAGCTTTTTGTCTACTTTCCAGAGGGACAAGAATCACAATCATCGGAGTAGTGTGTAGGGAGATACGATGAAAACAATGAAGAGTACCAACACTGTTTTTACCCAGAATGATGAGCTTGAATCATCAACCTCCCTCCCTTGCAAATCACGAATCTGAGTTTCATTCCTCTGTACCAGCAGTTCTACATCCTTCAAAATACCTTTTAAATTCGAAATGCTACCCAGGACTTCCTCCTTTGCAACCCTTTCAGAACATGCATAATCCATAAGCATCCAAACTTCACCATTCACTTCACAAGAAGCTTAACCTTTCGAAATTGGGAGAGGGGGAAAGAGTGTGGATTAGTTTCTGAAAGTGGGATCATTGGAAAGGATTTCGAAAATGGAGTGGAAGAATGGTGAGAGGGCTTACATGCAATCAATTGGATCAAAGTGGCCCTCCTTCCTCTTCTCTCCCCTACGCCCTCTCTTCTCTCCTTCCCTTATCTATTTAAGTTCAGTTTCTGTTTTTCAGAATTGTTGAAGAAATGGTTAAGTGGCTGAGTGGGGTTCAGAACATAGGGTACATATATGAAGGGTATGAAAATACGATTTTGCCCTTCATCTTAAGTACTTAAATTAACCATGACTAAGCCATAATTAATTATAGAATAGGATTTATTTGACAATTTCCTCGACTATTAATCCCCGAGACACGACCAATTATTCCCACAAATAATTACTCGGTCTTAGGCATCATAGTACGAGTCTTTTAAAAATTAGGGATGTTACAATCACCCCAACTTTTAAAAATTTTGTCCTCAAAATTGACAAGACGAACCTTAAGCAAAAGATATTGATATCGGTCATCATGTCCTCTTCCAATTCCCAAGTAGCCTCTTCGGCTGAGAAGCCCTCCCAGACTATCTTGACAATCAGAATAGTCCTTGACCTCAATGTCTCCACTCCATTCCCAAGGATATGACTAGGATAAGGTTGGAATGAGAAATCCGGTCGAAGATCGATCGTATCAACACTCAACGGCTGAAGTGGATCGGGAATACATTTTCTCAACGGAGACACGTGAAAGACATCATGAAGATACTGACTTTCTTCGGAAATTAACTATTCCGACCTCTTGAAAGCTGATACTAATCGTTATGGACAATGGAATGCCTACAATCTGTTGAGGATACGAACTCATAGTTATGGTATCCACACATCATGCATTATCGAAGTCAGGAACTCGGAAGGTTTCTTTCTTAGCCGCAGCTTGAATTGGAACGAAACGATGACTGTAAGAGAATTTCTTTGGAATCAAACCATACGGTATCCAGAAGAAAAGTTTTCTTCTCTTTCCGAGTTACGCTCACATAAGCGCTTGACTCATTTTACTAAAATCTTGACTGAAGCAAACAGAGTTATTTTATAAAATAGGTTGACTTTCAGTCCAAGGAATCTAGAAACGATTTTTCCTTGCAACCAAATCCAGGAAAAACTCTAAAATATAGTAAAATATTCTTTCATTAAATCAGTTCCACAACTTGAAAGTACTATAGTTCCATTTGAATGAAAATTCCTTTCACTTGGGCTTCTAATGACGATAGTTTGAAAAATACGACTATCCCAAAAGTTAATTCACCCAACTTATATATGACCTTACTCAATGCACGGCGCTCCAACAAAGCTGAATCTCATTCTCCGATATTAATATTTACGAGTTTGAAAGTGAGAGTAGAAGTGTTACTTTGTTGGAACCAGCCATTTATGCGATCAAGATCTCACAAACTTTTATTATCGTGCTTGAGTTCGGCTCCGTTAAGATAAAACAATTGGGTTCGTTCGAGGGAGGGATCGGGAAGGACATTGAGCCGAAAGGGAAAGCGGGTGTTTGTTTTAAAATTTTCCCAAGCCGCTATTCTATTCGATTCAATTCATTTCCCCTCGATTCCTTTCTCGAATCAGTCGAAGATAAAACTTCGAGGTTAGGACAAAGGCTTGCATTTCGTGACAAAAATAGACACGACTCAATTGTCTCAAGAGACTACACAATGGTTATAGGATGCACTATCAAGGACTCATGTGTTATACACTCACTGTCCGATCATTTAGTCTCAGACCGACATACTGTTCATCCTCAGACATTCTTCCATCATACGGGTGTAGTGGGTGAAAAGGGAAAAGCGCTACACGTACCCAACTCATCAGGTTCTTAGAAAGCCTCGTGTACTGACTAAATCAGACAACTCTGAATTCAGTACATACTTGCTTTATTGACATCTTGCCGATAGATTATTAGAATGGTGAAACTAGCTTCGATCCATCCGATGGATCAAAGTCACAACAACTTACTGTCAACCCTAAGGGGATCCAGATTAACGATTGGAGTTTCACTCCAGTAGCGGAAGCTTGAGCACTAGAAATGCCGAAAGATGATTGCCCTAACGTGGCTTGATACTTCTCCAACTAGCTATTATATTCACGTGTTACCTAGGCTTCCATTACTTCAGAGTAGATGTTGGAGTAACTTACATGTTCGGTTGTCTTAGAACTCAAACTTACAGTTCGGTTCCCTTATACAGGTTATGGGTCTTTCAGGATTGGCTAAGTCAACGACTTATCCATTTTCAGTTGTCTTTCTAGATCAACTAGGGTTTGAATTTTGATACCTATCTTTCATAGATATTGATTACTCGGATCTTTAGGAGACGCGAATTTCGATATTAGGAGTCTTACTAGATTGACATAAGGTTTTCTTTCGAAGATGAGATTTAGAGTCGTTCTAGGCAATCCTCGGTTTCTCGATTAACTTCAGCGTAGCAATTATTCTCGGGTTAGTCAAGAAATTGAAATTGCGGTGGCACCAGGGAATTTTTGAAAACAAAAGTTATTTCGGGAATCACACGAGCACACCATAAGTGTCTTCGTATTGATTCGTTGAATTTATCATTTAGAATTTTCCTTGGCCCAGCTTCTTTCCGAACTTCCGCGACTATCCAAACATAATTATCACATTACATTAATCAATCTAGCTTCAGGACGGGTTCTACTCCCATGACAACATCTTGTTCGCCACGTAGGAGACCTTAAGCTCCCCGTCCTTCCAACCGGTTTATTGAGGTATTATGGATTAAGATTTCAGAATCACTTCTAATGGTTGAATGGCCATTACTACTAATGGAAATTACCGGAAGTAGGTTTCTTGGAAAAGAGACTACAACAAACGTTATCCTGAATCGGTATCTAGGAGTCTAAACTGACTGATTGGAAATCCTTTTACCAATTTCCCGTACAACAGGGAGGTTCACATTCCACGAACGCTTAGAGTTTACGGTTCAGATTTAAAATAGAGGTACACTTCAAAATACAATTGAAGATACGGTTCACAATCCATTCATCGATGTAGATATTTCCGTTAGCTTTCCAACGCCTCTCGGAACATAAAAATTGGAGTTCCGGAGCAGAAGTTACGAACAAATGAGTCGGAAGACTAACGAGAATTTCTCACAGACCGTGATCGGAATGCTTCCAGCAGCGGATTGAAATAAGGTCACTTCTACCGATTTCACATACTAACTTGCTTTGAAGGATTCGATTCACAATTACTGATCGGGACTTGACCTGATCAGTACTTTGCGATCCCACTAGTCAATACTGACGATGGACTCTTTTTACTCGATTGGCTTTATCACCTATCACAGGGTGACTTTGAAGAAGAATAATCGGGATTTGTACTTGAAATTTTCTGGAGGGACTTCCTCAATTGATACCTAAACGGGGATTGACTTACTCCAGAAAGTGAGATTTATGATGAAAACGATATTTCAAAAACTGATATGTTGACTAAATAAAGGTCAGGGTTTCGGGTGTTAACTAATCTGACAGATTTCAGTACACTGACGTTACTGCCGCACAATGGCTTTGCTTGATTGGTATTTCTCGATAAGATCTAGGACGTTTCATGCCGCGACTCACTAGCCGCATCAGATCTATTTACTGAACAGCCGCCCACAGTTTACTCGAACCATCGCGGATGCCCATCCTTGTTTCCAAATCACAGCTAGAAAAACGAAAATTAGAGACAGAAAAAATCCGTCACTAAACAAGGAAAATCCGTCACTAATCGTTTTAGCGACGAACTTTGTGCCGAACTAAAATCCGTAACGAAATCTGGCGTCACTAAATTATTTGCGAGGAATAAAAAACTCTGTCGCTATTAGCGAGGGATAAATCCCTCACAAAATCCTAAAATCCGTCGCAAAACAGCAACAGCAAATCAGATAAAAAAACAATTTTCCGTAGCTAATAGTGAAGGACAGATTCCGTCGCTAACAGTGACAACGTGATTCGTCACTAAACACATACACTTCCGATTTTAACAAATGTCACTTCTTTGCATCTGATTTTAACACATGTCACTTACCCATCTTTCCACACACACTTCCCCATCTTAGTAAATTAAACAAACATTAGAGGCACCTTAGTACATGTCTAGCTCAGATACAAAAATTAAAAAACAAGACCACACAGCAAAAAAGATTGAAACTTTATACAAGTAAAAAATGAATTAGCTGAAAAGGAGAAACCTTTTTAATATGGTTTGATCAACCAAGAACACAAAATTGAAACTTGGAGAGATCTGGTAGCTCTATCCACGATCCACTCTCCTCTCTTCTTGAAAATACACACAACCATAACCCACCATCCATTCATTGCAAAAAAAAATATTAGAAAAAACATAACATGTCTAATTCAGATACAAAAATAAAATAAAAAATGATCCAGACGACTCTTCTCTCTCGAAGGAGATCAAAGCCAGCAAACTTGAAAGGAGATCAAAGCCAGCAAACTTGAAAGAGATCAACACCAGTAAACTTGAAGGAGATCAAAGCCAGTAAACTTGAAATCTTGGTCTTGTGTCACCAACAAAACATTTGGGTCACTCGAAAGAAACGAATGGACTGGCTCTTACCGTTACCGTTGTTGTTGACACTGTTGCCGATGGCGCTGTCGGCGTCGCCATCGCTGTTACCACTATCGCTGAGCTATAGTCGTTATCTTCGCTAACAACTAACAAGTAACAACACTCTTTTCTTTTTCAAAAAAAGAAATAGCTTTAGGGAGAAGAGGTAGTTTGAGATCTAAAGAGCCATACGCGAGATTTGAAGGATGATATAAGGGATGATGCGGCAAGAGAGGGAAGACGAGATTAGCAGGAGGCGATGGGCGACGGGGAAGAGATGGTGTGGAGGCAAGGTGAAGGTTGTCAGTGTTGGGAGAGTTTTTTTACGCAGAAGAAAAGAAATGGGTTAACGGAGAGAATGGAAAGAAAAATAGTTTGAGAGAAATGAAAGGTGAAATGAAATGGGGGTTTGAGATATAGTTTTTTTTATGATAATATAAGGGATGGTGACTGGTGAGTCACGGTTTGGGAATGATGAGAGAGAGTATGGTTAGGAGAAAGAGTGGGTTTGGGAAAAATCAATAATCAATAATTTTTTGTGTGAAATGAAATGGGGCGAGTTTCGAGAGAAATTGAAAAGAGCGCCTATGGGAGGGAAGCAAATTGGAGAGTGCTGAGTAAGTTTTTGGGTCAGCGACGGATTATTCATTCATCGCTATTAGTGAGGGATGTTTTTTCATCTCTAAATCCGTCTCTAAACTCCTCTTTAATATTTTGTGACGAATTTAGAGAGGGAATCTTTAGAGAGGGATATTTTTATTCTCAAAATTCGTCACAAAAGTTAATTAGTGATGACTACATATTTTCGTAGCTAAATCCCTCACTAATAGTGAGGGATACTTATCCATCTCAAAAACTCCTCTCTAAAATCAACTTTTCTAGTAGTGAATGTAATATGTAGCCCTCTGCTGCCGATGCACGTTCTGATGAAACGAGAAGGCTGAGAATCCTATGGTGTAGGGTCTCGGACATTTTCGGGGCTGAGGCAACTATCTGTCATAATTTTCAGTAACTTACATGAAACATTGAGTGGATCCTGACTCAATACGTCACATAATATAATAAAAAGGTCTGACATATAATTGTCTAAGTCCCTAGCTGACTCGATCCTATACTCTCGACCCGAAGGTCACTACGTCCGACAAGGCCGAACCGCTCTGATACCAAATGTAACACCCCGGTATTTCTTTAACAAAGAAATACCTAAATATACAATTTGGTACAAATCAGAGTATAAAAATTCCTGTTCAGATATACATCTTTACAAGAAACAGCGGAAACTATAAAAATAATATTTTACAACTTCGGGTCATAAGACCGAACCCAGAGACTACATCAGAAGAATCCAAATCATAGATGGAAGATTACATCTCGAACTTCTCCTCGAGCACGACGACTAACTGTGCCGCCTGCCGTCCTTATAACCTGTTCTCTGTAAAAACAACAAATATGGATTGGGTGAGATAACATTATCTCAGTGAGCTCTACCATGCCCCCTCACAACACTCGGTTCAATTTATTAAACCGTTACAACAAAAGCTGACATAACAATGTCTTATTGATTAATCGAAATGCCGACTGTGCAACGACCACTAATCCCGGCAATTCGTGTTCTTAATTTATTAATCGATACTCCGACCGTGCAACATCCACTAATCCCGGCGAATCGTGTACTTAATTAGTTTATTAATCGAAACGCCGACTGTGCAACAACCACTAATCCCGGCGAATCGTGTACTTACTTAGCATAAACCGGCTGTGTAACCATCCACTAATCCCGGTAACCCACGAATTGACCACACCAAAATGTATACAGGGCCTAGGGTGAGGGCTCATGACTTCCCTTCCTAGTATGCTACTTGTCGGGTCGTCCCCCAACGCGATACATATGACAATACGCATCAATTTCTCGAGAGTTAGAAAATTTATATCTTTTCGATCACCAAAGGATCAATCATATAATAATTGGATAAACAATATCCATACCGATCTATAATCCGTTTTGAGGAATTCATAATTTAGACCTTCGGCATTATAATTGTAACACCCTAAAATAATTTAATTAAGTAATTGATTAAATTATTTAAAGTGTTGCACTATTTTATTTTATTATATGATAATGTAGTATTTTTTATTTAATTGAAGGGGATGGCGTTGGTAATACCGGAATTGCAAGTAACGGCCCAAGAAGCCCAAGCCCGTTGGCTTAGGCGCTCCTTAGGCGCTAGGGGTCTAGGTTGCGCCCCAATTGTGCCAAAAGTGAGCAAGTGAGTCGAAGGAGAGGAGAAGTGAGAAAAGAAAATCGAAGGAGAGGAGAAGAGAAGGAAGGAGGCGACTTCAAGCTTGGAGTTAGGGTTTGTGCATCTTGATCCTAGGTAAGGGTTCCTAATCTTCTATGATTCGATTTCCTTTCTCTATCAAGTGCTTAGGTTTCGAATTTCCCTAACCCTTTCTATTTTGATCAATTCGCAATGGTCCAAGGGAAAGAGAGAAAGGGCGTGATCGTGAGAAAAGGAGGAGCTTCCTTGTTGCGGTGATTTGTCGGTGCTTCGGTGGGAAAGGCTCTAGCTCGTCATAATCAAGGTTAGGGGAGTCTCACTCTATAATAGAGAATATAATAGGTTGTATGTAAACCATAGGATCCCACTTGACATATTGTTAATTGTTAGATTGGTTAGGTTAGTTGAAATTGATAATTAGTGTGATTGATTCGATTCCCTATGCTAAGGTTTGGATTCCATGTGTTGATTTTGTGCTTTGATGTGTTCGTAATATATATATATGTGAGATTGATTGTTGTTGGTATGAGCACTATGTATTATGTGATTATTGTGGTGATTTGGTTTGGACAAATAATTGAGAATTTGATGTTTTGTCTTGTGTTTGGGGCGCCTGGGCGCTGTTTTTCTGTTGCTGGGCGTGTGTGTGTTCTGGGCAGGGCGCCCATGTTGCTGCCCTGTGGCGCCTGGGGAGGCGCCAGGTTGCTGCCTGTGCTTAGGCAAGGCGCATAAACCATGTTTTGGATGAACATCATTTTCTGAGCATAATTTACCGAGCCAAATTTTGTATTCACCTGACCAAATCATATTTTAAGTGCTTTGGCTAAAGAATTTCCAGATTTGCACTTGTGGTTTTGAAATTGTCCGGTTGGGCATCATTTTGGCTTGTTTAAGGGGTGCCTTGTGCACACATCATTTTCTGAGCATATTTTACCGAGCCAAACTTTGTATTGACCTGACCAAATTGTATTTAAAACACTTTGGCTAAAGAATTTCCAGATTTGCACTTGTGGTTTTGAAATTGTCCGGTTGGGCATCATTTTGGCTTGTTTAAGGGGTGCCTTGTGCACACATCATTTTCTGAGCATATTTTACCGAGCCAAACTTTGTATTGACCTGACCAAATTGTATTTAAAACACTTTGGCTAAAGAATTTCCAGATTTGCACTTGTGGTTTTGAAATTGTCCGGTTGGGCATCATTTTGGCTTGTTTAAGGGGTGCCTTGTGCACACATCATTTTCTGAGCATATTTTACCGAGCCAAATTTTGTATTCACCTGACCAAATCATATTTTAAGTACTTTGGCTAAAGAATTTCCAGATTTGCACTTGTGGTTTTGAAATTGTCCTATTGGGCATCATTTTGGCTTGTTTTAGGGGTGCCTTGTGTGCAACTCATTTTCTGAGCATAATTTACCGAGCCAAATTTTGTATTCACCTGACCAAATTGTATTTAAAACACTTTGGCTAAAGAATTTCCAGATTTGCACTTATGGTTTTGAAATTGTCCTAGAGAGCGTTGTTTTGACTATGTTTGTGATGCCTAGGGGTGAGCTGTGAGTTCTGAACATATTTTCCCTAGCCAAATTCTGTATTCATGTGACCAAATCCCATTTTGAACATTTTGGCTAGAGCGGTTTCAATTTTTAAGGTGGCCTACTATGTTTGTGTGTTTGGGTGTTGTGTGGGCGCCAAGTGTGGCCGCCCAGGGCGCCAAGTGGGGCGCCCATGCCTTGTGTTTGGGTTTCGGATCTAATGGTGACAGATTGGTCCCTAAGTGCTAGCCTAATCCTAGAAATGTGACTGTGATGAGAAAATAAATGAGTCGAGTGATGATGAGGCCATGGGGGCTATATTAAAGTTTAATAAAGATGTGATATAAGATGTATGGATTGTGTTGCTTTGAGTTATGAGTTTGGTTTTGTCATGGAGTCTCATGCATACATAAGGCTGCGGTCTGAGTTTTAAATTAAGATGATAAGGCTGCGGTCTGAGTTCTAAATCACAATGATAAGGCTGCGGCCTGAGTTGATATTATGTTGATAAGGCTGCGGTCTGGGAAAATGGTACCACATGCATAACTGGTATTGCATACATCCTCATGATAAGCATGCGAGTTGGTGATTGTATGAACTATGTTATTGTATGACTGTATGAGTGTGGTGCTATGATGGAATATACTTCTTATTATAGTCTTTATTATGTAGTTGAGACTCACCCTTCTGTTGTTGTTTACCACAGGTAGTCCTGAGTGAAGGCTTACTCCTTTCACTCCCGAGTCGGTCTGCTCTGATACGTGACACCTAGGGGGTTGGATTAGGGATTTTAATGTTATTCATTTGTCGTTGAATTTTATATGCTTTGAGTTAATGATTTTTGATGAGCCTGTTGTTCGGCGTATTTTGGAGATTGTGTTATTTTCCGCTGCGAGACATCTAAATTACAATGTGTGGATTTATTGGTGAAGTCACGTGTACCCTAAATTATTTAATGGTGTTGCGTATTATAAATGTGTAGCGAAGGTTTACACCGATTTGACCGTTGTTAGATTAAGCTTACGTGTAGCATTCCATTCAAAAAGAAATTTTGAAACTCTGATCTCTATAATAAATAGCCGGGTAGAATGGGGTGTTACAATAATCATATTCAATTGACATATATAAACATATATATATATATATATATATATATATATATATATATATATATATATATATATATATATTCAGTCAGTCCATCAGACGGTGTACCCACACGTATACTAGGGGCGCACGATCCGTGCCCAGGGGCGCACGATCCGTGCGTGATGCTTTATTCCTTCATTCAGTCAATTACGAAGCAGACGCACGGTCCGTGCCCAGGGGCGCACGACCCGTGCGGTCTGTTCTGTTCCTCTATTTTCCAATCCGATTCTCATTCCGCTTTTCCGTTTCTCGCCCAAATCGAATTCCGATCGTAATCCAACCTAAAAACAGATTTAATAAACCACATTCCAGACCATGTTCCACTGAAAGCATTTAAATCACATTTTCATAAATTGTTCAACAATTGAATAAAAACCGTAAAAACGCGATATTGCTCAAAAACGGTTTTCGGTTCCAAAACCTTTCGAAAACTGATAAATGCCTTGTGACTCAAACCGATATATTTTCAAGACACGAAAAATATCCCTATCCGTGAGTAGAACTCACCCGGTTGACGATCTCGCGAGAAATCACGCCGGAACACGGAGGACCGGACCGTAACCACTCGAACAATCCTCGTAGTCACGTACCCGCTCTGAATGCCTCTGCAACTGAATTCCACAACCAACACCCCTCTTGATACTGACTTCATCTCTGGTGGATAGAATTGACGTCTCGCGCGACTTGACAACTCGAATCCCAAATCCGACGAATCACATTTCCAGCTTCTTCTTTCTGTTTTTCAGCAACATGATTCGGTTTTGCAACAGGCATAACTTGGTCAATCCGTGACCAAAACTATCCAAACCGGTGCTCATTGTGAAGGTAGTTTCGTCTACTTTCAGATGGTCAAGGATTCACACGCATGCATCCAGTGGTTTGGGAGATATCACCAAGACAAGGTGACTGGTCCAGGATAGTGCTTGATTTTGAATCCGAAACTTGTGAACAGTATATCTCTCTCATTTATTCATGAAATCATAAGATTCTTGTGCCCAACAGGGAGATACGATGAAAACAATGAAGAGTACCAACACTGTTTTTACACAGAAATTTGATGAGCTTGAATCATCAACCTCCCTCCCTTGCAAATCACGAATCTGAGTTTCATTCTTATGTACCAGCAGTTCTACAACCATCAAAATACCTTTTAAATTCGAAATGCTACCCAGGACTACCTCCTTCGCAACCCTTTCAGAACATGCATAATCCATAAGCATCCAAACTTCACCATTCACTTCACAAGAAGCTTAACCTTTCGAAATTGGGAGAGGGGGAAAGAGTGTGGATTAGTTTCTGAAAGTGGGATCATTGGAAAGGATTTCGAAAATGGAGTGGAAGAGTGGTGAGAGGGCTTACATGCAATCAGCTGGATCAAAGTGGCCCTCCTTCCTCTTCTCTCCCCTACGCCCTCTCTTCTCTCCTTTCCCTTATCTATTTAAATTCAGTTTCTGTTTTTCAGAACTGTTGAAGAAATGGTTAAGTGGCTGAGTGGGGTTCAGAACATAGGGTACATATATGAAGGGTATGAAAATACGATTTTGCCCTTCATCTTAAGTACTTAAATTAAGCATGACTAAGCAATAATTAATTATAGAATAGGATTTATTTGACAATTTCCTCAACTATTAATCCCCGAGACACGACCAATTATTCCCACAAATAATTACTCGGTCTTAGGCATCATAGTACGAGTCTTTTAAAAATTAGGGATGTTACATTTTTATTGACTAAAAATGCCCAAGTGTACATTAGTAACACATTAGAGATATAAAAATTCCTGCATAAATACTGAATACTGCAAAATAGTTTCCACTGGACAACAACCAGGTAGTCTTAATACACTTAAGACCACAAAAGGTTCTCAGACCATAACATTCAGCGAACTATTGTGCTCAGTATCATGCAAGAAAGCGGAAATAAAATGACATTACACTAAAGTTATAGTGTTGCGGTACATAGACAACAAAAAGGAAATGTAAACTTAAGCATAATGCTAAGTTATCAGCAACTAGTCCGAGCTCAACCTACTCGTGCCTCTGTGGTCATTTCTTTCCTTGTTTCTGTAACACCACTTTTCTATCCGGTAATTATTTAACAAAATCAGAGTTTACAAAAACTTTAATTCATAATTCGAAAAAGGATGTCACACATTCATCACTAATAAAATGTCTTATATGATGTAAATAACTTATCAAAAAGGGACTAAGCCCATAACACCTGTTTAATTAGCCACATCACCAAAAATTACATCACCACGCAGCGGAAATAAAAATAAGTTTAAAAACAGTCAAATCATGATGTCCTGAATGGACTCCAAACCATAAAATATAACAACTAAGTTCAGCGTTTATCCCCTCTGAGTGTTACACATCAAAGCAAGGACACCGACGACACCGACTCAGAATAGCGAAGGTACCTAAGTCTTCACTCGCAATCACCTGCACGTTACCGCATAGGGGTAACATTCAAACAGAAGGGGTGAGATATCTCCAATATAATAGCATAAAATGATAGGAATTATGCTAGAATACAACAGCTATGACTACCACCTCACTACGCACATCAAATCATAAACACGCATAAATTATAACATTACATCAAATTATAAACAATCTCAACCAGTCACCAAATGTCATGACGATGCATGAATGCAACCCACACCAACGGGCATATGCATGTGGTACCCAAATCACCAAAAGTCTTGCCCGCAAATAGGGGTGTCACCAAAATTGAGAGCTTTCACACCAGGCTCACCAATTCACCAAAAATCGAGCTTTCACACCAGGCTCGCCAGTTTTATAAAAATTTGAGCTTTCACACCTAGCTCCAAGACCAAAGGTCTTCACCAAAATAATGCATATGTTGTATGCGACACCATGAATGCACACAGACAATCACCAATTTAGTCACAATGTGACACACCAACAACAATCACCAAATATCACCAAAGTTGGGCTTTCACACCTAGCCACAACGACACCGAAAACACCAACCACCTGACACAACGGAACAACAAGACTTGGAACCTTCACACCTAGTTCCAACAACACCAAGATACCAAGAAGACAACAATTTTCCAAAACAGCACCAATACACCAAGATAACGACAATTTTCTAAAACATTTGAGACACGAGAGTCCTTCACAGCACCGGAGACAAACGACAATTTTTCAAAGTATTTGAGACACGACAATTTTCCTTTAAAACATCACTATTTAACGACTACACCAACGGTAAACAACTTTTCCAGAAAAATGAGACATTTTGCCTAAAATTAAAATATTCAGTTAGACCTCTGAATAAGCTTTCCAAAACATTTTGAAACGTCTAAATCGGACACCCGAGTCAAAAGTTATGTCAAAAACAAAGCCGGGGTACATTTGGGCAACATCCTGAAAATGGCGCCCAGGCACTGGGCGCCTGGCAGGAACACGCAACACAGGAAACTGGCGCCCAGGAGCAGGGCGCCCAGCAACAGACAACAACACTGAACTTGGCGCCCAAGAGCAGGGCGCCTGGCAACCAACGCAACACAGATGCCTTTGGCGCCCAGGGGCAGAGCGCCTAGTAGCAGGGAGCAACACAACAAGCAACACCACAGGAATTGGCGCCCTTGGCGCCTAGACAGCCTAGAACAAAACGCAACACCAACAGGACACAACTAGACACAGCGCCCATGGCGCCCCCTGCGCCAAGACAGCGCGCAACACACCCAGGAAACAGGCGCCCATGGCGCCCATGGCGCCCTTGCGCCAACAGCACGCACACAGCACACACTGACACACGGCGCCTATACCCAGGGCGCCAAAAACAGCAACACAACCGAGACACAGCATGACTGAGACACGGCGCCCATGCACTGGGCGCCAGAAACAGCAACACCAACGCAACACCCAGCGCCAAGCATGGCGCCCAGCACCAGGGACCCAAAATCAGCAACACGCCAAATTCACCAAAACACCACATATGAACATCATATCACCAATTTAGCTCATCAATTCAAAATCACCAATGCTAATCATCACAATTCGTTAATCACTACACCAAACAAACATTTTATCGAACACCTAACATGCAAGTTATTATAACAACAATGAATCTCAATTTCTTATGATCACATCAATCACCAACAATCCAAATTTTCAATCCAACCTATATACGATTCAACTAACACCAAACTACACATCAAAATCAAACCCTAGGCATCATAGGATCTATCCCCACATAAACCCCATCATAAAATCCCATTATAAGGAAGAACCCCACCCTTACCTTATATTAGGAGAGCACCAATTTCCTTTATCGAGTCACCAACAAAACCTCAGCAACAATGGCGCCTCTTCTCTTCTCCTTGATTCGCGAACTCTCCTCCTCTCCTCTTCTCCCTTGTGCGCGCCGTACCCTTCCCTCTTCTCCTCTCTCTATTCGCACTTTTCTTTCTTTTCTCAAGCAATTCGCAAAAATGCCACTAAACCCTAGCCTAGGCGCTTCTCCTACGCGCCTAGCTAGCGGGCTTGGATCACGGGCTTTCCTCCAGCTTAAGCCTGATTACTAACGCCATCACCTAAAATCCAATTACACACCTCTCAATCCAGCGTTAATAAAATTTCACCAACTAAAATAAATAAAAATAATTAATTGAATACCTAAATATTTAATTAAATAATTTAATTAAATATTTGGGCGTTACAGTTTCTCTGTAAAACAACAACATATAAACAATGAGATACAATCTCAGTGAGTTCTACCGAGACCCCTACTAACTCTCTCGGTTCCTTTTTAAATTAACACGACACCGACTGCAATAAAGTCCTAATCCCGGTGAACGTGAACAAACAAAATGCGGCACCGACTGTAATCCAGTGCTAAACCCGGTGCATCGCACAGTACGACACCGACTGCAATCCAGTGCAAATCCCGGTGTACGTACAACAACATATAAACATAACACCGACGGCAATCCAGTGCTAATCCCGATGAACCCCTTACCAATAGTACATTCTCCTATTGGCACAGAGCCTAGGGTGGGGGATCATGACTGCCCCGCGTAGTATGTTAAAACCATGGGTCGTCACCCAACTCGATATATATATATTTAAACATATATATATATATATATATATCTACAATCACATGGACTCAGTATTCATTTGCATTCAGACCAATAGTTCGCATCATAAACAAAATCTGCATTTTCTCTCCCGCATACTAATTCGTCACTTTTCAACCAAATTTACAACTCCAAAACAATTCATTTTTACCCTAAAAATAGAATATTCAGTTACGCCTCTGAATAAGCTTTCAAACGCATCTTAGAACACCTCAGTCGGGTTCCCGGATCAAAAGTTATCGCGAAAACAAAAACAGCGTACAATTGCTGAAAATCTGCAAAGCGTCACGACGCGAACTGCTACCGTCGCGACGCGAAAAGCGTCAGAAACATTTGCGTGACAAAACTGGGCCTGATCGCGACGCGACCATCTGCAGAAAATTGCAGGTTTTCCGTTTTCTTACAAAATTCGCTATTCCGCTCAACTCCGATTCTTGTTCCGATTAAAAACAGTTCAAACAACCATAAAAACAGATTCAATCAATATCACACAATCAATCAAAAACTCAATCAAAACGAAGTTTATCAAAATACGACATATTTTCAAATAACGGTTTTTTAGTCAAAATCTTTCGAAACCAAATCACGTAAAATTCAATGTAAAACGAAACAATCCTAAACGTGAGTAAAACTCACCCTTGAAGCGAGACTCGATACCGAGCCGAAATCACCGAGACTTCGAAATCTCCACATAACCACACGAACCATCCCCGCATAAACTTCCACGCTCTGACAACGCCCAAATCCGCTTCCAATCTTTCCGCTTGATCCCGAGACATCTCTTTGACCGAAATACCGAATTCCTCGAAATCCCCCATTCGAACCCTAATCACCAACCAACTTCCAATTCGCGAAATTGAACTTCGTTCCGCACTCAATATGCTTTGGGTTCGCTCCTAGTCATCCTTGAATCACCAAACACTATTCATCATCTTCAAGTTTAGAATCACTATTCACACATAACCCCAAATTTTATTTTCAAACCCAAAGCCATTCAATCCTTGATTCCTTCACTCCATGTTTGCAATCAACCTTATATTTGAACTTCCCAACCTCACAATCTACTTGGAAGAAGAGGAAAGCTCTCAATACCTCACTCTCTCTCTAATTCGAAAATGGCAACAAGAGGAAGAGTGAACCAAATGGTGTGATGCTTGTATCAAATTGAAGAGGAAGAAACGTTGAGCATTTTTCATGTTGGAAGGAAGAAGTTTCGATGGACCTATCTCTCTCTTCTCCCCATTCTTCCTTCCTTACCCATTCTTTCTTCTTTTCCATTCTCTCCTTTCCCCCTCTCTGTTCGCGTTTCCTTTCTTTTCTTTCTTTCTTAATTCTTTTCTTTCCTTTTCTTATATATTAAGTGGTTATGTGGTAAAATGACCACATTGTCCTTAATCTCCAATTTCGTTTCTAAATCGTCCTTGACCCAAATTAATCGGTTAACGATTTTAAAACAACAAATAATTATCTTTAGCGCCCAGCGCCACACACGCACACACGCACACGGGCGCTCAGCGCCCAGCGCCCAGCGCTCCACAGACAGCAACACACACGGGCACTCAGCGCCCAGCAAGGGCGCCTGGCGCCCAGAACACTCCCAGCAACCAGAATTCTTGCTCTAAACACCCCCAAATCATGCCAAAACATCATCAAACAAAATCAAACCATTCTCAAACATACCGATCATCACCAATTGCATATGAACACCATCTAACACAACCAAATCATCATCAAAACGCGTCCAATCACCTTGAACATACATATTATCACATTTATCTCAAAATCACCATCAACCACAATTTCTCAAATAACAAGTTATCATATGCCTAGGGTTCATCAATAATCTCTAGAAATGCATAAAACGGCACACATAGAGCCTACCCTTACTTAGTCCCCATCATAAAACCCTATTATAGAGAAGATGAGACCCACCCTTACCTTAGATTATAACGAACACGATAACTCCATACGTAAGCTCCAAAGAACCCGCAACACGACCCTTCTCCTTTTTCTCCTTGAGATTTGCGCACCTCACCTCTCCTCCTCTCCTCATGGCGCCGCGCCCTCCTTCCCTTCCCACTCTCTCTATTCGCATTTTCCTTTCTTTTTCTCAAATGAACCAAACCCTTAAAATCTCAGCTTTTATATGCGCTTAGGTTGTCGGGCTTGGGTTGCGGGCTTCCCCGCAGCTTAAGCCCAATTTAATTACAACACCTTATCCGATTCCAATACTGCTCCTTATTTTATTTAAAACACCTTATACTCATTTTAATAAGTAATAAATAATAATTATATTATTATTTCTACCACTCAATTTCTTTTAACTAATTAAATAAATTAATCTATTATTTTTGGGGTGTTACAACTCTCCCCCACTTAAAGGAATTTCGTCCTCGAAATCCACCTGTCCACGCCAACACTCTTCCACTAAGGCCACCTAGACAACTAGTGCTATCATTCATGCCGATTACTATTGCTCTGATTACCGGCGGTAAGTGCTTGGGCGGCCGTCCCTCCTACTTGTTCAGCCAGGTAACTTCAAGCAGTAATAATCAGGCTCACTCTCTACTCCGCTGCGCTACTCTGATAAACTAGCTCGCATCCTACCCCACTCATCTACCCATAAGGATAACAAAATACTTCAATCATCATAACATCACAACGAAATTCACAGGGTGCATAACAGTCGTACAACAAGTCTCATAATTTTAGTAACGCGACAACAACATCCACAAACAACTCTGCCACTCAGGCGACATCAACAATTACAACTGCCACTCAGGCGACATCAACAACTACAATTGCCACTCAGGCGACATCAACAATTACAACTGCCACTCAGGCGACATCAACAATTACAATTGACACTCAGGCGACATCAACAACTACAATTGCCACTCAGGCGACACCAACAACTAAAAATCAACAACAGAGCAACATCATCAACGACAACAATATTAACAACTCAGTCACACAATCGGGCGCTAAGGCACCGGCAACGGTTAACAATCGAATTAGGCACAACTCATAAAAATAGAGACAGTCAACAACCCAAAAACAGGCACAACTCGTAAAATAGCAGCAATGTACAAAAGTAGGGACAGTAACAGTTATTCTTGAAAGCACTGACAGCGGCCTTAGGAAGCAGCAACAACAACTTTTAAAAGGTAGCAACATTCATTTTCAGCAATAGTCATTTTGCAGAAAACCATAACAATTATCCGAATTAAACAACAACACTATTTTCTGAAAACAGCAATGATCATTTTTCAGAAACCGCAACAATTATTTAAATAAAACAGCAACAGCAGTTTAAACAAACAGCAGTAGCATTCGACTTTTTAAAACAGCATGGCATTTATCATTCAAACAACAATAGCAAATAGCTCAGGATAATCCACGAAGCATTATCAACTAAGTACACAGGAAAACGGTTAACATTTAAAACCTTATTACAACTAGTCAGCCCAAAAGAATAGTTACATTAACATTTACAGTAATTAGTTAATTCGGCCCCAGTGCACAAGCGTCCAAAATGCACATTTTTAAATCTTAAGATTTTTAAAACCACGTAACGCATATCGCAAGAGTGCAACTGCTAAAACAAAATCCGAATCGTTTATAAACGTGATTTTCAATGCTAATCTCGGTATCCAGCCGTAAAAGTGTTTAATGGATGTTCAAAAACAATTTCGGAACTTCCATTATTTTTCAGATTATAAAACCCTATAGCGCAATTCAAGGAGTAACGACCAAAAAGATTTTGTCATAAAACTCAAGCATACAAGACTCCATCTTGAGGAAAATTAGGCAAGTCAAAATAGCAATCACATGAGACGGTAGTCCTCAGCTAAAGTGTTACATCAAATTGCGGTCTTTTCCAAAAAGAGTTGAGGTCAAAGTTATAGCACTCAATGAAGATATTATTATTATTATTTTTTCTTTGTAGTGATTAAACGCTACGACAGTTATTAGTGCAGCAACAGCTTGAGATAGTTTACAAAAATAATATTTTCACAACGCACTCGGTTTTTCAAAACATCACACGTATTCACAGGATTTTTCGTAAAAGCTCAGCGTCGACCTCTTAAAATAGTTCGGACACATCAACATAAAAAAGTACATGCGACTTAACAATCCACAGCAACAGCGATTAATTTTTGACATTTTATGTAAAACACACAGAGCTCAATATCAACTAAAACACATGTGAACATTTAAACAACAAGACAATTCATTTAGAAGCACACAGCACTAGTAGGGAAATCTCCCCCACTAGTTCACTTACCAATAGAAACTTTCCGGTGTACCTGCAACACAAACAACGGTCAGCACTGAAAAGACAACAGTTGGTCACTATCTGACACAACGACTCGACGACTCGGCCGGACAGACCAACCATTGCTCTGATACCACTAATGTAACACCCCTTTTCTACCCAGTAATTTTGTTTAATAAAAATATCAGAGTTTTCAAAATTTAATTACACCACAAGGGATGTCACACTTACTTCGTTAAACGTCACACTTCAAATAACTCGCTTTTCGAAAATAGTCTTATAATAACTTCAAAACGTCATGGTCAATTAAAATACAACTTCACATCGGAAGTCCAACAGTTTAATCATAAAAGGCATTACAACTATGCCAGGCTTACAATACTAAAAATCCAATAACCACAACAGTCATAAATGACTTAAACAACATTCATTCCCCTCCCTAGTGTTACATATCAGAGCAGACGACCCGACTCAGCTAGTGAAGATACCTAAGCCTTCACTCAAGGATCCCTGCACGTTACCGCATAGGGGTAACATTCAAACAGAAGGGGTGAGTTCATCTAACAATATAATAAAGCGTATGATAAGCACTATGCTAGAGCCAAGACACTATATCAACCACATCACGAACATCAAGTCAATCATCAAGGATAAACAGTCAATTACATCATCAAGGGTAAAACAGTCAATTACATCATCAAGGGTAAAACAGTCAATTACATCATCAAGGGTAAAACAGTCAATTACATCATCAAGGGTAAAACAGTCAATTACATCATCAAGGGTAAAACAGTCAATTACATCGTCAAGGGTAAAACAGTCAATTACATCATCAAGGGTAAAACAGTCAATTACATCGTCAAGGGTAAAACAGTCAATTACATCATCAAGGGTAAAACAGAGTCATCACTCACATCACTTACAATAACTCATCTCATGTCATGTAGGCTTATGAAATGCAACCCACTCGCGGGCATATGCATGAGGTACCTTTTCACAAAACGTCGCTTAGCCCTTAAGGCCTCATCGTCACTTAGCCACTCAGGCCCCAAAAACGTCACTGGGTTTATGCATATGGGCATGAGACACTATGACATGCACCACTCACAGTACACAAACACACAATTATTCAATTCATAGTCGACTATGTGACCCGTCACTTACCGGTTTGCTCGCAAAAGCACAGCACCTATCAAATTCACAATCAGCACACAACGTCACTAGGCCATTTAGACCTTAACATCACTTAGCCCTTCGGGCCCCAAACGTCACTGGTTTTTCATCGTCACTCACACATAAACATCAATCAACTCAAACAATAACCACTGAGGGCAAAAACGTCATTTGACTAACCACCAAGGGTATCCTCGTCATTTACACATCTTTATCTACAACTTTGGCCACTAGGGGCAAAACAGTCTTTTACACGTCATAACTAATAATAAATAGCCACTAAGGGCAAAACAGTCATTTACACGTCATAATAATTAATAATAGCCACTAAGGGCAAAACAGTCTTTGCACGTCATAATGAGTAATAATAGCCACTAAGGGCAAAACAGTCATTAATCACCCATTTTGACACTAAAACGTTAAAAACAGTTAGTTATGCTCAAAGGAGATTTTCATAGACACCAAAACATCCTTTCAATGTCACCGCAGTGACCACCGGGAACAACCACTTGGGCGCCCAGCAACATTCAGAAATTATGAGTTTTTATTTTTAAAAATGGAACACATAGATAGACAACTGAAAATGCTTCACAACGCTTTTTGAATCGTTCAAAACGGACACCCGAGTCAAAAGTTATAGCGAAAACAATTTTCGAAAACATTTGGGAACATCCTGAAACTGGCGCCCTGGGCGCCCAGCGCCCAGGCACCTGGCGCCCAGCAAGGCGCAACACGCAAGCAACACACACGGGCGCCCAGCGCCCAGCGCCTAGGCGCAACACAGCAACACGCGCACATGGGCGCTCACCGCCCAGCGCCACACACGCACACACGCACACGGGCGCTCAGCGCCCAGCGCTGGCACCCAGCGCCCAGCGCTCCACAGACAGCAACACACACGGGCACTCAGCGCCCAGCAAGGGCGCCTGGCGCCCAGAACACTCCCAGCAACCAGAATTCTTGCTCTAAACACCCCCAAATCATGCCAAAACATCATCAAACAAAATCAAACCATTCTCAAACATACCGATCATCACCAATTGCATATGAACACCATCTAACACAACCAAATCATCATCAAAACGCGTCCAATCACCTTGAACATACATATTATCACATTTATCTCAAAATCACCATCAACCACAATTTCTCAAATAACAAGTTATCATATGCCTAGGGTTCATCAATAATCTCTAGAAATGCATAAAACGGCACACATAGAGCCTACCCTTACTTAGTCCCCATCATAAAACCCTATTATAGAGAAGATGAGACCCACCCTTACCTTAGATTATAACGAACACGATAACTCCATACGTAAGCTCCAAAGAACCCGCAACACGACCCTTCTCCTTTTTCTCCTTGAGATTTGCGCACCTCACCTCTCCTCCTCTCCTCATGGCGCCGCGCCCTCCTTCCCTTCCCACTCTCTCTATTCGCATTTTCCTTTCTTTTTCTCAAATGAACCAAACCCTTAAAATCTCAGCTTTTATATGCGCTTAGGTTGTCGGGCTTGGGTTGCGGGCTTCCCCGCAGCTTAAGCCCAATTTAATTACAACACCTTATCCGATTCCAATACTGCTCCTTATTTTATTTAAAACACCTTATACTCATTTTAATAAGTAATAAATAATAATTATATTATTAATTCTACCACTCAATTTCTTTTACCTAATTAAATAAATTAATCTATTATTTTTGGGGTGTTACAGGACGCACGGGTCGTGCGTCTTTGACAGCATTGCAAAAATAGCCATTTTCATGAAAATTCGCTTTCCGTTTAATCCGAAACTCGCTCCAATCGATTCCTAACTCGAAAACAGATCATACCAGGCAATATTCCAGTCCAATCAACATCAAACAATCAAGCAATTCAATCAAAGATTCAATCTAAACGGATTCTCATCCAAATACGATATTTTTCGAAATAACGGTTTTTGACTCAAAATTTTCGAAATCAACCGACACAACTAATCATACCAAAACGGAATAAACCTAAACGTGAGTAAAACTCACCCTTGAAGCGAGAGCCGATGTCGAACCGAATTTGCCGAGACTTGAAAAACTCTCGAACGGAACCCTATTTCACCAAATCGCTCCAAACTTCGATTCGAACTTCACAACGCGATCAATCCGCTCCTAGCTTCGATCCTAAACATAACCCAATCATCAACACAACCTATTAACCCATGATTTCAACAAATTTTCCCAAAAACCCTCAATTTTCGAAATCAAAACGAGGGGGGGAAAAACGGAGGAGAAGCTTACCAAAGATATGGGTTTTGATGAGGGAGGAAAAATGGTGAAGATGTTGAATTTTGGAGGGTTGGGCTTCACCCCTCTTCTTCCTTTCTCTTCTTCTTTCCTCTTCTTCTT
Source organism: Astragalus membranaceus (assembly GCA_039519185.1). NCBI lineage: Eukaryota > Viridiplantae > Streptophyta > Magnoliopsida > Fabales > Fabaceae > Astragalus > Astragalus membranaceus. The sequence goes on from CM076853.1 coordinate 15,193,353, forward strand.
TCCTCTTCTTCTTTCTCTTTTCCTTCTCTTCTTTTCCTTCTCTTTTCTCTTCTTTTCTTTCTCTGTTTCTCTTCTCTCTCTCGTGGACCCTTCTTTCTTTTCTTTAAACACATACACACACACACACACACATATTTAATTAATAAATACGTGGTAGCGTGGTCCAATTACCGTATTGATCTAATTCCCTTATTTCGATTTCGAAACTTCCTTGATCCGTATTATTCGGTCAACGATCCTGAGGCAGCCAATAATTAATTTTAGCACTCAATAATTTTACCAATTAAGTACCAAATTAATGCAATTGGGTTAACATCCAAATAATTCGATTAATTATTTTGAGGATGTTACACATTCTTTTGTCAAAAGTGGTTTTAATGAGAAACTATATTAAACAACTCATTTATTTAAAAAGAATTTTAGATTCATTTTTTCAGACTCTCATTTTTTTTAAAAACTGGAAAAACACTCAATATTTTTTTTAAAACAAAATTGTCCCAAACGAGCACTAAATCAACCCATACAATTAAAATTAAGAACAAACACTTATCAATCAAAATCAACTAGAGGAACAATCAAAGGTGGAGCTAGACTTTGAGATATATTATCAAACTCAGACCGGCCCGCCCGTTTATTCCGTGACCCAGTCACATGGTCAGGTCGAGTCACTTTACATACCAATCAAGTAGTTGACCCGGATCAACCTGGACAGGTTAGCATCAACCGGGTGACTCGAGTCAGGTCTCACGCATTTTCATAAATCCCAAAACCATATTTTTATAGAACCTATGGTTACGGTTTTGATTATTTGAACTCTTGAATTATGGTAATATTGTGTTGGGGCTTTATTGTATGGGAAAAAATTTAAAGACTTTGTTATGTATAAATTTATACATGTGATGCCTATTTTTATTATCATAGTAGTGTCAGGGTCAAGCGGTACAAAAATCAACCCATCGGTCCGAACAGTGGCCCAATTCCCAACAGGATCAGGTTTAAAAACTATGCTTTGAAGTTTGGAGACGAACTTTTTTCATCTATTATATATTGAGTGGTACAAATTTCATATAAAAAAACATATTTGATTTTTGCGGAGTTAACAATTTTTTGAGTATATTAATAAGATCTAAGATAGAAAGAGATATATTGTCAATAGTCAAACATAAACCAAAATTTGGATGTATTTAGACCAAATACGTCTACAATTTAGCTTATTTTCACTAGAGAAGAAGATATATATATATATATATATATAAAAGGGTAAACAATGATAATAAATTTGATTTTTTGTTATTTTAAAATTAAAAACTTAAAAAGCTGCACACTTTTCGTAACAATTAAAAAAATATAGGGGTGAAGAGTATGTGAACGCTCTAAGTTAGCTCCACCCCTATCTAAAAAATAAGACAAGTTTTGAACTAGGTTTGATGGGGTGCGCCATGCCCATGCAATAGTGCATCGCATGGGCGACGCTTGAGAGCCCCAATAGCAAGCTATTGTGGTGGACTCTTCCCCTCAAAAAAATAATTTAATATCGTGTGGGCCATTGACCCACATATCAGATAATAAACTGATAAGAACAGATACTACACTTGATCTTAGCCAAAAGGCCGAGAAAGGTATGATTTGTGATGTTGCTCCGTGTGGTTTTTATATATGCTGCATGCTCAACAGATCCGTTGAGTGGCCAATGTGGGACAATATATTGCTTGAATTGAGACTCCACTGTTTGATGCGGGGAGTCTACTACATTAGCATAACTTTTGAACTTGATATATATTATTATTGAGTAACGAATAAGAATCTTCAACACATAATACTATAAATATTGACATGTATTCGCTTTTTAGACTTTACACATTGAGAAGTACCCCGAGAGACATAGTCTATTTTTCTTGGTTAGCTACAAATATTCCTTATAGCGAACTACAATAACTTCACAGTTAGACACAAACTATTGAAACAAAATGAAAACAAAATCCTGATTCAAAACCCAAGAACAAAATATTAAATGGAAAACATATCCTTGTACTAAGGACTTGTTACAAAATAAAATCGAAGTAACTTTAACATTCATCAATTTAGAAACTTTTAAGAGAAGTAGACATTATTTTCCTTTTGTCTTACCATTATCAAAATCGAATTTTTTAATAATCATTCGTTTGTCAAAAGTGGTTTTAAAGAGAAACTATACTAAACAACTCATTTATTTTAAAAGAATTTTAGATTCATTTTTTCAGACTCTCATTTTTTTAAAAAACTGGAAAAACACTCGCGATTTTTTTTAAAACCAAATTGTCCCAAACGAGCTCTAAATCAACCCATACAATTAAAATTAAGAATAAAAACTTATCAATAAAAATCAACTAGAGGAACAATCAAAGGTGGATCTAGACTTTGAGATATATTATCAAACTCAGACCGGCCCGCCCGTTTATTCCGTGACCCAGTCACATAGTCAGGTCGAGTCACTTTAGATACCAATCAAGTAGTTGACCCGGATCAACCTGGACAGGTTAGCATCAACCGGGTGACTCGAGTCAGGTCTCACGCATTTTTATAAATCCCAAAATCATATTTTTATAGAACCTATGGTTATGGTTTTGATTATTTGAGCTCTTGAATTATGGTAATATTGTGTTGGAGTTTTAATGTATGGGAAAAAATTTAATGACTCTGTTATGTATAAACTTATACATGTGATGCCTGTTTTTATTATCATAGTAGTGTCAGGGTCATGCAGTACAAACATGAACCCATCGGTCCGAACAGTGGCCCAATTCCCAACAGGATCAAGTTTAAAAACTATGCTTTGAAGTTTGGAGACGAACTTTTTTCAACTATTATATATTGAGTGGTACAAATTTCATAGAAAAAAACCTATTTGATTTTTACGGAGTTAACAATTTTTTGAGTATATTAATAACATCTAAGATAGAAAGAGATATATTGTCATATAGTCAAACATAAACCAAAATTTGGAGGTATTTAGACCAAATACGTCTACAATTTTGCTTATTTTCACTAGAGAAGAAGATATATATATATATATATATATATATATATATAAGGGTTAACAATGACAATAAATTTGATTTTTTGTGATTTTAAAATTAAAAACTTAAAAAGCTACACACTTTTCATAACAATTAAAAAAATATAGGGGTCAAGAGTATGTGAACGCTCTAAGTTAGCTCCACCCCTGTCTAAAAATTAAGACAAGTTTTGAACTAGGTTTGATGGGGTGCGCCATGCCCTTGCAATAGTGCAACGCATGGGCGACGCTTGAGAGCCCCAATAGCAAGCTATTGTGGTGGACTCTTCCCCTCAAAAAAATAATTTAATATCGTGTGGGCCATTGACCCACATATCAGATATTAAACTGATAAGAACAGATACTACACTTGATCTTAGCCAAAAGGCCGAGAAAGGTATGATTTGTGATGTTGCTCCGTGTGGTTTTTATATATGCTGCATGCTCAACAGATCCGTTGAGTGGCCAATGTGGGACTATATATTGCTTGAATTGAAATTCCACAGTTTGATGCGGGGAGTCTTGTAACACCCCGTTAATTTCTAACTTGTAGAAATTACCGAAGTGCACTACTGGCATACATCAGAGTACTTCCTATTTAAAATACTGAACACATACTAAAACTCGATGCTAAAACCCATCAAGTGCGCTTACATAACTTAACACGATAAATACATAATATCGTTCCTTACACTTCTCAACTAGTGTTCAGTACCAAAATAGAAAGTCTGCGGAAGCGATTTACAACTTTACAACATAAGTCGTACAATCGTACATACTAAGGATCTGAACACAAAGTACAAAGGAAATTGAAATGCAAGACATGAAGAAATAAAGATAGCGACTGCTCCTCAAGCATCTCCATGACCATGCCTCATCATCTTCAACTTAGCCTGCAATTCTGAAAAACAACAACATGGATTGGGTGAGACAACTTGTCTCAATGAGTTCTATCGAGACCCCTTACTAACTCTCTCGGTTCAATTATGCTTGATTCGTTATTCTTGATTCATAATTCATAGTCTTAATATTTGACTATGTGGCTAACATGCACGTTGTCCTCATAACCCTCATAAGCAGTTACAAGAGGCAACAGCTGAACAATGAACAATGATTTTTAGCATGTCACCGGTCACTTGGCAAAATAAGCTCCCGGTGAACCCATTCCACTAATCGCTAGCGGGCAAACCTCAAGGGGCCTAGGTTCATAGGGCTCATGACTTCCCCTCCCCTAGCACACTAAACTGAAATAGGGTCGTCACCCTAACCTGATGTATATATTTTAATATACCTTGAACAATGAGCAGTGAACAATGATCTGTGAACATGACAATGAGCTTATACTTAACATGATCTTAATCTTAACCTAATTTTATACTTAGCATAATCTTGTCATTAGGTGATCTCAAACGGAATTACTAACGTTGTTAGCTTAACTTATAACTATCCATTACCTAGTCCACATCATAATGTATCGCCCATACTCAACATTATGATAACCTAACTTAGTCATAATCGATCTCATAAATACCACACCGGCCATCTCATAAGCAAGGACATGAACATAACATAAAATTACTTTGATCGTACTTGATTTCATGATATTAATATGTTTCCATCCTTGGGAAACCTTGAGGAGTGGATTAGAAGGGACTTAGGACCAATCGGAATGACTTAGGACATAGTTTAAAATTGGGTACCAGCAAGAGACGCACGATCCGTGCGCCTTGGCGCACGATCCGTGCTTAGTTTTTAGAAATCCACCGTGAGTACCAGAACCTCACGCACGACCCGTGCCCAGGGGCGCACGGTCCGTGCGTGACTACCAGTAATTCAGAAAAGTCAGTTTTCGTGTTTTCTTTTCCATTCCGATCGTTCCCGTATCCATTCCGATTAACATCGGAACTTAATAATATATTCAAACAATCAAGGCAACCAATCAATCATCACATAGCAATCAACAATCAATACAACAATCAATGATTTAACGTAACCAAACACATAATTTAACGATTCATCCATGTTTTCATAAAACGGTTCAATACCGGTTTTCATAACTGACCAAAACTCGAAACATAACACACATGACCATAACATCCTAGTGAGTATAGAACTCACCTATTTGCCGAGACTTCAAGGATTCGACTACTGTAACACCCCTTTTCTACCCGTTAATTTAATTGTAAAATCAGAGTTTCAAAATTTCTTTTCATCGCAAGGAATGTTACACATTCTCAAATCAAAACGTCATACTTCGGATAAATAGTTCAACATCGAATAATTGTGCAATACGTAGCACGCCCCCAAATGGGGAAAAACTCAAACATCAGTTATCGTCACCACAACCGTGACATCAATAAAACCAACTACGCAGCGGAAAATATAAATAAGAGAAAACCATCAAATAACATAAAACAACTAAAATAGTCTTAAAAACATCGAGTTCGTTTCCCCCTGAGTGCTACGTATCAGAGCATGACGACCCGACTCAAAATTAGTGAAGATACCTATGTCTTCACTCGTGATCACCTGCACGTTACCGCATGGGGGTAACATTCAAACAGAAGGGTGAGTCCAATTCAATCCATATAATAAATCACATGATAAGCAATAAGTCAAAGTCACAGCACTAGAGTAATCACATCACAATCAGCATTCACGTCATTACAACAACTCATCACAATGTCATGTGACTCTATGAAATGCAACCCACTCGCGGGCATATGCATGAGGTACCTTTCATCATCGTCGCTTAGCCTTTATGGCCTCATCGTCGCTTAGCCTTTATGGCCTCATCGTCACTGGGTTCATGCACATGGAATACATGAGACACTATGACATGCACCACACACAAACACACAATCACAGTCAACGTCACTTACCAATTTGCCAAATAAGAGGCACAGCACCTGTCAATTCATAATCACACATAACAACGTCGCTATAATTCATCGTCGCTTATTATCATCGTCGCTTAGCCTTTTGGGCATCATCGTCACTTATCCATAAACGTCACCAATAAACAATAGCCACTAAGGGCAAAACAGTCATTTACACATCATCATCCACAATATTGGCCACTAAGGGCAAAAACGTCATTCAACTAGCCACTAAGGGCATCATCGTCATTTACACATCATCATTAATAATATTAGCCACTATGGGCAAAAACGTCATTTAACTAGCCACTAAGGGCATCATCGTCATTTATACATCATCATTAATAATATTAGCCACTAAGGGCAAAAACGTCATTTAATTAGCCACTAAGGGCATCATCGTCATTTACACATCATCATAAATAATATTAGCCACTAAGGGCAAAAACGTTATTTAACTAGCCACTAAGGGCATCATCGTCATTTACACATCATCATAAATAATATTAGCCACTAAGGGCAAAAACGTCATTTAACTAGCCACTAAGGGCATCATCGTCAAAATCACCCATTTTGACACTAAAACGTTAAAACTGTTGGTTGTAGGCAAAATAAGATTTTTAAGGAACTCCATACTAATTCACAACGTCACCGTAATGACCACCGGGGACAGCCACATGGGCGCCCAGAAAACACCAGAAATTAAATAAGTTTTTATTTTAAAAATAAGTCACACAGGTAGACAACTGAAAAAAAACTTCCCAACACTTTTTGAAACGTTTAAAACGGATGCCCGAGTCAAAAGATATAGCGAAAACAGTTTTTATTAAAAATCGGGGACATCCTGAAAATGGCGCCCAGCAGCACAAAATGCAAAACTGGCGCCCAGCAACAGGGCGCCTTCGACAGGCAACATTTCGATAGCAACCTTTCATCAGGCAACAATTTCGACAGCATCATTTCGACAGGCAACAAATTTCGACAGGAACATTTCAACAGGCAACAATTTCGACAGCAACATTCCAACAGGCAACAATTTCGACATCAACATTTCGACAGGCAACAAATTTCGACAGGAACATTTCAACAGGCAACACAGCACACACGCACACTGGCGCCCTTGGCGTCCAGCGCCTGGCGCCTGGCGCCCAGCGCCCAGCAACACTTCCAGCAACAGAAATTCCAGCAACACAACATCACACATATGGCGCCCTAGGCACCCATACAGCAACCAAATGAATTTTTCAACCACAATTCATGAACATCACGCATAAAACATTAACAAAACCTGAAGATCACATACAAATTCGTGATTGTGGGTAGATCTAGGCTAACTCTACCTTAAAACCTATCATGAACATCTATTATATAGAAAGATAGAACTCCCCTAACCTTGGATTTGAAGAACGGAAGCCCTAGAGACAATCACGAACGAAACCACAGCAACAAAATCACGTCCCTTGGCTCCTTGGACTTTGCGACCTCTTCTTCTCCTTCTCCTCTCCCTACGGCGCTCTTCCTCTCTCTTTTTTCTATTCTCAATTCTCAAATGCCTAGCCAAAACCCTAACCCCAAAGACTTAGCCAATTCGCATATGACATGGATCATGGGCTTGGGCTTTTCACTTAAGCCCAAGTTCACTCTAGTGGCGCCTCCTTTTCCTAATACCACCAACAAAATTAATATAATTTTAATTAATTAAATTATATCCAATAAATTAAAATAAATTCCTAAATACTTAATTAAATAAATTAATTAAATATTTAGGGTGTTACAACTACAACACCAACTCACGAACTATCTCCGGAATCGCTCTAAAACTGTCCTAATCGAACTCAGCTCCCACAACTTCGAATTGGCAAGGCACCGACACCCCTAGTGACTCCAAAACTCAGCTTGACACTTCTATTACCTCTTGCTAGCCCTAAGATGTACTTCATAGCTCTCCATTTCGACATGCAAGGTTCAGATTTTGTGTTTGACTTGGTGGAGCTTGGAGAGGCCTTCAATGGTGATTTATGGAGGAGGAGGAGGATGATGTCGAATTTAGGATCAATGGGAAGGGGAAGATAGGTTGAACACTATGGTGGCAAGTGATTGCACATGCATGAACATTTTGAGAAACTCTCTCCTCTTCCCTTCCTCACCCCTCACGCCCTCTCCCCTCTCAACTTCTCCATTTCAGATTACACATTTCATTCCTAATGACTCCTCTCTACCCTAATCACTCTAACTTAACATAATTAAATTCTCAATCACACACAATTCCATACTTAACAAATCAAACAAGTCATTTTCAATTTAAACAATTTCAATCAATTAAATAATTCACTAATAATTAATATTATGCTAATATAATTAAATAGTAAAATAGGGGATGTTACAACTCTACTACATTAGCATAACTTTTGAACTTGATATATATTATTATTGAGTAACCAATAAGAATATTCAACACATAATACTATAAATATTGACATGTATTCACTTTTTAGACTTTACACATTGAGAAGTACCCCGAGAGACATAGTCTATTTTTCTTGGTTAGCTATAAATATTCTGTAACATCCCCTAATTAGCTAATTTAATTTAATTAAATTAGTTGGAGAGATCAATATAATTTATTGGCTAAACCGAGTATTTAGCACAAGAGGTTTACTATAAGTTGATTAATTTGCATTAATTATGCGAGGCTTGAAATAATCAAGTTTATAGTCATGCATAATTAAAATATTATGTCAAGTTAGTAAATTATGGTATTATGGTGATAAGGAGTAATTGAGGAATGAGATTAGAAAGGAGGGGCATTTTGGGTCCTTACCCATGTTAAATGAACCTAGTTGACCAAAGGCAAAATAAAACACAAAACATAAGACCCATTTCACTTTCAGCAGAAATGAAAAAAATCTGAATCTAGGAGAAGAAAGAAAGGGAAAGGTCGCAAGAGTGGGGAGGAAAGGGAGAGAAGGGAAACTCTAATTCTTGATGCATGTACCATCTTCTCACACAACTCCCTTCAGTTTTCCAGCCTCTTCCCATTGATACCCAGAACAGCCCAAACACTCCTCCCCCATTCAAATCACCATTTTCGCAATTCACCACCATATTGAGAAAAGAGAGGTGTTTCTAGCTTGCTTTGAATTCCCTTAGTGCTCTATGAGCTGTTGAGAGTGTTGCATGTCATTGGAAGAGGAAATTCAGTGTTGAAATTCGAATTCAGCTGCTGTCCATGAAGGTTCAGTAGCTATAGGTGCTGAAAGTAGAAGTTGGAGTTGGAGATGCAACAAGTTCTCCTTGAAGAATCAAAACCTGCTGGAAACCCGTAGGAACCCTGTTCGGTATTTTACAAATATCTCTCTGTACACTACTCCGATGATCGTGATTCTTGTCACTCTGGAAACTAGACAAAAAGATCTTCATTTTGGGCACAAGAATCGTATGATTTCATGGAGAAATGAAGGAGATATCATGTCCCCAAGTTTCGGATTCAGAATCAAGCATGTCCTGGACCAGTCACCTTGTTTCGGGTGTATCTCCCAAGTTACTGGATGCATGCGTGTGAACCTTTGACCATCAGAAAGTAGATAACATTATCTACACAATGGGCACTGGTTTGAAGGGTTTTGGCCACGATTTGACCAAGATACGCGTGTTACAAAACTGCTCTCTGATTCTGGAAAACGGATGTGGAATTGGAAATGTTGGTTCCTCAAATTTCGGATCGAATCGCCAAAGTTCGAGAGACGCAAATTCCGTAGTCAAGGAGGAATTTCAGTAGCTGGATTTGTGATTGGTTGCTGTTCCGAAGTTCAGTTTCGAGTATCGGACGAGTTCGGTGCGAGTACGTGATTACGGGGATTGTTCGAGAGGTTACGGTTCGTGAGGACGTGATTTCTCGCGAGGTCGTCAAATCGGTGAGTTCTATACTCGCTTAGGGATGTTTTTGACATTGAGTCATGTTACTTTTTGAAACGATATTATTGAAAATCCGCTTTGTGAAAACTTGACGAGAACGTTTTATCGAAAAACCGTAAATCGCATAATTGCCCGAATTGATTGGATTGTTGATATATGAGTCATGAATTCTTGGTTTTATTATGTTTTGATTCTGTATAAAGATAGGTGTTGATTGTTCCTTGATGAATATGTGTTTGATGACTGAAATTGGATGCTATTTGTGTTGATAATTTCACTGTGTGGAGACTTTCTGGATAGGTTCGGTTTTCTGGTAACTGGGACTGTTTTACCGGTTCAAAAATTATATAACTTACCTTTTTAGAAACGAGATTGAAGGCTTGACATTTTGGTTTGGAATGGTTGCATTTGGACTTGTGTAGCTCAAGATATGAGCATCACAAGTTAGAGTAGAATTCTGGGGAAAGTTTGAGAATAGGTTCAGTTTCTGGGAATCTGGGGATGATATAGGTATCCAAAAATTATGTGGTCAATTGTTTTAGAAACTAGACTGAATGCTCGTCAATTTGGTCCTGATTTGGTTGAATTTGGAATTGTGTAGCTCAAGATATGAGCATCACAAGTTAGGGTAAAATTCTGTGTAATTTCGCGTCGCGGCCCGTGGCCATCGCGTCGCGACCTCCCTTAATTTTTGCAACGTTTCGCGTCGCGACGGAACCAGTTCGCGTCGCGACGTTTTGCAGTTTTTCAACAAAATACCCTAAACTTTTTTTCGCAATAACTTTTGATCCGGTGATCCGATTGAAGTGTTTTCAGTTGCATTTTAAAGCTTATTGAAAGACCTATTCAGAGCTGTGTTTTAATTTATAAAATGCCCTGTTTTGAAAGTCAAGAATGTTTGGAAAACCGAACGATCGTGAATGCGAGTGTGAACGAGTTATGTTAAAATAATGGACCTAGGGCTCCATCATGTCATGTTAATTAACTGATTGCAAATCTATATAGCAATATAAACTCTCAATCCATGTAAATATAATCATGTTACTTTCTCAAAAAGAAAGGTAGATGGTATACACCAAATATAATGTGTATGTCTAGGGTGACGACCCTAAGTTTTTAGCATACCTAGTGGAGGGGAGTCATGAATCCAAAGCTAGGACCCTAGCATTATTCGGATAGAATTTCAGATTGGGGTTTCCGTAGATATTGGGCAATCAAGATTGTCTAGCATTATATCTCGGGTTGTGCTAAGTTCAGGATAAAATATGATCCGTAGTCGCTTATTAGGACTACGAGTTACAAGAAAACATCATGTATTCACGTGGTCGCTTATTAGGGCCACGAGTTCAGATTCAAGTAAAATAAACCGTTAGAGTTGGTCAGGGGTCTCGATAGGACTCACTGAGATAATGTTTATCTCACCCTTCATATTTGTGGTTTTTACAGAGAAACAGGGAAAGGCAAAGGCGACAAAGCACGGTTAGCTGGTGTGACTCGAGGAGTCCGGAAGTTTATGTTTCTTGTTTAGGCCCTTGCCCTTTTGTAGTACTTTTGTTATCGGTTGTATAACTATCATGTATAAGTTATAAATCGTTTCCGCTACTTTATGTTTTGAGTATTGAACACCAGGATTATGTACAAGTCTTAAGTTTTGAAACTTAAGCATTTTCAGGAAGTTTATGAGGTTCAGAGAACCATTTGATATGTATTATCGAAATTTTAGTTGTGTTCAATATTTCAATAACAGGAAGTTACTCTGATGTATGCCATTTGGTGCATTTCGGTGATTCTACATGTTAGAATTTATCGGGGTGTTACATATTCCTCATAGCGAACTACAATAACTTCACAGTTAGACACAAACTATTGAATCAAAATGAAAACAAAATCCTGATTCAAAACCCAAGAACAAAATATTAAATGGAAAACAAATCCTTGTACTAAGGACTTGTTACAAAATAAAATCGAAGTAACTTTAACATTCATCAATTTAGAAACTTTTAAGAGAAGTAGACATTATTTTTCGTTTGTCTTACCATTATCAAAATCGAATTTTTTAATAATCATTCATTTGTCAAAAGTGGTTTTAATGAGAAACTATATTAAACAACTCATTTATTTAAAAAGAATTTTAGATTCATTTTTTCAGGCTCTCAGTTTTTTAAAAGACTGGAAAAAGACTCGCGATTTTTTTTAAAACAAAATTGTCCCAAACAAGTTCTAAATCAACCCATACAATTAAAATTAAGAATAAAAACTTATCAATCAAAATCAACTAGAGGAACAATCAAAGGTGGAGCTAGACTTTGAGATATATTATCAAACTCAGACCGGCCCGCCCGTTTATTCCGTGACCCAGTCACATAGTCAGGTCGAGTCACTTTAGATACCAATCAAGTAGTTGACCCGGATCAACCTGGACAGGTTAGCATCAACCGGGTGACTCGAGTCAGGTCTCACGCATTTTTATAAATCCCAAAATCATATTTTTATAGAACCTATGGTTTTGGTTTTGATTATTTGAGCTCTTGAATTATGGTAATATTGTGTTGGAGTTTTAATGTATGGGAAAAAATTTAATGACTCTGTTATGTATAAATTTATACATGTGATGCCTGTTTTTATTATCATAGTAGTGTCAGGGTCATGCGGTACAAACAGCAACCCATCGGTCCGAAAAGTGGCCCAATTCCCAACAGGATCAGGTTTAAAAACTATGCTTTGAAGTTTGGAGACGAACTTTTTTCAACTATTATATATTGAGTGGTACAAATTTCATATAAAAAAACATATTTGGTTTTTGCAGAGTTAACAATTCTTTGAGTATATTAATAACATCTAAGATAGAAAGAGATATATTGTCAATAGTCAAACATAAACCAAAATTTGGAAGTATTTAGACCAAATATGTCTACAATTTTGCTTATTTTCACTAGAGAAGAAGATATATATATATATATAAAAGGGTAAACAATGATAATAAATTTGATTTTTTGTGATTTTAAAACTAAAAACATAAAAAGCTTCACACTTTTCATAACAATTAAAAAAATATAGGGGTCAAGAGTATGTGAACGCTCTAAGTTAGCTCCACCCCTATCTAAAAAATAAGACAAGTTTTGAACAAGGTTTGATGGGGTGCGCCCTGCCCTTGCAATAGTGCAACGCATGGGCAACGCTTGAGAGCCCCAATAGCAAGCTATTGTGGTGGACTCTTCCCCTCAAAAAAATAATTTAATATCTTGTGGGCCATTGACCCACATATCAGATATTAAACTATTAAGAGCAGATACTACACTTGATCTTAGCCAAAAGGCCGAGAAAGGTATGATTTTTGATGTTGCTCCGTGTGGTTTTTATATATGCTGCATGCTCAACAGATCCGTTGAGTGGCCAATGTGGGACTATATATTGCTTGAATTGAAACTCCACTGTTTGATGCGGGGAGTCTACTACATTAGCATAACATTTGAACTTGATATATTTTATTATTGAGTAACCAATAAGAATCTTCAACACATAATACTATAAATTTTGACATGTATTCACTTTTTAGACTTTACACATTGAGAAGTACCCCGAGAGACATAGTCTATTTTTCTTGGTTAGCTATAAATATTCCTCATAGCGAACTACAATAACTTAACAGTTAGACACAAACTATTGAATCAAAATGAAAACAAAATCCTGATTCAAAACCCAAGAACAAAATATTAAATGGAAAACAAATCCTTGTACTAAGGACTTGTTACAAAATAAAATCGAAGTAACTTTTTTAGTAACCATTATCAAAATTGAATTTTTTAGTAATCATTCATTTGTCAAAAGTGGTTTTAAAGGGACTTTTAGCTTCATTCACATATTGTTGTTCATCTTGAGCTTGGAGAAGGGTTTTAAAGTCATCAACCACCACATTTCGAATAATTAGAACAAGATTAGAGAGTTTCAATCACTACATTGTCATTGGTAAAGTCGAGTTGATGGAGGTTCAAAGCCTTGGAAATCAGTTTCTTCAAGTCACAGAAATTCTGCAACAAAACAGTTTTAGCACCCTTTGGTATTTTCATCGGATCTCACTGTGCAGGACTCCGATGATCGTGATTCTGGTCCCTATGGAAACTAGACTCAAAGATATTCATTTTGGGCACAAGAACCGCCTGATTTCATTGAGAAATGAGAGAGATATCATGCTCACAACTTTCGGATTAAGAATTAGCCACTATTCCGAAGCAGTCCTCTTGTTTTGTTGATATCTCCCAAACTACTGGTATACAAAATTCTCTTCACAATGGGCACAGATTTTAAGGATTTTGGTCACGTATTGACCTAGCTATGCTCGTTGCAAATTGACGGTTTGTTGCTGGAAGTAGCTGGAGCGGATTCGGGAAGATTCGTGGGATCTCCGTTCGTCCGAGTTCGCGAAGCTTCGTAAAACATCCCTGATATTTAAAGACTCGTACTACGATGCCTAAGACCGATTAATTATTTGTGGGAATAATTTGGTCGTGTCTCGGGGATTAAAATGTCGAGGAAATTGTCAAGTAATTATGTCTCCATCGAATTGGGGCTAAATCTAGTGTTAAATGAAGGAATTTAAGCTGGAGGACAATTCTGTCATTTCTCACCCCCTTTAATATTCAGCCACTCCCTCTCAAACTTATCTATTTTTGCAAACTCAGAATTTGAGAAAAAACTGAAAGAGAAGGGAGAAGGGGGAAGGAGGGGCACGAAGGAGAAGGAAAGGGGGAGGAGGGATTCACCTCAAAGCTGAATGCATGTAAGTGCTCTTACTCCAATTATACTCCATTTTCAATTTCCAATCTATTGGTACCATTTTCAGAGATTGATTCTCACTCATCCTCTCAACCCCCATTTTCGAAATATGAACCTCCAAGCATTGAAAATGGTGGAGTTCTAAGTTGTTGTCTGCTTGCATGTTCAGTACAAGCTATTGGGAAAGAAGTTCTAAGCCTACATTTTGAAATTTAGGAACATTCACTCGAGATCGAGTTTCGGTTTCAGTGAATCAGTAGAAGAGGTAGCCGTTTCGCTCTTGTTGGTGCCTTTCGGTTCTCGTTCGTGCGTGTACCTTTCGGTCATTCCGGGTCTCGGTGGGAGCTCCTAGCGAAATCGTCAACGGGTGAGGTCTACTCACGGATTAGGGACATTTTCGTGTATTCTGAAAACTGTGTCTATTTTAAATACTAAGGCAATTATTCCGTTTTCGAAAGACTTAGAACCGAAAAAGGATTTTGAGCGGAAACAGTGTTTTACGGTTTAATGAGAATTTTGATTAAATCGTTGAAATGAAATAACTTATATACTATTTGGAATATTTGGAAATCTTCTGAGTTTCAGGTGATTGGAATTAGAAATCGAATTGGGCGAAAACGGAGAGCAAAAATGAGGAAAACTGGGAAAAACGGTAACAGACACAGGACGCACGGATCGTGCGCCCCTGGGCACGGATCGTGCGTCCCAATCTGATGGGTCTTGTTGGCAAAGAAACGAGACGCACGGGTCGTGCTCCCCTGGGCACGGATCGTGCGTTTCTTTCTGATAGAAGGGTTCTATATAGTGCACCACGCACGGGTCGTGCGCCCCTGGGCACGGGTCGTGCGTGAGGTTCTGGTGCCAGTTCCCATTTTCTCGTTTCGTCGCTCCGTTCGATCCCGATAATCTCTTTCTCAATCTTTTAAAAAGAAATTGCCTTATTGAAAACCGTATTTTGAACTTGTTCAACTCATGTTTTTGAAAAGAGCTTCGAAAGCATATTTAATTGAAAGACCGAAACCCTAGGATACGTGTGGGTACACCGACTGATGGACTGACTGAATATATATGTTTATATATGTCAATTGAATATGATTATAATGCCGGAGGTCTAATTTTATGAATTCCTCAAAACAGATTATAGATCGATATGGATATTGTTTATCCCATAACTATGTGATTGATCCTTTGGTGATCGAAAAAGATATAAACTATCTAACTCTCGAGAATTTGATGCGTATTGTCATATGTATCGCGTTGGGTGACGACCCGACAAGTAGCATACTAGGAAGGGAAGTCATGAGCCCTCACCCTAGGCCCTGAATGTGTTTTGGCGTGGTCAACTCACGGGTTACCGGGATTAGCAGGCGTTGTGCGGCCGGTTTGTGCTAAGTAATTCACGATTCGCCGAGATTAGTGGTTGTTGCACGGTCGGCGTTTCGATTAATAAACTATATTAAACACATGATTCGCCGGGATTAGTGGTCGTTGCACGGTCGGCGTTTCGATTTATAACTGGACATTTCTTCCTAATTAATGTTATAAACCGGGATTAGTGGTCGTTGCACGGTCGGCATTTCGATTAATAAATAAGACATTGTTATGTCAGCTTTGGTTGTAACGGTTTAATAAATTGAACCGAGTGTCAGTGAGGGGGCACGGTAGGACTCACTGAGATAATGTTATCTTACCCAATCCATATTTGTTGTTTTTCAGAGAAGCGGGGAAAAAGGAAGACTATTGTGCACGAGTAGTTGATATACTCTCGAAGGTGCTGAAGACTTACTCATATTTGTCCTTTGTCCTTTTGTTGTTCTTTTGGTTGTATAACTTGTAGTGGCCATGAGTTTTACGAACCGTTTTATGTTCTGTTTAGTTTTGGACTTGGATATTGTATTCCGTTCGATATGAAACCGATGAACTTTTATTTTATGAAGTAATGTTAATTCCGATTATGTCTTTAATTCAGAAAAAGTTTGTATGTCCAAAATTTAAACAGGAACTGTGTCCTCAGAACTTCCGAATCTGTGCATCTTCGGTCTCTCTACATGTTAGAAATACCGGGGTGTTACACTCTGGCGTTGGGAGTGATTGTCATAGCCAAAAGGAGAGTTCTATACTCACTAGGGATTTAAAATCATGATATTTGCATTTGAATCATGAAATTGATTGAATCGGATGTGAAACCGCTTTATGAAAGTAACGCATTTGAATCATGAAATTGATTGAATTGTTGGACTGAAAATTATGATATTTGCATGTCATGATTGTGATGATTGGATTGTGTCTGGAATTATGTGTATAAATTCTGTTTGAAGGTTGGATGTCGATCGGGTTACGGATTAGAAACGATCGGAAAGCGAAACGGAACGAAAGAGGACATTATTCTGAGTTCACAGGACGCACGGACCGTGCGCCCCTGGGCACGGATCATGCGCCCCTGGCCACGGATCGTGCGCCCCCTTCGGGTTGCCAATTTGAGAAAAGTAACAGGACGCACGGATCGTGCGCCCCTGGGCACGGATCGTGCGCCCCCTTCTGGTACCGTACTCCTAAATTCCGTTTCGTCGCTCCTTTCGGTTCCAAACCTCTTCCGATCTCATTCTCAACCAACTGTGATGATGTGACCCTATTAATACCATTGTTTGATTGATTCTAACTCGCTCTTGAGGATATAACCCTGATTTTGAGATTGTTATGCCTAAGCTAAGTTCATGTTATGAGACCGATTATTATGTTATGATTATGCTAAGTGTGATTGATGTATTATGTTTGGACTAGCTGGATAATTAGTGTAAGCTAAGTTAAGAACCTTAGTAATCCAGGTGAGATCATTTAATAATTAGACTAAGTTAGTAATTAGATCACTTTAGTAATAAGTTTATGTTAAGTTCAGTTCATTGTTAAGTTAAGTTATTGTTATGGTTAAGTTTATTGTTCAGTTCAGGTATATTAAAATATAAACATCAGTTCAGTTAGGGTGACGACCATATTTCAGTTTAGTGTGCTAGGGGAGGGGAAGTCATGAGCCCTATGAACCTAGGCCCCATCAGGGACCCAGCCGATTAGTGGGGACGGTTTCACCGGGAGCTTATTATGCCAAGTGACCGGTGACACGCTAAAATATCAGTTTAGTTTATGTGTTGTTTCTTGTAACCGGCTTGAGGGTTATGAGGACAACGTTAGTTAGTTCAGCCAAATAGTCAACTTTGAGGACTATGAGTTATGAGTTTAGAATAATGAATCAAGCATAATTGAACCGAGAGAATTAGTAAGGGGTCGCGATAGAACTCACTGAGACAAGTTGTCTCACCCAATCCATTGTTGTTGTTTTTCAGTTAAGCAGGGCAAGTTGAAGACTGTGAGGCACGGCTATGGAGATACCTGAGGAGCTGCTGACGCTTTTGTTTATTTTGTCATGTTGTGTATCTCTGTATTTTGTATTCAGTTTCTTAGATGTACGATGGTACGACTTATGTTTTTAAGTTGTAAATCGCTTCCGCAGACTTTCTATTTTGGTACTGAACACTAGTTGAGTGGTGTAAGATCGCTTTATGTATTTTATGTTAAGTTATGTAAGCGAACTTGATGGGTTTTTAGCATCGAGTATTAGTATGTGTTCAGTATTTAAAAAGGAAGTGACTCTGATGTATGCCAGTCGTGCGCTTCGGTAATTTCTACAAGATAGAAATTAACGGGGTGCTACAATTGGTATCAATTGTAGCACCCCGTTAAATTCTACCTTGTAGAAACTACCGAAGCGCACTACTGGCATACATCAGAGTGACTTCCCTTTTAAATACTGAACACATACTAATACTCGTTGCTAAAAACCCATCAAGTTCGCTTACATAACTTAATATAAAATACATAAAGCGTTCTTACACCACTCAACTAGTGTTCATTACCAAAAACCGAAAGTCTGCGGAAGCGATTTAGAACTTGAAAGACATAAGTCGTACAATCGAATAGTCTTAAGATACTGAATAGAAATACAGAAATACAAAGGGAACTGAAATACAAGACATAATGAAATAAAGATAGCGGCTGCTCCTCAAGCGTCTCCGTAGCTGTGCCTCGCGGTCTTCAACTTTCCCTGCTTAACTGAAAAACAACAACAATGGATTGGGTGAGACAACTTGTCTCAGTGAGTTCTAACGCGACCCCTTACTAATTCTCTCGGTTCAATTATGCTTGATTCATTATTCTAAACTCATAACTCATAGTCCTCAAAGTTGACTATGTGGATAACTAACTAAACGTTGACCTCATAACCCTCAAGCTGGTTACAAGATACAACACAAAAACTGAACTAACGTTGTCCTCATAACCCTCAAGCCGGTTACAAGAAACAACACTAACTAAAGTTATAGCGTGTCACCGGTCACTTGGCATAATAAGCTTCCGGTGAACCCGTCCCCACTAATCGGCTGGGTCCCTGATGGGGCCTAGGTTCATAAGGCTCGTGACTGCCTCTCCCCTAGCACACTAAACTGAATAGGGTCGTCACCCCGACTAAAAGATATATATGAAGATATACCTGAACTGAACTCAACAATGAACTTAAACATAACAATAACTTAACTTAACAATGAGCTGATCTTAACATAAACTCATTACTAAAGTGATCTAATTACTAACTTAGTATAATTATTAAGTGATCTCTCATGGATTACTAAGGTTCGCTAACTTAACTTATCAATCTTACTAAACCAGTCAGTCCAGCACAATACATCAATCACAAAGTCTTAACATGAAATCAATGGTCAATCGCATGAGCATTCACTTAACCTGAACGTAATCCAAACACAACCAATCATATGGTACTAACATAGCTTAGATCCAATCACAGTCAAATACCACTCAATTCAGGGCAGTTCAATTATAGTATCATTGGGGAAGGTGGAAGGAGGGATTAGAAAGCAATTGGAATCGTTCGGAATGATTTAAAACATTTTTTAAAATAGGCCACCCGAAGACCACGCACTGTCCGTGCTCCAGAGGCGCACGATACGTGCGTGACTGAAAAATTCAATTTATTTCACACAGAACAGAGCGCACGATCCGTGTGCCCATACGCACGATCCGTGCGATGTCCAAAACCATTTCCAGGCTACCTGCGAACACACAGCACGAAACGTGCTCCCATAACGCACGATTCGGGCGTGTGTCTCAGTAACCCAGATGCTTACATTTTCTTAATGATATCATCCCAATCCGATTCCGATACATTTTCCGATCGATACTTCCACTTTACCAGCCCATAAAACACAGTCAAACCAGTCAACAACCAGCACATATCACTCAATAATCATGACAGGAATCATAATCGAACTCAAATAATCTCATAACTTGATCATTCAATGCGAGGATTTCATAAATGTCTCGATACCGACTTTTCATAAAAACGCGTGACTCGATCCAGAGCTCATATCACATACAATTTTAATCCTAGTGAGTATAGAACTCACCTCTTTGAAGACAACAGCAATTAGACACCGAGACTTTGTGCACACGAACAAATAGAGGGTCACGAACTATCTCCAATCCGATTCTAAACAACCCAAAACTGAACACCCAGCTTCCTAAGGCTTGAACTTCGAATCCCAGCTACTCAAACTGCCTCCCAAGCTGCTCCAATACTCGATTCAGATACATTAGTTGGTTCTAAGGTTCTCCAACACAACATGCACCAGTTTTGGTTCAGATTTGCTCAAGAGGAGCTTGGGGGTCAACAATGGTGGTTTGGGCTTGGAGGGGAATCTGAATTCGAATTTGGTATGGATGGAAAGGGGGAGATGAACAGATTCAGATGATGCTAATGGATCATACATGCACTAAGTTTTTCATGGAGTTCTCCCTCTCTCTTTTTCCTCCCCTCTCGAGCCTCTCTCTTCTCCTCCCTATCTCTTTCTCTGGTTTTGTTTCAGATTTTCAAGAATGAGGTGCTTGAGTTTCAGCTGGAAGGGGCACATATATATAGGCTAGTTAAAAGACAACCATACCCTTCACTTAGAAATTTTATTCCTAATGACTCCCACCAGCTCTAACTAACTACATATGATGCAATTAATATTAATTAAGCACATCATTTGCATAATAAATCAATCAAGTATATACCAATCAAATTAATTTATCTTCAATCAAGACAATAGTTCACTCAATATCAATTCACGCCAAATAATTTAATTAGCGAAAATTGGGGATATTACAAACTATATTAAACAACTCATTTATTTAAAAAGAATTTTAGATTCATTTTTTCAGACTCTCATTTTTTTAAAAAACTGGAAAAACAGTTGCGATTTTTTTTAAAACAAAATTGTCCCAAACGAGCTCTAAATCAACCCATACAATTAAAATTAAGAATAAAAACTTATCAATCAAAATCAACTAGAGGAACAATCAAAGGTGGAGCTAGACTTTGAGATATATTATCAAACTCAGACCGGCCCGCCCGTTTATTCCGTGACCCAGTCACATAGTGAGGCCGAATCACTTTACATACCAATCAAGTAGTTGACCCGGATCAACCTGGACAGGTTAGCATCAACCGGGTGACTCTAGTCAGGTCTCACACATTTTTATAAATCCCAAAATCGTATTTTTATAGAACCTATGGTTATGGTTTTGATTATTTGAACTCTTGAATTATGGTAATATTGTGTTGGGGTTTTAATATATGGGAAAAAATTTAATGACTTTGTTATGTATAAATTTATACATGTGATGCCTATTTTTATTATCATAGTAGTGTCAGGGTCAAGCAGTACAAACATCAACCCATCGGTCCGAACAGTGTCCCAATTCCCAACTGGATCAGGTTTAAAAATTATGCTTTAAAGTTTGGAGACGAACTTTTTTCAACTATTATATATTGAGTGGTACAAATTTCATATAAAAAAAACATAATTGATTTTTGCAGAGTTAACAATTTTTTGAGTATATTAATAACATCTAAGATAGAAAGAGATATATTGTCAATAGTCAAACATAAACCAAAATTTGGATGTATTTAGACCAAATAAGTTTACAATTTTGCTTATTTTCACTAGAGAAGAAGATATATATATATATATATATATATATATATATATATATAAATATATATATATATATATATATATAAGGGTATACAATGATAATAAATTTGATTTTTTGTGATTTTAAAATTAAAAACTTAAAAAGCTGCACACTTTTCATAACAATTAAAAAAATATAGGGGTCAAGAGTATGTGAACGCTCTAAGTTAGCTCCACCCCTATCTAAAAAATAAGACAAGTTTTGAACAAGGTTTGATGGGGTGCGCCATGCCCTTGCAATAGTGCAACGCATGGGCGACGCTTGAGAGCCCCAATAGCAAGCTATTGTGGTGGACTCTTCCCCTCAAAAAAATAGTTTAATCATTCATTTGTCAAAAGTGGTTTTATAGAGAAACTATATTAAACAACTCATTTATTTAAAAAAATTTTAGATTCATTTTTTCAGACTCTCATTTTTTTAAAAAAACTGGAAAAAGACTCGCGATTTTTTTTAAAACAAAATTGTCCCAAACGAGGTCTAAATCAACCCATACAATTAAAATTAAGAATAAAAACTTATCAATCAAAATCAACTAGAGGATCAATCAAAGGTGGAGCTAGACTTTGAGATATATTATCAAACTCAGACCGGCCCGCCCGTTTATTCCGTGACCCAATCACATAGTCAGGTCGAGTCACTTTACATACCAATCAAGTAGTTGACCCGGATCAACCTGGACAGGTTAGCATCAACCGTGTGACTCTAGTCAGGTCTCACGCATTTTTATTAATCCCAAAATCGTATTTTTATATAACCTATGGTTATGGTTTTGATTATTTGAACTCTTGAATTATGGTAATATTGTGTTGGGGTTTTAATGTATGGGAAAAAATTTAATGACTTTGTTATGTATAAATTTATACATGTGATGCTTATTTTTATTATCATAGTAATGTCAGGGTCAAGCAGTCCAAACATCAACCCATCGGTCCGAACAGTGTCCCAATTCCCAACAGGATCAGGTTTAAAAATTATGCTTTGAAGTTTGGAGACGAACTTTTTTCAACTATTATATATTGAGTGGTACAAATTTCATATAAAAAAAACATAATTGATTTTCGCAGAGTTAACAATTTTTTGAGTATATTAATAACATCTAAGATAGAAAGAGATATATTGTCAATAGTCAAACATAAACCAAAATTTGGATGTATTTAGACCAAATACGTCTACAATTTTGCTTATTTTCACTAAAGAAGGATATATATATATATATATATATATATATATATATATATATATATATATATATATATATATATAAGGGTAAACAATGATAATAAATTTGATTTTTTGTGATTTTAAAATTAAAAACATAAAAAGCTGCACACTTTTCATAACAATTAAAAAAATATAGGGGTCAAGAGTATGTGAACGCTCTAAGTTAGCTCCACCCCTATCTAAAAAATAAGACAAGTTTTGAACAAGGTTTGATGGGGTGCGCCATGCCCTTGCAATAGTGCAACGCATGGGCGACGCTTGAGAGCCCCAATAGCAAGCTATTGTGGTGGAGTCTTCCCCTCAAAAAAATAATTTAATATCGTGTGGCCCGTTGACCCACAGATCAGATATTAAACTGATAAGAACAGATACTACAGTTGATCTTAGCCAAAAAGCCGAGAAAGGTATGATTTGTGATGTTGCTCCGTGTGGTTTTTATATATGCTGCATGCTCAACAGATCCGTTGAGTGGCCATTGTGGGACTATATATTGCTTGAATTTAAACTCCACTGTTTGATGCGCGAAGTCTACTACATTAGCATAAGTTTTGAACTTGATATATTTTATTATTGAGTAACCAATAAGAATCTTCAACACATAATACTATAAATATTGACATGTATTCACATTTTAGACTTTACACATTGAGAAGTACCCCGAGAGACATAGTCTATTTTTCTTGGTTAGCTATAAATATTCCTTATAGCGAACTACAATAACTTCACAGTTAGACACAAACTATTGAATCAAAATGAAAACAAAATCCTGATTCAAAACCCAAGAACAAAATATTAAATGGAAAACAAATCCTTGTACTAAGGACTTGTTACAAAATAAAATCGAAGTAACTTTAACATTCATCAATTTAGAAACTTTTAAGAGAAGTAGACATTATTTTCCGTTTGTCTTACCATAATCAAAATTGAATTTTTTAATAATCATTCATTTGTCAAAAGTGGTTTTATAGAGAAACTATATTAAACAACTCATTTATTTAAAAAGAATTTTAGATTCATTTTTTCAGACTCTCATTTTTTTAAAAAAACTGGAAAAAGACTCGCGATTTTTTTTAAAACAAAATTGTCCCAAACGAGGTCTAAATCAACCCATACAATTAAAATTAAGAATAAAAACTTATCAATCAAAATCAACTAGAGGATCAATCAAAGGTGGAGCTAGACTTTGAGATATATTATCAAACTCAGACCGGCCCGCCCGTTTATTCCGTGACCCAATCACATAGTCAGGTCGAGTCACTTTACATACCAATCAAGTAGTTGACCCGGATCAACCTGGACAGGTTAGCATCAACCGTGTGACTCTAGTCAGGTCTCACGCATTTTTATTAATCCCAAAATCGTATTTTTATATAACCTATGGTTATGGTTTTGATTATTTGAACTCTTGAATTATGGTAATATTGTGTTGGGGTTTTAATGTATGGGAAAAAATTTAATGACTTTGTTAAGTATAAATTTATACATGTGATGCTTATTTTTATTATCATAGTAATGTCAGGGTCAAGCAGTCCAAACATCAACCCATCGGTCCGAACAGTGTCCCAATTCCCAATAGGATCAGGTTTAAAAATTATGCTTTGAAGTTTGGAGACGAACTTTTTTCAACTATTATATATTGAGTGGTACAAATTTCATATAAAAAAAACATAATTGATTTTCGCAGAGTTAACAATTTTTTGAGTATATTAATAACATCTAAGATAGAAAGAGATATATTGTCAATAGTCAAACATAAACCAAAATTTGGATGTATTTAGACCAAATACGTCTACAATTTTGCTTATTTTCACTAGAGAAGAAGATATATATATATATATATATATATATATATATATATATATATATATATATATATATATATATATATATAAAAGGGTAAACAATGATAATAAATTTGATTTTTTGTGATTTTAAAATTAAAAACATAAAAAGCTGCACACTTTTCATAACAATTAAAAAAATATAGGGGTCAAGAGTATGTGAACGCTCTATGTTAGCTCCACCCCTATCTAAAAAATAAGACAAGTTTTGAACAAGGTTTGATGGGGTGCGCCATGCCCTTGCAATAGTGCAACGCATGGGCGACGCTTGAGAGCCCCAATAGCAAGCAATTGTGGTGGACTCTTCCCCTCAAAAAAATAATTTAATATCGTGTGTGCCATTGACCCACAGATCAGATATTAAACTGATAAGAACAGATACTACACCTAATCTTAGCCAAAAGGCCGAGAAAGGTATGATTTGTGATGTTGCTCCGTGTGGTTTTTATATATGCTGCATGCTCAACAGATCCGTTGAGTGGCCAATGTGGGACTATATATTGCTTGAATTTAAACTCCACTGTTTGATGCGGGGAGTCTACTACATTAGCCTAAGTTTTGAACTTGATATATTTTATTATTGAGTAACCAATAAGAATCTTCAACACATAATACTATAAATATTGACATGTATTCACTTTTTAGACTTTACGCATTGAGAAGTACCCCGAGAGACATAGTCTATTTTTCTTGGTTAGCTATAAATATTCCTTATAGCGAACTACAATAACTTCACAGTGAGACACAAACTATTGAATCAAAATGAAAACAAAATCCTGATTCAAAACCCAAGAACAAAATATTAAATGGAAAACAAATCCTCGTACTAAGGACTTGTTACAAAATAAAATCGAAGTAACTTTAACATTCATCAATTTAGAAACTCTTCAGAGAAGTAGACATTATTTTCCGTTTGTCTTACCATTATCAAAATTGAATTTTTTAATAATCATTCATTTGTCAAAAGTGGTTTTAAAGAGAAACTATATTAAAGAACTCATTTATTTAAAAAGAATTTTAGATTCATTTTTTCAGACACTCCTTTTTTTAAAAAAACTGGAAAATGACTCGCGATTTTTTTTAAAACAAAATTGTCCCAAACGAGCTCTAAATCAACCCATACAATTAAAATTAAGAATAAAAACTTATCAATCAAAATCAACTAGAGGAACAATCAAAGGTGGAGCTAGACTTTGAGATATATTATCAAACTCAGATCGGCCCGCCCGTTTATTCCGTGACCCAGTCACATAGTCAGGCCAAATCACTTTACATACCAATCAAGTAGTTGACCCGGATAAACCTGGACAGGTTAGCATCAACCGGGTGACTCTAGTCAGGTCTCACCCATTTTTATAAATCCCAAAATCGTATTTTTATAGAACCTATGGTTATGGTTTTGATTATTTGAACTCTTGAATTATGGTAATATTGTGTTGGGGTTTTAATATATGGGAAAAAATTTAATAACTTTGTTATGTATAAATTTATACATGTGATGCCTATTTTTATTATCATAGTAGTGTCAGGGTCAAGCAGTACAAACATCAACCCATCGGTCCGAACAGTGTCCCAATTCCCAACTGGATCAGGTTTAAAAATTATGCTTTGAAGTTTGGAGACGAACTTTTTTCCACTATTATATATTGAGTGGTACAAATTTCATATAAAAAAAACATAATTGATTTTCGCAGAGTTAACAATTTTTTGAGTATATTAATAACATCTAAGATAGAAATAGATATATTGTCAATAGTCAAACATAAACCAAAATTTGGATGTATTTAGACCAAATACGTCCACAATTTTGCTTATTTTCACTAGAGACGAAGATATATATATATATATATATATATATATATATATATATATATATATATAAGGGTATACAATGATAATAAATTTGATTTTTTGTGATTTTAAAATTAAAAACTTAAAAAGCTGCACACTTTTCATAACAATTAAAAAAATATAGGGGTCAAGAGTATGTGAACGCTCTATGTTAGCTCCACCCCTATCTAAAAAATAAGACAAGTTTTGAACAAGGTTTGATGGGGTGCGCCATGCCCTTGCAATAGTGCAACGCATGGGCGACGCTTGAGAGCCCCAATAGCAAGCAATTGTGGTGGACTCTTCCCCTCAAAAAAATAATTTAATATCGTGTGTGCCATTGACCCACAGATCAGATATTAAACTGATAAGAACAGATACTACACCTGATCTTAGCCAAAAAGCCGAGAAAGGTATGATTTGTGATGTTGCTCCGTGTGGTTTTTATATATGCTGCATGCTCAACAGATCCGTTGAGTGGCCAATGTGGGACTATATATTGCTTGAATTTAAACTCCACTGTTTGATGCGGGGAGTCTACTACATTAGCATAAGTTTTGAACTTGATATATTTTATTATTGAGTAACCAATAAGAATCTTCAACACATAAATACTATAAATATTGACATGTATTCACTTTTTAGACTTTACGCATTGAGAAGTACCCCGAGAGACATAGTCTATTTTTCTTGGTTAGCTATAAATATTCCTTATAGCGAACTACAATAACTTCACAGTGAGACACAAACTATTGAATCAAAATGAAAACAAAATCCTGATTCAAAACACAAGAACAAAATATTAAATGGAAAACAAATCCTTGTACTAAGGATTTGTTACAAAATAAAATCGAAGTAACTTTAACATTCATCAATTTAGAAACTTTTAAGAGAAGTAGACATTATTTTCCGTTTGTCTTACCATTATCAAAATTGAATTTTTTAATAATCATTCATTTGTCAAAAGTGGTTTTATAGAGAAACTATATTAAACAACTCATTTATTTAAAAAGAATTTTAGATTCATTTTTTCAGACTCTCATTTTTTTAAAAAAACTGGAAAAAGACTCGCGATTTTGTTTAAAACAAAATTGTCCCAAACGAGGTCTAAATCAACCCATACAATTAAAATTAAGAATAAAAACTTATCAATCAAAATCAACTAGAGGATCAATCAAAGGTGGTGCTAGACTTTGAGATATATTATCAAACTCAGACCGGCCCGCCCGTTTATTCCGTGACCCAACCACAGAGTCAGGTCGAGTCACTTTACATACCAATCAAGTAGTTGACCCGGATCAACCTGGACAGGTTAGCATCAACCGTGTGACTCTAGTCAGGTCTCACGCATTTTTATTAATCCCAAAATCGTATTTTTATATAACCTATGGTTATGGTTTTGATTATTTGAACTCTTGAATTATGGTAATATTGTGTTGGGGTTTTAATGTATGGGAAAAAATTTAATGACTTTGTTATGTATAAATTTATACATGTGATGCTTATTTTTATTATCATAGTAGTGTCAGGGTCAAGCAGTCCAAACATCAACCCATCGGTCCGAACAGTGTCCCAATTCCCAACAGGATCAGGTTTAAAAATTCTGCTTTGAAGTTTGGAGACGAACTTTTTTCAACTATTATATATTGAGTGGTACAAATTTCATATAAAAAAAACATAATTGATTTTCGCAGAGTTAACAATTTTTTGAGCATATTAATAACATCTAAGATAGAAAGAGATATATTGTCAATAGTCAAACATAAACCAAAATTTGGATGTATTTAGACCAAATACGTCTACAATTTTGCTTATTTTCACTAGAGAAGAAGATATATATATATATATATATATATATATATATATATATATATATATATAAAAGGGTAAACAATGATAATAAATTTGATTTTTTGTGATTTTAAAATTAAAAACATAAAAAGCAGCACACTTTTCATAACAATTAAAAAAATATAGGGGTCAAGAGTATGTGAACGCTCTAAGTTAGCTCCACCCCTATCTAAAAAATAAGACAAGTTTTGAACAAGGTTTGATTGGGTGCGCCATGCCCTTGCAATAGTGCAACGCATGGGCGACGCTTGAGATCCCCAATAGCAAGCTATTGTGGTGGACTCTTCCCCTCAAAAAAATAATTTAATATCGTGTGGGCCATTGACCCACATATCAGATATTAAACTGATAAGAACAGATACTACACTTGATCTTAGCCAAAAGGCCGAGAAAGGTATGATTTGTGATGTTGCTCCGTGTGGTTTTTATATATGATGCATGCTCAACAGATCCGTTGAGTGGCCAATGTGGGACTATATATTGCTTGAATTTAAACTCCACTGTTTGATGCGGGGAGTCTACTACATTAGCATAACTTTTGAACTTGATATATTTTATTATTAAGTAACCAATAAGAATCTTCAACACATAATACTATAAATATTGACATGTATTCACTTTTTAGACTTTACACATTGAGAAGTACCCCGAGAGACATAGTCTATTTTTCTTGGTTAGCTATAAATATTCCTCATAGCGAACAACAATAACTTCACAGTTAGACACAAACTATTGAATCAAAATGAAAACAAAATCCTGATTCAAAACCCAAGAACAGAATATTAAATGGAAAACAAATCCTCGTACTAAGGACTTGTTACAAAATAAAATCGAAGTAACTTTAACATTCATCAATTTGGAAACTCTTCAGAGAAGTAGACATTATTTTCCGTTTGTCTTACCATTATCAAAATTGAATTTTTTAATAATCATTCATTTGTCAAAAGTGGTTTTAAAGAGAAACTATATTAAAGAATTCATTTATTTAAAAAGAATTTTAGATTCATTTTTTCAGACACTCATTTTTTTAAAAAAACGGGAAAATGACTCGCGATTTTTTTTAAAACAAAATTGTCCCAAACGAGCTCTAAATCAACCCATACAATTAAAATTAAGAATAAAAACTTATCAATCAAAATCAACTAGAGGAACAATCAAAGGTGGAGCTAGACTTTGAGATATATTATCAAACTCAGACCGGCCCGCCCGTTTATTCCGTGACCCAGTCACATAGTCAGGCCAAATCACTTTACATACCAATCAAGTAGTTGACCCGGATCAACCTGGACAGGTTAGCATCAACCGGGTGACTCTAGTCAGGTCTCACACATTTTTATAAATCCCAAAATCGTATTTTTATAGAACCTATGGTTATGGTTTTGATTATTTGAACTCTTGAATTATGGTAATATTGTGTTGGGGTTTTAATATATGGGAAAAAATTTAATGACTTTGTTATGTATAAATTTATACATGTGATGCCTATTTTTATTATCATAGTAGTGTCAGGGTCAAGCAGTACAAACATCAACCCATCGGTCCGAACAGTGTCCCAATTCCCAACTAGATCAGGTTTAAAAATTATGCTTTGAAGTTTGGAGACAAACTTTTTTGAACTATTATATATTGAGTGGTACAAATTTCATATAAAAAAAACATAATTGATTTTCGCAGAGTTAACAATTTTTTGAGTATATTAATAACATCTAAGATAGAAATAGATATATTGTCAATAGTCAAACATAAACCAAAATTTGGATGTATTTAGACCAAATACGTCCACAATTTTGCTTATTTTCACTAGAGACGAAGATATATATATATATATATATATATATATATATATATATATATATATATATATATATATATATATATAAGGGTATACAATGATAATAAATTTGATTTTTTGTGATTTTAAAATTAAAAACTTAAAAAGCTGCACACTTTTCATAACAATTAAAAAAATATAGGGGTCAAGAGTATGTGAACGCTCTATGATAGCTCCACCCCTATCTAAAAAATAAGACAAGTTTTGAACAAGGTTTGATGGGGTGCGCCATGCCCTTGCAATAGTGCAACGCATGGGCGACGCTTGAGAGCCCCAATAGCAAGCTATTGTGGTGGACTCTTCCCCTCAAAAAAATAATTTAATATCGTGTGGGCCATTGACCCACAGATCAGATATTAAACTGATAAGAACAGATACTACACCTGATCTTAGCCAAAAAGCCGAGAAAGGTATGATTTGTGATGTTGCTCCGTGTGGTTTTTATATATGCTGCATGCTCAACAGATCCGTTGAGTGGCCAATGTGGGACTATATATTGCTTGAATTTAAACTCCACTGTTTGATGCGGGGAGTCTACTACATTAGCATAACTTTTGAACTTGATATATTTTATTATTGAGTAACCAATAAGAATCTTCAACACATAATACTATAAATATTGACATGTATTCACTTTTTAGACTTTACACATTGAGAAGTACCCCGAGAGACATAGTCTATTTTTATTGGTTAGCTATAAATATTCCTTATAGCGAACAACAATAACTTCACAGTTAGACACAAACTATTGAATCAAAATGAAAACAAAATCCTGATTCAAAACCCAAGAACGAAATATTAAATGGAAAACAAGTCCTTGTACTAAGGACTTGTTACAAAATAAAATCGAAGTAACTTTAATATTCATCAATTTAGAAACTTTTAAGAGAAGTAGACATTATTTTCCGTTTGTCTTACCATTTTCAAAATTGAATTTTTTTAATAATCATTCATTTGTCAAAAGTGGTTTTAAAGAGAAACTATATTAAACAACTCATTTATTTAAAAAGAATTTTAGATTCATTTTTTCAGACTCTCATTATTTTAAAAAACTGGAAAAACACTCGCGATTTTTTTTAAAACAAAATTGTCCCAAACGAGCTCTAAATCAACCCATACAATTAAAATTAAGAATAAAAACTTATCAATCAAAATCAACTAGAGGAACAATCAAAGGTGGAGCTAGACTTTGAGATATATTATCAAACTCAGACCGGCCCGCCCGTTTATTCCGTGACCCAATCACATAGTCAGGTCGAGTCACTTTACATACCAATCAAGTAGTTGACCCGGATCAACCTGGACAGGTTAGCATCAACCGTGTGACTCTAGTCAGGTCTCACGCATTTTTATTAATCCCAAAATCGTATTTTTATATAACCTATGGTTATGGTTTTGATTATTTGAACTCTTGAATTATGGTAATATTGTGTTGGGGTTTTAATGTATGGGAAAAAATTTAATGACTTTGTTATGTATAAATTTATACATGTGATGCCTATTTTTATTATCATAGTAGTGTCAGGGTCAAGCAGTCCGAACATCAACCCATCGGTCCGAACAGTGTCCCAATTCCCAACAGGATCAGGTTTAAAAATTATGCTTTGAAGTTTGGAGACGAACTTTTTTCAACTATTATATATTGAGTGGTACAAATTGCATTTAAAAAAACATATTTGATTTTTGCAGAGTTAACAATTTTTTGAGTATATTAATAACATCTAAGATAGAAAGAGATATATTGTCAATAGTCAAACATAAACCAAAATTTGGATGTATTTAGACCAAATACGTCTACAATTTTGCTTATTTTCACTAGAGAAGAAGATATATATATATATATATATATATATATATATAAAAGGGTAAACAATGATAATAAATTTGATTTTTTGTGATTTTAAAATTAAAAACATAAAAAGCTGCACACTTTTCATAACAATTAAAAAAATATAGGGGTCAAGAGTATGTGAACGCTCTAAGTTAGCTCCACCCCTATCTAAAAAATAAGACAAGTTTTGAACAAGGTTTGATGGGGTGCGCCATGCCCTTGCAATAGTGCAACGCATGGGCGACGCTTGAGAGCCCCAATAGCAAGCTATTGTGGTGGACTCTTCCCCTCAAAAAAATAATTTAATATCGTGTGGGCCATTGACCCACATATCAGATATTAAACTGATAAGAACAGATACTACACTTGATCTTAGCCAAAAGGCCGAGAAAGGTATGATTTGTGATGTTGCTCCGTGTGGTTTTTATATATGCTGCATGCTCAACAGATCCGTTGAGTGGCCAATGTGGGACTATATATTGCTTGAATTGAAACTCCACTGTTTGATGCGGGGAGTCTACTACATTAGCATAACTTTTGAACTTGATATATATTATTATTGAGTAACCAATAAGAATCTTCAACACATAATACTATAAATATTGACATGTATTCACTTTTTAGACTTTACACATTGAGAAGTACCCCGAGAGACATAGTCTATTTTTCTTGGTTAGCTATAAATATTCCTTATAGCGAACTACAATAACTTCACAGTTAGACACAAACTATTAAATCAAAATGAAAACAAAATCCTGATTCAAAACCCAAGAACAAAATATTAAATGCAAAACAAATACTTGTACTAAGGACTTGTTACAAAATAAAATCGAAGTAACTTTAACATTCATCAATTTAGAAACTTTTAAGAGAAGTAGACATTATTTTCCGTTTGTCTTACCATTATCAAAATTGAATTTTTTAATATTCATTCATTTGTCAAAAGTGGTTTGAAAGAGAAACTATATTAAACAACTCATTTATTTAAAAAGAATTTTAGATTCATTTTTTCAGACTCTCATTATTTTAAAAAACTGGAAAAACACTCGCGATTTTTTTTAAAACAAAATTGTCCCAAACGAGCTCTAAATCAACCCATACAATTAAAATTAAGAATAAAAACTTATCAATCAAAATCAACTAGAGGAACAATCAAAGGTGGAGCTAGACTTTGAGATATATTATCAAACTCAGACCGGCCCGCCCGTTTATTCCGTGACCCAATCACATAGTCAGGTCGAGTCACTTTACATACCAATCAAGTAGTTGACCCGGATCAACCTGGACAGGTTAGCATCAACCGTGTGACTCTAGTCAGGTCTCACGCATTTTTATTAATCCCAAAATCGTATTTTTATATAACCTATGGTTATGGTTTTGATTATTTGAACTCTTGAATTATGGTAATATTGTGTTGGGGTTTTAATGTATGGGAAAAAATTTAATGACTTTGTTATCTATAAATTTATACATGTGATGCCTATTTTTATTATCATAGTAGTGTCAGGGTCAAGCAGTCCAAACATCAACCCATCGGTCCGAACAGTGTCCCAATTCCCAACAGGATCAGGTTTAAAAACTATGCTTTGAAGTTTGGAGACGAACTTTTTTCAACTATTATATATTGAGTGGTACAAATTTCATATAAAAAAACATATTTGATTTTTGTAGAGTTAACAATTTTTTGAGTATATTAATAACATCTAAGATAGAAAGAGATATATTGTCAATAGTCAAACATAAACCAAAATTTGGATGTATTTAGACCAAATACGTCTACAATTTTGCTTATTTTCACTAGAGAAGAAGATATATATATATATATATATATATATATATAAAAGGGTAAACAATGATAATAAATTTGATTTTTTGTGATTTTAAAATTAAAAACTTAAAAAGCTGCACACTTTTCATAACAATTAAAAAAATATAGGGGTCAAGAGTATGTGAACGCTCTAAGTTAGCTCCACCCCTATCTAAAAAATAAGACAAGTTTTGAACAAGGTTTGATGGGGTGCTCCATGCCCTTGCAATAGTGCAACGCATGGGCGACGCTTGAGAGCCCCAATAGCAAGCTATTGTGGTGGACTCTTCCCCTCAAAAAAATAATTTAATATCGTGTGGGCCATTGACCCACATATCAGATATTAAACTGATAAGAACAGATACTACACTTGATCTTAGCCAAAAGGCCGAGAAAGGTATGATTTGTGATGTTGCTCCGTGTGGTTTTTATATATGCTGCATGCTCAACAGATCCGTTGAGTGGCCAATGTGGGACTATATATTGCTTGAATTGAAACTCCACTCTTTGATGCGGGGAGTCTACTACATTAGCATAACTTTTGAACTTGATATATATTATTATTGAGTAACCAATAAGAATCTTCAACACATAATACTATAAATATTGACATGTATTCACTTTTTAGACTTTACACATTGAGAAGTACCCCGAGAGACATAGTCTATTTTTCTTGGTTAGCTATAAATATTCCTTATAGCGAACTACAATAACTTCACAGTTAGACACAAACTATTGAATCAAAATGAAAACAAAATCCTGATTCAAAACCCAAGAACAAAATATTAAATGCAAAACAAATACTTGTACTAAGGACTTGTTACAAAATAAAATCGAAGTAACTTTAACATTCATCAATTTAGAAACTTTTAAGAGAAGTAGACATTATTTTCCGTTTCTCTTACCATTATCAAAATTGAATTTTTTAATATTCATTCATTTGTCAAAAGTGGTTTTAAAGAGAAACTATATTAAACAACTCATTTATTTAAAAAGAATTTTAGATTCATTTTTTCAGACTCTCATTATTTTAAAAAACTGGAAAAACACTCGCGATTTTTTTTAAAACAAAATTGTCCCAAACGAGCTCTAAATCAACCCATACAATTAAAATTAAGAATAAAAACTTATCAATCAAAATCAACTAGAGGAACAATCAAAGGTGGAGCTAGACTTTGAGATATATTATCAAACTCAGACCGGCCCGCCCGTTTATTCCGTGACCCAATCATATAGTCAGGTCGAGTCACTTTACATACCAATCAAGTAGTTGACCCGGATCAACCTGGACAGGTTAGCATCAACCGTGTGACTCTAGTCAGGTCTCACGCATTTTTATTAATCCCAAAATCGTATTTTTATATAACCTATGGTTATGGTTTTGATTATTTGAACTCTTTAATTATGGTAATATTGTGTTGGGGTTTTAATGTATGGGAAAAAATTTAATGACATTGTTATGTATAAATTTATACATGTGATGCCTATTTTTATTATCATAGTAGTGTCAGGGTCAAGCAGTCCAAACATCAACCCATCGGTCCGAACAGTGTCCCAATTCCCAACAGGATCAGGTTTAAAAATTATGCTTTGAAATTTGGAGACGAACTTTTTTCAACTATTATATATTGAGTGGTACAAATTTCATATAAAAAAACATATTTGATTTTTGCAGAGTTAACAATTTTTTGAGTATATTAATAACATCTAAGATAGAAAGAGATATATTGTCAATAGTCAAACATAAACCAAAATTTGGATGTATTTAGACCAAATACGTCTACAATTTTGCTTATTTTCACTAGAGAAGAAGATATATATATATATATATATATATATATATATATATATATATATATA
Organism: Astragalus membranaceus; assembly: GCA_039519185.1. Taxonomy (NCBI): domain Eukaryota; kingdom Viridiplantae; phylum Streptophyta; class Magnoliopsida; order Fabales; family Fabaceae; genus Astragalus; species Astragalus membranaceus. The sequence goes on from CM076853.1 coordinate 15,229,109, forward strand.
TATATATATATAAAAGGGTAAACAATGATAATAAATTTGATTTTTTGTGATTTTAAAATTAAAAACATAAAAAGCTGCACACTTTTCATAACAATTAAAAAAATATAGGGGTCAAGAGTATGTGAACGCTCTAAGTTAGCTCCACCCCTATCTAAAAAATAAGACAAGTTTTGAACAAGGTTTGATGGGGTGCTCCATGCCCTTGCAATAGTGCAACGCATGGGCGACGCTTGAGAGCCCCAATAGCAAGCTATTGTGGTGGACTCTTCCCCTCAAAAAAATAATTTAATATCGTGTGGGCCATTGACCCACATATCAGATATTAAACTGATAAGAACAGATACTACACTTGATCTTAGCCAAAAGGCCGAGAAAGGTATGATTTGTGATGTTGCTCCGTGTGGTTTTTATATATGCTGCATGCTCAACAGATCCGTTGAGTGGCCAATGTGGGACTATATATTGCTTGAATTGAAACTCCATTGTTTGATGCGGGGAGTCTACTACATTAGCATAACTTTTGAACTTGATATATATTATTATTGAGTAACCAATAAGAATCTTCAACACATAATACTATAAATATTGACATGTATTCACTTTTTAGACTTTACACATTGAGAAGTACCCCGAGAGACATAGTCTATTTTTCTTGGTTAGCTATAAATATTCCTTATAGCGAACTACAATAACTTCACAGTTAGACACAAACTATTGAATCAAAATGAAAACAAAATCCTGATTCAAAACCCAAGAACAAAATATTAAATGCAAAACAAATACTTGTACTAAGGACTTGTTACAAAATAAAATCGAAGTAACTTTAACATTCATCAATTTAGAAACTTTTAAGAGAAGTAGACATTATTTTCCGTTTGTCTTACCATTATCAAAATTGAATTTTTTAATATTCATTCATTTGTCAAAAGTGGTTTTAAAGAGAAACTATATTAGACAACTCATTTATTTAAAAAGAATTTTAGATTCATTTTTTCAGACTCTCATTATTTTAAAAAACTGGAAAAACACTCGCGATTTTTTTTAAAACAAAATTGTCCCAAACGAGCTCTAAATCAACCCATACAATTAAAATTAAGAATAAAAACTTATCAATCAAAATCAACTAGAGGAACAATCAAAGGTGGAGCTAGACTTTGAGATATATTATCAAATTCAGACCGGCCCGCCCGTTTATTCCGTGACCCAATCACATAGTCAGGTTGTAACATCCGCGAAATAATTAATAGAATTATTTGGATATTAACCCAATTAAATTAATTTAATACTCGACTGGTAAATTTATTGAGTGCTAAAATTATTTATTGGTGGTCATCGGATCGTTAACCGGATAATACGGACCAATGAAGTTTTGGAATCGAAATAGGAGATTTCGATCAATATGGTAATTTGACCGCGTATATATTAATAAATATATAAGTGTGTGTGTGTGAATAAAATGCAAGAAAGAAAGAAAGAAGAAAAGGACGCGAGAACAGAAGAGAGAAACAGAGAAAAGGAGAAAAAAGAAAGAAGAGAGAAAGAAAGGGGGAGGAAGAAGAAGAGGAAAAAGGGGGCAATTCCGCTCATCAAAACGACTTCCGTCCAACACGAAAAATGTTCAGCGCTACTTCCTCTTCGTTTTGGTACCAAAATCTTCATCATCAACTCACTCTCCTCAAATCCACCATTTTCGATTTGAGAGGAAAAAATAGAGGTTTTGTGGTTCAAGCTCAAGGGAAAGCTAAGGACGATGTTTAGGAGCGAGCACGAGGTGGATTACTCGAGTATTGAAGATCGATTGGGTGAGTTAGGTTGAAAAATCAAGATTTGAGGTTTATGTGAATAGTGACTTGAGGTGAAGAAGATGATGAATAGTGCCCATGGAGAATTTCGGGAAATCGGTATTTCGGTCAAAAGCGGTTTCGTGATCGAGTGGGAAGCTTTGGAAGCGGATTGGGTGTCGCCGGAGCGGGGAGCGTTCGTGTGGCTACTCGGTGATTTGGCGAAGTCTCGGTGTCGGCACACGCTTCGAGGGTGAGTTCTACTCACGCTTAGGATTTTATGTTTCGAATTAATTAATTAACTGTTTTACCGCTTTCGCTGGACTGGAATATTATTTTGGTAATCGAGTTTGAGAGATTTCGAGTTGAAAACCGATAATTGGAAAATATGTCGCGTTTTGATAAAATCCGTTTTGAATGAGTTTTTGATTGACTTGAATGATTGTGTGACTTTGATTGGAACTGTTTTTATGGTTGTCAAATCTGTTTTTAATCGGAACAAGAATCGGAATTGAGCGGAATAGCGAATTTCGCAAGAAAACGGAAAACCTGCACTTTTCTGCAGAGGGTCGCGTCGCGACCCGTTCTCATCGCGTCGCGACCTGGCCCAGTTTTGTCACGCAAAATGTTTCTGTCGTTTTTCGCGTCGCGACGGTAGCAGTTCGCGTCGCGACGCTTTGCAAATTTTCAACAGTTTTTCACTGATTTTGTTCTCGCGATATCTTTTGATTCCGGAACCCGATTGAGGTGTTCTAAGATGCGTTGGAAAGCTTATTCAGAGGCCTAACTGAATATTCTATTTTTAAGGCAAAATGAACTGTTTTTGATATTGAAAATTGTGTCGAAAAGCGGTCAACTAGAGTGCGAGTGTGAACTTGGATTTTAGAAAATATGGATTAAAGTGTTTCATTGATTGTTTGATTTGATGGACCGTGGGTTCATGGCACTGTAGATATATATGTTTCTATATATATCGAGTTGGATGACGACCCATGTTTTGACATACTAGGCGGGGCAGTCATGCTCCCCCAACCTAGGCTCCGTGCCAATAGGAGAAAGTACTATTGGTAAGGGGGTTCACCGGGATTAGCACTGGATTTGCAGTCGGTGTTATGTCATGAGTTTGTTGTACGTTCACCGGGATTAGCACTGGATTTGCAGTCGGTGTCGTACTGTGCGATACACCGGGATTAGCACTGGATTTGCAGTCGGTGCCGCACTTTGTTTGTTCACGTTCACCGGGATTAGCACTGGATTTGCAGTCGGTGTCGTGATGATTTTAAAAAGGATTTTTAATCGAACCGAGAGAGTTAGCAGGGGTATCGGTAGAACTCACTGAGATTGTATCTCACTGTTTAATTGTTGTTGATTTACAGAGACACAGGGACAGCAGAAATCCAAGAGGCACGAGTAGGTTGAGCTCGGACTGGATGCTGATAGCCTAGCTTTATGTTTAAGCTTATTTCCCTTTTGTTGTCTGTATACTAAAGCATTATGTATTTAGTGTATATCTTTCTTCCGCTTTCTTGTATGATACTGAATACTATAATTGCTGATGGTATATGGTCTGAGAACCATATTGTCTTGTTGTAAATAAGACTGTTTGAGTTATATTCAGCGAAAAATTTATAGTGATATTCAGTGTCAAAGCAGGAAATATATCTCTGATGTGTTACTAATGTGCACTTGGGTATTTTTAGTCGATAGAAATACCGGGGTGTTACACAGGTCGAGTCACTTTACATACCAATCAAGTAGTTGACCCGGATCAACCTGGACAGGTTAGCATCAACCGTGTGACTCTAGTCAGGTCTCACGCATTTTTATTAATCCCAAAATCTTATTTTTATATAACCTATGGTTATGGTTTAGATTATTTGAATTCTTGAATTATGGTAATATTGTGTTGGGGTTTTAATGTATGGGAAAAAATTTAATGACTTTGTTATGTATAAATTTATACATGTGATGCCTATTTTTATTATCATAGTAGTGTCAGGGTCAAGCAGTCCAAACATCAACCCATCGGTCCGAACAGGGTCCCAATTCCCAACAGGATCAGGTTTAAAAATTATGCTTTGAAGTTTGGAGACGAACTTTTTTCAACTATTATATATTGAGTGGTACAAATTTCATATAAAAAAACATATTTGATTTTTGCAGAGTTAACAATTTTTTGAGTATATTAATAACATCTAAGATAGAAAGAGATATATTGTCAATAGTCAAACATAAACCAAAATTTGGATGTATTTAGACCAAATACGTCTACAATTTTGCTTATTTTCACAAGAGAAGAAGATATATATATATATATATATATATATATATATATATATATATAAAAGGGTAAACAATGATAATAAATTTGATTTTTTGTGATTTTAAAATTAAAAACATAAAAAGCTGCACACTTTTCATAACAATTAAAAAAATATAGGGGTCAAGAGTATGTGAACGCTCTAAGTTAGCTCCACCCCTATCTAAAAAATAAGACAAGTTTTGAACAAGGTTTGATGGGGTGCGCCATGCCCTTGCAATAGTGCAACGCTTGGGCGACGCTTGAGAGCCCCAATAGCAAGCTATTGTGGTGGACTCTTCCCCTCAAAAAAATAATTTAACATCGTGTGGGCCATTGACCCACATATCAGATATTAAACTGATAAGAACAGATACTACACTTGATCTTAGCCAAAAGACCGAGAAAGGTATGATTTGTGATGTTGCTCCATGTGGTTTTTATATATGCTGCATGCTCAACAGATCCGTTGAGTGGCCAATGTGGGACTATATATTGCTTGAATTGAAACTCCACTGTTTGATGCGGGGAGTCTACTACATTAGCATAACTTTTGAACTTGATATATATTATTATTGACTAACCAATAAGAATCTTCAACACATAATACTATAAATATTGACATGTATTCACTTTTTAGACTTTACACATTGAGAAGTACCCCGAGAGACATAGTCTATTTTTCTTGGTTAGCTATAAATATTCCTTATAGCGAACTACAATAACTTCACAGTTAGACACAAACTATTGAATCAAAATGAAAACAAAATCCTGATTCAAAACCCAAGAACAAAATATTAAATGCAAAACAAATACTTGTACTAAGGACTTGTTACAAAATAAAATCGAAGTAACTTTAACATTCATCAATTTAGAAACTTTTAAGAGAAGTAGACATTATTTTCCGTTTGTCTTACCATTATCAAAATTGAATTTTTTAATATTCATTCATTTGTCAAAAGTGGTTTTAAAGAGAAACTATATTAAACAACTCATTTATTTAAAAAGAATTTTAGATTCATTTTTTCAGACTCTCATTATTTTAAAAAACTGGAAAAACACTCGCGATTTTTTTTAAAACAAAATTGTCCCAAACGAGCTCTAAATCAACCCATACAATTAAAATTAAGAATAAAAACTTATCAATCAAAATCAACTAGAGGAACAATCAAAGGTGGAGCTAGACTTTGAGATATATTATCAAACTCAGACCGGCCCGCCCGTTTATTCCGTGACCCAATCACATAGTCAGGTCGAGTCACTTTACATACCAATCAAGTAGTTGACCCGGATCAACCTGGACAGGTTAGCATCAACCGTGTGACTCTAGTCAGGTCTCACGCATTTTTATTAATCCCAAAATCGTATTTTTATATAACCTATGGTTATGGTTTTGATTATTTGAACTCTTGAATTATGGTAATATTGTGTTGGGGTTTTAATATATGGGAAAAAATTTAATGACTTTGTTATGTATAAATTTATACATGTGATGCCTATTTTTATTATCATAGTAGTGTCAGGGTCAAGCAGTACAAACATCAACCCATCGGTCCGAACAGTGTCCCAATTCCCAACTAGATCAGGTTTAAAAATTATGCTTTGAAGTTTGGAGACAAACTTTTTTGAACTATTATATATTGAGTGGTACAAATTTCATATAAAAAAAACATAATTGATTTTCGCAGAGTTGACAATTTTTTGAGTATATTAATAACATCTAAGATAGAAAGAGAAATATTGTCAATAGTCAAACATAAACCAAAATTTGGATGTATTTAGACCAAATACGTCTACAATTTTGCTTATTTTCACTAGAGAAGAAGATATATATATATATATATATATATATATATATAAGGGTATACAATGATAATAAATTTGATTTTTTGTGATTTTAAAATTAAAAACTTAAAAAGCTGCACACTTTTCATAACAATTAAAAAAATATAGGGGTCAAGAGTATGTGAACGCTCTATGATAGCTCCACCCCTATCTAAAAAATAAGACAAGTTTTGAACAAGGTTTGATGGGGTGCGCCATGCCCTTGTAATAGTGCAACGCATGGGCGACGCTTGAGAGCCCCAATAGCAAGCTATTGTGGTGGAGTCTTCCCCTCAAAAAAATAATTTAATATCGTGTGGGCCATTGACCCACAGATCAGATATTAAACTGATAAGAACAGATACTACACCTGATCTTAGCAAAAAAGCCGAGAAAGGTATGATTTGTGATGTTGCTCCGTGTGGTTTTTATATATGCTGCATGCTCAACAGATCCGTTGAGTGGCCAATGTGGGACTATATATTGCTTGAATTTAAACTCCACTGTTTGATGCGGGGAGTCTACTACATTAGCATAAGTTTTGAACTTGATATATTTTATTACTGAGTAACCAATAAGAATCTTCAACACATAATACTATAAATATTGACATGTATTCACTTTTTAGACTTTACACATTGAGAAGTACCCCGAGAGACATAGTCTATTTTTCTTGGTTAGCTATAAATATTCCTTATAGCGAACTACAATAACTTCACAGTTAGACACAAACTATTGAATCAAAATGAAAACAAAATCCTGATTCAAAACCCAAGAACAAAATATTAAATGCAAAACAAATACTGGTACTAAGGACTTGTTACAAAATAAAATCGAAGTAACTTTAACATTCATCAATTTAGAAACTTTTATGAGAAGTAGACATTATTTTCCGTTTGTCTTACCATTATCAAAATTGAATTTTTTAATATTCATTCATTTGTCAAAAGTGGTTTTAAAGAGAAACTATATTAGACAACTCATTTATTTAAAAAGAATTTTAGATTCATTTTTTCAGACTCTCATTATTTTAAAAAACTGGAAAAACACTCGCGATTTTTTTTAAAACAAAATTGTCCCAAACGAGCTCTAAATCAACCCATACAATTAAAATTAAGAATAAAAACTTATCAATCAAAATCAACTAGAGGAACAATCAAAGGTGGAGCTAGACTTTGAGATATATTATCAAATTCAGACCGGCCCGCCCGTTTATTCCGTGACCCAATCACATAGTCAGGTCGAGTCACTTTACATACCAATCAAGTAGTTGACCCGGATCAACCTGGACAGGTTAGCATCAACCGTGTGACTCTAGTCAGGTCTCACGCATTTTTATTAATCCCAAAATCGTATTTTTATATAACCTATGGTTATGGTTTTGATTATTTGAATTCTTGAATTATGGTAATATTGTGTTGGGGTTTTAATGTATGGGAAAAAATTTAATGACTTTGTTATGTATAAATTTATACATGTGATGCCTATTTTTATTATCATAGTAGTGTCAGGGTCAAGCAGTCCAAACATCAACCCATCGGTCCGAACAGTGTCCCAATTCCCAACAGGATCAGGTTTAAAAATTATGCTTTGAAGTTTGGAGACGAACTTTTTTCAACTATTATATATTGAGTGGTACAAATTTCATATAAAAAAACATATTTGATTTTTGCAGAGTTAACAATTTTTTGAGTATATTAATAACATCTAAGATAGAAAAAGATATATTGTCAATAGTCAAACATAAACCAAAATTTGGATGTATTTAGACCAAATACGTCTACAATTTTGCTTATTTTCACTAGAGAAGAAGATATATATATATATATATATATATATATATATATATATAAAAGGGTAAACAATGATAATAAATTTGATTTTTTGTGATTTTAAAATTAAAAACATAAAAAGCTGCACACTTTTCATAACAATTAAAAAAATATAGGGGTCAAGAGTATGTGAACGCGCTAAGTTAGCTCCACCCCTATCTAAAAAATAAGACAAGTTTTGAACAAGGTTTGATGGGGTGCGCCATGCCCTTGCAATAGTGAAACGCATGGGCGACGCTTGAGAGCCCCAATAGCAAGCTATTGTGGTGGACTCTTCCCCTCAAAAAAATAATTTAATATCGTGTGGGCCATTGACCCACATATCAGATATTAAACTGATAAGAACAGATACTACACTTGATCTTAGCCAAAAGACCGAGAAAGGTATGATTTGTGATGTTGCTCCATGTGGTTTTTATATATGCTGCATGCTCAACAGATCCGTTGAGTGGCCAATGTGGGACTATATATTGCTTGAATTGAAACTCCACTCTTTGATGCGGGGAGTCTACTACATTAGCATAACTTTTGAACTTGATATATATTATTATTGACTAACCAATAAGAATCTTCAACACATAATACTATAAATATTGACATGTATTCACTTTTTAGACTTTACACATTGAGAAGTACCCCGAGAGACATAGTCTATTTTTCTTGGTTAGCTATAAATATTCCTTATAGCGAACTACAATAACTTCACAGTTAGACACAAACTATTGAATCAAAATGAAAACAAAATCCTGATTCAAAACCCAAGAACAAAATATTAAATGCAAAACAAATACTTGTACTAAGGACTTGTTACAAAATAAAATCGAAGTAACTTTAACATTCATCAATTTAGAAACTTTTAAGAGAAGTAGACATTATTTTCCGTTTGTCTTACCATTATCAAAATTGAATTTTTTAATATTCATTCATTTGTCAAAAGTGGTTTTAAAGAGAAACTATATTAAACAACTCATTTATTTAAAAAGAATTTTAGATTCATTTTTTCAGACTCTCATTATTTTAAAAAACTGGAAAAACACTCGCGATTTTTTTTAAAACAAAATTGTCCCAAACGAGCTCTAAATCAACCCATACAATTAAAATTAAGAATAAAAACTTATCAATCAAAATCAACTAGAGGAACAATCAAAGGTGGAGCTAGACTTTGAGATATATTATCAAACTCAGACCGGCCCGCCCGTTTATTCCGTGACCCAATCACATAGTCAGGTCGAGTCACTTTACATACCAATCAAGTAGTTGACCCGGATCAACCTGGACAGGTTAGCATCAACCGTGTGACTCTAGTCAGGTCTCACGCATTTTTATTAATCCCAAAATCGTATTTTTATATAACCTATAGTTATGGTTTTGATTATTTGAACTCTTGAATTATGGTAATATTGTGTTGGGGTTTTAATATATGGGAAAAAATTTAATGACTTTGTTATGTATAAATTTATACATGTGATGCCTATTTTTATTATCATAGTAGTGTCAGGGTCAAGCAGTACAAACATCAACCCATCGGTCCGAACAGTGTCCCAATTCCCAACTAGATCAGGTTTAAAAATTATGCTTTGAAGTTTGGAGACAAACTTTTTTGAACTATTATATATTGAGTGGTACAAATTTCATATAAAAAAAACATAATTGATTTTCGCAGAGTTGACAATTTTTTGAGTATATTAATAACATCTAAGATAGAAAGAGAAATATTGTCAATAGTCAAACATAAACCAAAATTTGGATGTATTTAGACCAAATACGTCTACAATTTTGCTTATTTTCACTAGAGAAGAAGATATATATATATATATATATATATATATATATATATATATATATATATATAAGGGTATACAATGATAATAAATTTGATTTTTTGTGATTTTAAAATTAAAAACTTAAAAAGCTGCACACTTTTCATAACAATTAAAAAAATATAGGGGTCAAGAGTATGTGAACGCTCTATGATAGCTCCACCCCTATCTAAAAAATAAGACAAGTTTTGAACAAGGTTTGATGGGGTGCGCCATGCCCTTGCAATAGTGCAACGCATGGGCGACTCTTGAGAGCCCCAATAGCAAGCTATTGTGGTGGAGTCTTCCCCTCAAAAAAAATAATTTAATATCGTGTGGGCCATTGACCCACAGATCAGATATTAAACTGATAAGAACAGATACTACACCTGATCTTAGCCAAAAAGCCGAGAAAGGTATGATTTGTGATGTTGCTCCGTGTGGTTTTTATATATGCTGCATGCTCAACAGATCCGTTGAGTGGCCAATGTGGGACTATATATTGCTTGAATTTAAACTCCACTGTTTGATGCGGGGAGTCTACTACATTAGCATAAGTTTTGAACTTGATATATTTTATTATTGAGTAACCAATAAGAATCTTCAACACATAATACTATAAATATTGACATGTATTCACTTTTTAGACTTTACACATTGAGAAGTACCCCGAGAGACATAGTCTATTTTTCTTGGTTAGCTATAAATATTCCTTATAGCGAACTACAATAACTTCACAGTTAGACACAAACTATTGAATCAAAATGAAAACAAAATCCTGATTCAAAACCCAAGAACAAAATATTAAATGCAAAACAAATACTGGTACTAAGGACTTGTTACAAAATAAAATCGAAGTAACTTTAACATTCATCAATTTAGAAACTTTTAAGAGAAGTAGACATTATTTTCCGTTTGTCTTACCATTATCAAAATTGAATTTTTTAATATTCATTCATTTGTCAAAAGTGGTTTTAAAGAGAAACTATATTAGACAACTCATTTATTTAAAAAGAATTTTAGATTCATTTTTTCAGACTCTCATTATTTTAAAAAACTGGAAAAACACTCGCGATTTTTTTTAAAACAAAATTGTCCCAAACGAGCTCTAAATCAACCCATACAATTAAAATTAAGTATAAAAACTTATCAATCAAAATCAACTAGAGGAACAATCAAAGGTGGAGCTAGACTTTGAGATATATTATCAAATTCAGACCGGCCCGCCCGTTTATTCCGTGACCCAATCACATAGTCAGGTCGAGTCACTTTACATACCAATCAAGTAGTTGACCCGGATCAACCTGGACATGTTAGCATCAACCGTGTGACTCTAGTCAGGTCTCACGCATTTTTATTAATCCCAAAATCGTATTTTTATATAACCTATGGTTATGGTTTTGATTATTTGAATTCTTGAATTATGGTAATATTGTGTTGGGGTTTTAATATATGGGAAAAAATTTAATGACTTTGTTATGTATAAATTTATACATGTGATGCCTATTTTTATTATCATAGTAGTGTCAGGGTCAAGCAGTCCAAACATCAACCCATCGGTCCGAACAGTGTCCCAATTCCCAACAGGATCAGGTTTAAAAATTATGCTTTGAAGTTTGGAGACGAACTTTTTTCAACTATTATATATTGAGTGGTACAAATTTCATATAAAAAAACATATTTGATTTTTGCAGAGTTAACAATTTTTTGAGTATATTAATAACATCTAAGATAGAAAAAGATATATTGTCAATAGTCAAACATAAACCAAAATTTGGATGTATTTAGACCAAATACGTCTACAATTTTGCTTATTTTCACTAGAGAAGAAGATATATATATATATATATATATATATATATATATATATATATATATATATATATATATATAAAAGGGTAAACAATGATAATAAATTTGATTTTTTGTGATTTTAAAATTAAAAACATAAAAAGCTGCACACTTTTCATAACAATTAAAAAAATATAGGGGTCAAGAGTATGTGAACGCTCTAAGTTAGCTCCACCCCTATCTAAAAAATAAGACAAGTTTTGAACAAGGTTTGATGGGGTGCGCCATGCCCTTGCAATAGTGCAACGCATGGGCGACGCTTGAGAGCCCCAATAGCAAGCTATTGTGGTGGACTCTTCCCCTCAAAAAAATAATTTAATATCGTGTGGGCCATTGACCCACATATCAGATATTAAACTGATAAGAACAGATACTACACTTGATCTTAGCCAAAAGGCCGAGAAAGGTATGATTTGTGATGTTGCTCCGTGTGGTTTTTATATATGCTGCATGCTCAACAGATCCGTTGAGTGGCCAATGTGGGACTATATATTGCTTGAATTGAAGCTCCACTGTTTGATGCGGGGAGTCTACTACATTAGCATAACTTTTGAACTTGATATATATTATTATTGAGTAACCAATAAGAATCTTCAACACATAATACTATAAATATTGACATGTATTCACTTTTTAGACTTTACACATTGAGAAGTACCACGAGAGACATAGTCTAATTTTCTTGGTTAGCTATAAATATTCCTTATAGCGAACTAGAATAACTTCACAGTTAGACACAAACTATTGAATCAAAATGAAAACAAAATCCTGATTCAAAACCCAAGAACAAAATATTAAATGGAAAACAAATACTTGTACTAAGGACTTGTTACAAACTAAAATCGAAGTAACTTTAACATTCATCAATTTAGAGACTTTTAAGAGAAGTAGACATTATTTTCCGTTTGTCTTACCATTATCAAAATTGAATTTTTTAATATTCATTCATTTGTCAAAAGTGGTTTTAAAGAGAAACTATATTAGACAACTCATTTATTTAAAAAGAATTTTAGATTCATTTTTTCAGACTCTCATTATTTTAAAAAACTGGAAAAACACTCGCGATTTTTTTTAAAACAAAATTGTCCCAAACGAGCTCTAAATCAACCCATACAATTAAAATTAAGAATAAAAACTTATCAATCAAAATCAACTAGAGGAACAATCAAAGGTGGAGCTAGACTTTGAGATATATTATCAAATTCAGACCGGCCCGCCCGTTTATTCCGTGACCCAATCACATAGTCAGGTCGAGTCACTTTACATACCAATCAAGTAGTTGACCCGGATCAACCTGGACAGGTTAGCATCAACCGTGTGACTCTAGTCAGGTCTCACGCATTTTTATTAATCCCAAAATCGTATTTTTATATAACCTATGGTTATGGTTTTGATTATTTGAATTCTTGAATTATGGTAATATTGTGTTGGGGTTTTAATGTATGGGAAAAAATTTAATGACTTTGTTATGTATAAATTTATACATGTGATGCCTATTTTTATTATCATAGTAGTGTCAGGGTCAAGCAGTCCAAACATCAACCCATCGGTCCGAACAGTGTCCCAATTCCCAACAAGATCAGGTTTAAAAATTATGCTTTGAAGTTTGGAGACGAACTTTTTTCAACTATTATATATTGAGTGGTACAAATTTCATATAAAAAAACATATTTGATTTTTGCAGAGTTAACAATTTTTTGAGTATATTAATAACATCTAAGATAGAAAAAGATATATTGTCAATAGTCAAACATAAACCAAAATTTGGATGTATTTAGACCAAATACGTCTACAATTTTGCTTATTTTCACTAGAGAAGAAGATATATATATATATATATATATATATATATATATATATATATATATATATATATAAAAGGGTAAACAATGATAATAAATTTGATTTTTTGTGATTTTAAAATTAAAAACATAAAAAGCTGCACACTTTTCATAACAATTAAAAAAATATAGGGGTCAAGAGTATGTGAACGCTCTAAGTTAGCTCCACCCCTATCTAAAAAATAAGACAAGTTTTGAACAAGGTTTGATGGGGTGCGCCATGCCCTTGCAATAGTGCAACGCATGGGCGACGCTTGAGAGCCCCAATAGCAAGCTATTGTGGTGGACTCTTCCCCTCAAAAAAATAATTTAATATCGTGTGGGCCATTGACCCACATATCAGATATTAAACTGATAAGAACAGATACTACACTTGATCTTAGCCAAAACGCCGAGAAAGGTATGATTTGTGATGTTGCTCCGTGTGGTTTTTATATATGCTGCATGCTCAACAGATCCGTTGAGTGGCCAATGTGGGACTATATATTGCTTGAATTGAAGCTCCACTGTTTGATGCGGGGAGTCTACTACATTAGCATAACTTTTGAACTTGATATATATTATTATTGAGTAACCAATAAGAATCTTCAACACATAATACTATAAATATTGACATGTATTCACTTTTTAGACTTTACACATTGAGAAGTACCCCGAGAGACATAGTCTAATTTTCTTGGTTAGCTATAAATATTCCTTATAGCGAACTATAATAACTTCACAGTTAGACACAAACTATTGAATCAAAATGAAAACAAAATCCTGATTCAAAACCCAAGAACAAAATATTAAATGGAAAACAAATACCACTAGTGGAAAAAAGGGCTTTAAAGTCGGATATTTCGGCCTTTTAAAGTCGGATGCTAATCCGACTTCGATCGAGTCGACTTTGAAAGTCTGAAATTTTAAAGTCGAATGGGAATCCGACTTTAAAAGCCAGTTTTTAAGTCGGATATTTGATTATATCCGACTTTAAAAGTAATTTTTTTTTGTTTTAATTATTTTTTTGCTTCACCCTTCATAGTTTTTAAGTCGGATATTTGCTTATATCCGACTTTAAAAGTAGTTTTTAAGTCGGATATTTGCTTATATCCGACTTTAAAAGTACTTTTTTTTTTGTTTTAATTATTTTTTTGCTTCACCCTTCATATCAATACATAAAAATAAATACCAAGAATTGTAAGAAGTTAAAAGAAAAACTAAAATCAACATGAAATTAACTTATACAATAAATATCATCATATACACCATTTATTGCACTAACAAGAATCCTGTCATACTTGAAAATGAACAAAAAACTTGAAACATATTGTAATATCACGGACATGTGGGAAAAAAAAGTTGAACAAAATATCCTTTTTCAATTCCATTATCCATGAAGACAAAAACTACTATAAGTTTGAGCTTTTCTAAACTTGGTTTCATTGAAGTGCTGATTTTAAGGAGCGGGTGAAATTTTCCAGTTCTTTCAATCCTTCTTGAGGAGATTTGGCCTCACCAAGCAACCTCACCATAGCACTTCCAACAATCACACCATCAGCTCCCCATCCCGCTACCTGTAACAAGATATATGTTAATTATTAACCATTGATCATTAACCACATTGAACTCTATGCATATACTAAAAAATAGGACAATGTACTTGAGTGAGTTGTTTTTAGTTCTACTATCAACTTCCTAGCCCAACTTGATAACTTGATAACACCAATGTATGGCCATCTCACAAAACAAGGTTAAAAGTTGTGTAAATTTATATGACTGGCTAGCCCTTCAAGAACAAGGGTAAAGGATAGACATCAGTGTTTCAAACTTCATAACAAATTAGAAGATTAGTAGTTTGCACACCTAATTTGTCAAAAACAGAGTTGAGAATACCTCTAATTGCTACTCCCACACGCGCCCAGCAACTCTAGGCCCACACCAGCGCCGGTGCATGAACTCTCCCTTCATCGCTTTGCATAAGAATTATCCAACAAAGTAATAACAGCGAGAGAAAGTACAAAGCATAAGAACAATCTCAGATATCCACTCAATCAAATATCATTTGCATTGAAAATGAAACCAATTTAAGATGGTTTTTGTTTGCAAGGCAGCAGTGAAAATTAATAAATCATTTGCAATGAAAATAACTCGGTGTTTCATAATAAAGGAAGCCCAATATACTCGTATACATGTAACAAGCTTGCTTAACACTAATCCTCTCATGATAAGCAACCAACATTATTTAAAAAACCAGCACACAGAAGCTAAAAATCCAGCAAGTATAATCACTTTAAAAGTGGAATAGGTACCTTGGAATCAGAGGAGGTACCAAGTATAATCCTGTTGAAAAATTGAAAAAGTTGAAAAATTAGTTTCATTGCACTGCTTTGTGAAGTCTAGACTAGAGTCTTTTTCTAAGGATATCAATTAGCTTTGTGAATTTCACTGCACTGCTTTAGAGTCTTTCTAAGAATATCAAATTGAAAACAAGAAAAATACAAGGCACTAGGAACAAGCAATGGCATGTTCAGATCGACTAGTTACAGTTAATCAAATTGACTAAACTACAAACAAATTATATATAAGCCATTAAGAAGTATCACATGGCCTGTGTTATCAGTGTATATGAATTTTTACACATGACAACACTTCATGTCAGTGAAAAGAAAAGAATATTTACCCAAAGTATCCACCACATAAATGTTTGTTTCTGGCTTAAACTTCTCGTGTTTCTAGCTTAAACTTCAGGGTGAATGGTAATGCAAAAACCATGCCATCTGTATTGGATGGAGAGAACAAGACATGGAAGCAGTTACAAACAAACATGTTTTGAAAGAAAATGATATGGAATTAAACACTTACTTTAGCAATCTCCCGACCTTGCTGTGGATGCCGAGGGACAATAATAGTCAAATATTAGGTTGCAGCTGCATAAGGACGGTGTGAACTCCTAATATTACTGCAGAGATAACAAAATGTGACTAGGAGGAGACACATCCTACGAATATAATGTCAGGTAGATAAAGAGTGAAAATTGGAGATACTAAAAGCTCTCATAAAGGATCATCAACTTGAGATAAAACGGGATGAAGTAGAAAAACAAGTCCGTCTAGTCTGGGAAACCGAAGACCCATTAATTTTCTATTCAAAATTCTACCTTTTGCATCAACAATTTCAGAATCAATAACATTATCAATATCAACATCAATTGGAAGCAAAATTCAAGGTTCCCTCTCCCAGAATATGATTCAATAACATTATCAATTTCAATTGAATCATATTATCTTAAACCCTAAATCCCAAATTAAGATTTAAAACCCCATAATCCCAAATTAAGTTTTGAAAACTCATAAACCCTAAATCCTACACCTAAAATTCATACAATCAATAAAAAGTAAACACAATAACAAACCCTAGAAAGAGAGAGCAACATATAAAGAGCGACAGAGACAGCAACAAAGAGAGACAGAGAGAGCTACGTACGGAGAGAAAGAAAGAGATGAAGTTGGTACTTACAGTTCTTGAGCGATGGCGGAGAGAGCGAGCTTGGGTAGAGAGCAAAGGGCGAGGAGGAGAGAGATGACGACGGAAGAGAGGAGATAACGGCGGTCGAAGATGGAACCTTGGCGGAGATATGGAAACGAAGAGAGATGGAAACGAGAGAGATGGAACGCGAACTGTGGGGAACGAGATGACTCTCAGTCCCTTTTTTTTGATAAGCTTCGGTGTTTTTTTTTACTAAAAAAAAAATACTACCCATTTAAAGTCGGATGATATTTTTCATCAGACTTCGAATCTGAACGCTATAATTTTTTTCCCATGTTTATTACAAAATTGCCACCGCCTCCATATTTTAAGTCGGATATTTTGGCATCCGACTTAAAAACTCCCATTATTTTCCTGTTTTTTCACTAGTGTACTTGTACTAAGGACTTGTTACAAAATAAAATCGAAGTAACTTTAACATTCATCAATTTAGAGACTTTTAAGAGAAGTAGACATTATTTTCCGTTTGTCTTACCATTATCAAAATTGAATTTTTTAATATTCATTCATTTGTCAAAAGTGGTTTTAAAGAGAAACTATATTAGACAACTCATTTATTTAAAAAGAATTTTAGATTCATTTTTTCAGACTCTCATTTTTTTTAAAAACTGGAAAAACACTCGCGTTTTTTTGTAAAACAAAGTTGTCCCAAACGAGCTCTAAATCAACCCATACAATTAAAATTATGAATAAAAACTTATCAATCAAAATCAACTAGAGGAACAATCAAAGGTGGAGCTAGACTTTGAGATATATTATCAAACTCAGACCGGCCCGCCCGTTTATTCCGTGACCCAATCTCATAGTCAGGTCGAGTCACTTTACATACCAATCAAGTAGTTGACCCGGATCAACCTGGACAGGTTAGCATCAACCGGGTGACTCTAGTCAGGTCTCACGCATTTTTATAAATCCCAAAATCGTATTTTTATATAACCTATGGTTATGGTTATGGTTTTGATTATTTGAACTCGATCTTGAATTATGGTAATATTGTGTTGGGGTTTTAATGTATGGGAAAAAATTTAATGACTTTGTTATGTATAAATTTATACATGTGATGCCTATTTTTATTATCATAGTAGTGTCAGGGTCAAGCAATCCAAACATCAACCCATCGGTCCGAACAGTGTCCCAATTCCCAACAGGTTCAGGCTTAAAAATTATGCTTTGAAGTTTGGAGACGAACTTTTTTCAACTATTATATATTGAGTGGTACAAATTTCATATAAAAAAACATATTTGAATTTTGCAGAGTTAACAATTTTTTGAGTATATTAATAACATCTAAGATAGAAAGAGATATATTGTCAATAGTCAAACATAAACCAAAATTTGGATGTATTTAGACCAAATACGTCTACAATTTTGCTATTTTCACTAGAGAAGAAGAAGATTTATATATATATATATATATATATATATATATATATATATATATATATATAAGGGTAAACAATGATAATAAATTTGATTTTTTGTGATTTTAAAACTAAAAATTTAAAAAGCTGCACACTTTTCATAACAATTAAAAAAATATAGGGGTCAAGAGTATGTGAACGCTCTAAGTTAGCTCCACCCCTATCTAAAAAATAAGACAAGTTTTGAACTAGGTTTGATGGGGTGCGCCATGCCCTTGCAATAGTGCAATGCATGGGCGACGCTTGAGAGCCCCAATAGCAAGCTATTGTGGTGGACTCTTCCCCTCAGAAAAATAATTTAATATCTTGTGGGCCATTGACCCACATATCAGATATTAAACTATTAAGAACAGATACTACACTTGATCTTAGGCAAAAGGCCGAGAAAGGTATGATTTTTGATGTTGCTCCGTGTGGTTTTTATATATGCTGCATGCTCAACAGATCCGTTGAGTGGCCAATGTGGGACTATATATTGCTTGAATTGAAACTCCACTGTTTGATGCGGGGAGTCTACTACATTAGCATAACTTTTGAACTTGATATATATTATTATTGAGTAACCAATAAGAATCTTCAACACATAATACTATAAATATTGACATGTATTCACTTTTTAGACTTTACACATTGAGAAGTACCCCGAGAGACATAGTCTATTTTTCTGGGTTAGCTATAAATATTCCTCATAGCGAACTACAATAACTTCACAGTTAGACACAAACTATTGAATCAAAATGAAAACAAAATCCTGATTCAAAACCCAAGAACAAAATATTCAATGGAAAACAAATCCTTGTACTAAGGACTTGTTACAAAATAAAATCGAAGTAACTTTAACATTCATCAATTTAGAAACTTTTAAGAGAAGTAGACATTATTTTCCGTTTGTCTTACCATTATCCAAATTGAATTTTTTAATAATCATTCATTTGTCAAAAGTGGTTTTAAAGAGAAACTATATTAAACAACTCATTTATTTAAAAAGAATTTTAGATTCATTTTTTCAGACTCATTTTTTTTAAAAAACTGGAAAAAACACTCGCGATTTTTTTTAAAACAAAATTGTCCCAAACGAGCTCTAAATCAACCCATACAATTAAAATTAAGAATAAAAACTTATCAATCAAAATCAACTAGAGGAACAATCAAAGGTGGAGCTAGACTTTGAGATATATTATCAAACTCAGACCGGCCCGCCCGTTTATTCCGTGACCCAATCACATAGTCAGGTCGAGTCACTTTACATACCAATCAAGTAGGTGACCCGGATCAACCTGGACATGTTAGCATCAACCGGGTGACTCTAGTCAGGTCTCACGCATTTTTATAAATCCCAAAATCGTATTTTTATAGAACCTATGGTTATGGTTTTGATTATTTGAACTCTTGAATTATGGTAATATTGTGTTGGGGTTTTAATGTATGGGAAAAAATTTAATGACTTTGTTATGTATAAATTTATACATGTGATGCCTATTTTCATTATCATAGTAGTGTCAGGGTCAAGCAGTCCAAACATCAACCCATCGGTCCGAACAGTGTCCCAATTCCCAACAGGATCAGGTT
Source organism: Astragalus membranaceus (assembly GCA_039519185.1). NCBI lineage: Eukaryota > Viridiplantae > Streptophyta > Magnoliopsida > Fabales > Fabaceae > Astragalus > Astragalus membranaceus. The sequence continues at coordinate 15,248,854 of CM076853.1, forward strand.
TAAAAATTATGCTTTGAAGTTTGGAGACGAACTTTTTTCAACTCTTATATATTGAGTGGTACAAATTTCATATAAAAAAACATATTTGATTTTTGCAGAGTTAACAATTTTTTGAGTATATTAATAACATCTAAGATAGGAAGAGATATATTGTCAATAGTCAAACATAAACCAACATTTGGATGTATTTAGACCAAATACGTCTACAATTTTGCTTATTTTCACTAGAGAAGAAGATATATATATATATATATATATATATATATATATATATATATATATATATATAAGGGTAAACAATGATAATAAATTTGATTTTTTGTGATTTTAAAATTAAAAACCTAAAAAGCTGCACACATTTCATAACAATTAAAAAAATATAGGGGTCAAGAGTATGTGAACGCTCTAAGTTAGCTCCACCCCTATCTAAAAAATAAGACAAGTTTTGAACTAGGTTTGATGGGGTGCACCATGCCCTTGCAATAGTGCAACGCACGGGCGACGCTTGAGAGCCCCAATAGCAAGCTATTGTGGTGGACTCTTCCCCTCAAAAAAATAATTTAATATCGTGTGGCCATTGACCCACATATCAGATATTAATTTGATAAGAACAGATACTACACTTGATCTTAGCCAAAAGGCCGAGAAAGGTATGATTTGTGATGTTGCTCCGTGTGGTTTTTATATATGCTGCATGCTCAACAGATCCGTTGAGTGGCCAATGTGGGACTATATATTGCTTGAATTGAAACTCCACTGTTTGATGTGGGGTGTCTACTACATTAGCATAACTTTTGAACTTGATATATATTATTATTGAGTAACCAATAAGAATCTTCAACACATAATACTATAAATATTGACATGTATTTACTTTTTAGACTTTACACGTTGAGAAGTACCCCGAGAGACATAGTCTATTTTTCTTGGTTAGCTATAAATATTCCTCATAGCGAACTACAATAACTTCACAGTTAGACACAAACTATTGAATCAAAATGAAAATGTAACACCCCGGTATTTCTTTAACAAAGAAACACCTAAATATACAATTTGGTATAAATCAGAGTATAAAAATTCCTGTTCAGATATACTTCTTTACAAGAAACAGCGGAAACTATAAAAAAAACATAACATGATACAAGTTCGAGTCATAAGACCGAATACAGAGACTACATCAGAAGAATCCAAAACATAGATGGAAGATTACATCTCCAACTTCTCCTCGAGCCTGACAACTAACTGTCCTTATAACCTGTTCTCTGTAAAAACAACAAATACGGATTGGGTGAGACAACTTGCCTCAGTGAGTCCTACCGTGCCCCCTCACCGGCACTCGGTTCAATTTATTAAACCGTTACAACAAAAGCTGACATAACAATGTCTTATTTATTAATCGAATTGCCGACTGTGCAACGACCACTAATCCAGGCAATTCGTGTTCTTAATTTATAAATCAAAACGCCGACCGTGCAACGACCACTAATCCCGGCGAATCGTGTGTTTAACTTAGCACAAACCGGCCGCACAACACCTGCTAATCCCGGTAACCCGTGAGTTGACCACGCCAAAACACATTCAGGGCCTAGGGTGAGGGCTCATGACTTCCCTTCCTAGTATGCTACTTGTCGGGTCGTCACCCAACGCGATACATATGACAATACGCATCAAATTCTTGAGAGTTAGATAATTTATATCTTTTCGATCACCAAAGGATCTATCACATAATAATCGGATAAACAATATCCATATCGATCTATAATCCGTTTTGAGGAACTCATAAATTAGACCTCCAGCATTATAATCATATTCAATTGACATATATAAATATATGTCAATTGAATATGATTATATATATTTAGTCAGTCCATCAGACGGTGTACCCACACGTATACTAGGGTTTCGGTTTTTCAATCAATTATGCTTTCGAAGCTCTTTTCAAAAACATGAGTTGAACAAGTTCAAAATACGGTTGTCAGTAAGGAAATATCCTTAAAATTGGTTGGGAAGAAGATTAGAAGTGATTCGGGATTGAAAGGAGCGACGAAATGAGAAATCGGAGTCCGGTAACAGCAGCTCACGCACGGTCCGTGCCCAGGGGCGCACGACCCGTGCGTGATGCACCAAAATTCATACAGTCAACTAGAAGAGGGCGCACGGTCCGTGCCTAGGGGCACACGATCCGTGCGTCCGGTTCTGTTTCTCTATTTCCAATCCGATTCTCATTCCGCTTTTCCGTTTCTCGCCCTATTCGAATTCCGATCGTAATCCAACCTGAAAATAGTTTTAATAAACCATATTCCAGACTATATTCCAGTGAAAGCATTTAAATCAAAATTTCGTAAATTGCTCAACATTTCAATAAAAACCGTAAAAATGCGATATTGCTCAAAAACGGTTTTTGGTTCCAAAATCTTTCGAAAACAGATAAATGCCTTATGACTCAAACCCGATATATTTTCAGGACACACAAAAATATCCCTATCCGTGAGTAGAACTCACCCGGTTGACGATCTCGCGAGAAATCACGCTGGAGACCGGACGACCAGACCGTAACCACTCGAACAATCCTCGTAGTCACATACACGCTCCTAGTGCCCCCGCATCTGAACTTGATGGGTCCCACTTGCACAACCAGTAACTAAGTCAATCATCTTCGCTACTTGAGCCCACTTCAGTATATCGAACTGATGGTGCTCGAGACTTTGGCGAATCGAACTCAAATTTGACGAACGGGCATACTAGCTTCCATTTCCATTTCCCAGTATCAGGACCCAGTTTTGCAATAAGCATAACTTGGTCAATCCGTGACCAAATCTACTCAAATCAGTGCGCATTGTGAAGATAATTTCGTCTACTTTCAGATGGAGGAAGATTTACACGCATGCATGCAGTGGTTTGGGAGATATCACCAAGACAAGATGACTGGTCCTGGATAGTGTTTGATTCTGAAACCGTAACTTGGGGACATGATATTTCCTTCATTTCTCCATGAAATCATACGGTTCTTGTGCGCAAAATGAAGTTATTTGTTTCTAGTTTCCAGAGGGACAAGAATCACCATCATCGGAGTAGTGTACAGTGAGATACGATGAAAACAATGAAGGGTACCAACACTGTTTTTTACCCAGAATTTCCAGCAACACTCCTAATATGAGTTCTATATGAATCACACCACTCAACCAGCTCCAAGATTAAACTTTGACACTTCTAATCCTCATTGAAGTAGAATACAAGCTCTGGAATAACCCCCAATACTCTATTGTTGCTGTAAAATGGCGCATGCAAAGTGGTATTCTCATGATTGAAGATGTTTGGCAAGATTTCAGATTTTGGGATGTTTGAGTGTGGTGATTTTGAAGCTTTCAGATGAAGAAAATGGAATGGGAATGGTTTCCTTGCTCAAATCAGTAGGAGAAGGGGACATGCATGAGGTTTCTCCATTTGGCTCTCCCCCTCCTCTCCTCCTTTGACTTCTCTCTTCCCTTCCCTCTAGAGTTTTCTTTTCTTTTTCAAAAAAAAATTCTGGACATAAGGGTGTGTGTGCTGCCTTTCAACTTTCAGCTGGAGGTGGAATGGGTAAAGAGGATAGGTTGGATCTCATTAAAAATCTGGGCTTGGGTCCACTAAGTCCATATTTTACTTGCACCCCCATTATCTATCACATACAACCACTTTTGTTTAATAAAACAAGTACACCATTCACTCAAGTATTTCATTTAGTGAATTGAATCATAATTCGACAGAGACGTTTAAACTCGGCCGTTTTCCTCGACTATTCCTCACCGAGACACGGCTAATTATTCACACAAATAATTAAGTCAGTCTTAGGCTTCATAGTACGAGTCTTTAAAAATTAGGGATGTTACAATCACCCCAACTTTTAAAAATTTTGTCCTCAAAATTGACAAGACGAACCTTAAGCGAAAGTTATTGATATCGGGTCGTCAGGTCCTCTTCCAGTTCCCGAGTAGCCTCTTCGGCTGAGAAGCCCTCCCAGACTACCTTGACAATCGGAATAGTCCTTGACCTCCATGTCTTCACGCCACGCCCTAGGATATGACTAGGATAAGGTTGGAATGATAAATCCGGTCGAAGCTCGATCGTTTCAATGCTCAACGGCTGAAGTGGATCGGGAATACATTTTCTCAACTGAGACACGTGAAAGACATCATGAAGATGCAGACTTTCTTCAGAAATTAACTATTCTGACCTCTTGAGAGCTGACACTAATTGTTGTGGACAATGGAATGCCTACAATCTGTTGAGAACACCAACTTATGGCTTATGTAACACCCCGGTATTTTTATCGAGTAAAAATACCCGAGTGCACCATCCCTAAAACATCAGAGATATATTTCCTGTTTAAATACTGAACACCACTATAAAACTTTCACTGAACAACAACAGGACAGTCTTAAACATAAATAAGACCATAAACCATCAGTGAAATACAGTGTTCAATATCGCACAAGAAAGCGGAAATAAATACATAACGTTAAAGACAAAATGTCTTGATACACAAATAACAAGGAAAGATATACACTTAAGCATATAGCTAAGTCTTCAGCAACCATCCGAGTACCACCTACTCGTGCCTCTTGGATCTCCACTTTCCCTGTTTATCTGTAAAACAACAATATATAAACAATGAGATACAATCTCAGTGAGTTCTACCGAGACCCCTACTAACACTCTCGGTTCAATTATACAACCATTTGAACGCGACACCGACTGCGCGAACCCTAAGCTGCGGTGTATCACGTTCTTTAACTTTAAACAAAATGCCGACTGCGCGAACGCTAAGCTGCGACAGCTTATTACAACAAAGTACGACACCGACTGCGCGAACGCTAAGCTGCGGTGTATCGCACGACAAACTTTTTAATACAATGCCGACTGCGCGAACGCTAAGCTGCGGCTAACCTGTTATAACTTGGTACGGCACCGACTGCACGAACGCTAAGCTGCGATGAACCGCACTATACGACACCGACTGGGCGAACGCTAAGCTGCGGTGTATCGCACAACAAACAATTTAACATAACACCGACTGCGCGAACGCTAAGCTGCGGCGAACCCCCTTACCAATAGTACTTTCCCTATTGGCACAGGGCCTAGGGTAAGGGATCATGACTGCCCCGGCTAGTATGTTAACATGGGTCGTCACCCAACTCGATATATGTTAAATATATCTACACTCGATGACCTGTTAGTTCACCTATACTCAATGAACACTTAGTCCATCTACATTTGACCGTTAATCGAACATAATACCCGCATTGGGCCGTTCCCTATATAGTCGATATAATATATATATATATATATATATATATATATATCGTGAATCGTAGACCGGTTTAGACGAATAAATAATAATCTTCCCGCGTCAGTTATACAATACCACGTAGGACTCATAGTCCGCTTTATTATTAATAAAACATACCCGCACACGAGTACTATTATTTCTGTTTATGGAAACAATTTATAACTTCAAAGCATTTTATAAAGGCCTTTTTAATTATACTCAAAATCATGGAATTATAAGCCTAATATCATTGGAAAAGGGTTAGGAAAGGATTAGAAGAGGAATGGAATCGATCGGGATCATTTCGGGATATTTTGGAAAACAGAATCAGAACACAGCGCACGGTCTGTGCTCCCATACGCACGGGTCGTGCGCCCTGTAACGCATTTTTGAGGAATGGAAACCGAATGGGACGCACGGTTCGTGCGCATTTGACAGCATTCCGTTTTCATTCCGTTTTAAGTTTTTCTTTGTTCCGATCAATTACGATCACTTCTGGTACATGTTCCAGTCCAGTCCCAACTGAAAAACCGTACGAACACATATCCAATAATATTCATCAATCAATCAAACATATCAATCCATAACACTCAAACATCAATTTCCTCAAAATCCGTTAATCGTCGATCTAACGGTTTTTCGACCAAAACGATATTTTACACGCAATTCAAGTCGAAACAATCACATCAAACAAACAGTCGAATCAATTAACATAAAATTCGTTTCAATCAATCAATTCAAAACATAAATCCTAAACGTGAGTAAAACTCACCTATCGTGATGAAAATCACGAAGCACCGAGACTTTCCGCGAGAACGCTTTTCTGACATAACCACACGAACGCTCCCCGAATCAACTCCACGTTCCGGCGACATCCGAATCCGCTCCTAAAGCTTTCCACTCGATCACGAGACCTCTTTTTGACCGAAATACCGAATTCCTCGAAATCCTCCATGAACACTATTCATCATCCCTAACCTCCAAAAGCCACTATTCACAAAAACCCCCAAATTGGATTTTACAAACCCTAACTCACTCAAGCTTGAATTCTTCACTCTTAGATGACAATCCAACCTCTCTATGGTATTTTCCTAGGCTTCCAAGACAAGAGGTGAAACAAGAAACCCAACATCTCTCATTTTCTTCACAATTTCGAAAATGGTGGATTTGAGGATAGTGAATGGATGATGATGATTTTGGTGTCAAAATGAAGAGGAAGTAACGCTGAACATTTTTCGTGTTGGAAGGAAGTCGTTTTGATAAACCGAAGCATCCCATTTTTCCTCTTCTTCTTCCACACCCATTCTTTCTTTTTCTCTTCTTTCTCTCCTTTCTCTTCATTGTCTCTCGCCTCTTCTTTCTTTCTTTTCTTTCTTTCTTTAATTAATTCTTTCTTTTTCTCACTCACACACATACACGCATACACATATATTTATTTAATATATATGGTAACGTGGTCAAATTACCATATTGATCTAAATCTCTTATTTCGATTCCAAAACTTCCTTGACCCGTATTATCCGGTTAACGATCCGATGACAACCAATAAATAATTTTTGCACTCAATAAATTTTCCAGTCAAGTACTAAATTAATTTAATTGGGTTAACACCCAAATAATTCTACTAATTATTTTGAGGATGTTACATTCTCCCCAACTTGAAAGAATTTTGTCCTCAAAATTTCGTTAAGTCTTTCATCTGACTAATCGAGAACCGACATTTTCAGAAGGTCTCAAGTTGCTGGAACACAATCTTGAATTAACGAAATGAGTGTAGAAAATCTTCCCAAGTTGGCACGTCAATCTTTAAGTATGTTCGACTACTCTCCTAGAACGCTTCTAAGATTACAGTCCGAACTCTCTTGTTACGAATCAACACGAGAGACTCATCATTCGCCTACATAGGCTCGGCACCGCGTCCGAAATCACTTCCGAAGCTTCATTCCAATTATCCTCGTTTAATCCCCAACTTTGATTAATCTAAATCAAAGGGTTTAATACAAGACACTTGATAGAATTACAGGTTGAAAATGAGATACACAAACTGGTACTCCTCGGTAGAGGTAAGTACAAACGTGATTTTCTCGAAGGGTGTAAACACGTTCTCAACAATTTTTCTAAAATCTATAACAGTTCTCGTACACATTGAGAAATGTGACGGAAAGTCATTTGTGAAACTTCATGACTCGCCCCCAAGATTTCGAGATAACACTTTTCTAAAAGATGAAATGAGGATTTTACTAAAAAAAAACTTTGACCTTAAACGTAGAAATAAACCGTGGGGACAACAAATAAATTTGAACGTAATGAAAATCACCTCTGTTGTTCTCAAAACAACTATCAAACAGAACTCAGAGCTCTTTTTCCTCTATTGCAACTTCATCACGAGGTTTTCACCAACGACGCACCCGATTCCTTTCCAAATTAGTCAATAGCGTTGAGGGCCTCCCCTCAACCTAAGTAATCCTCCTAGGATTTTCTTCCTCAATCAGATTTTTATTAGTCTCTTGATTCGTTCCCAAGATTGACTTTAGCATGCAGGTTTTCACAAAATGATTTTTCAAAACTAACCTACCGCACGCCAAACTTCACTTTGGAAATTTCAGTCCCTTGCAGCAGATCCATCAAATAATCCTTTGGTGCTTATTCGCAATGTGAAAAACATTCAACAGTCACCTCACTTTCATATTCGTATTCACGTTTGACTTGTCAAACGGAATCACATAATACAATCTCATTGTTAACCTTCACAAAGAAGAGATTAACAAACTAATGCCTTCCCACTAATACATCTGCTTTACATCTCTGTACATCTTGGTGGATCCAGGATGTACAGAAAATAAACTTTGGTGTGCTTACTCTAGCACTTGCTTTTTAATATCTTCATTATCGGACACACAGATCCTACCGTTGAAACAAACAACTCCATCACTATCTTCGGTAAAGTCTGGCAACACTTTTTTTTATTGTAGCTTCACATCAATTTCCTGTGCTAAGCGAATAGAATCCCTTAATGCGCTAGAGATCCTCATATGGCTCAACACTAACCGGTTCTTCTCGATCATGAATTCAGATTTAAGTCTCTAACAGACTCTGACAATTCCATCTCATGCATCATAAACTCGGCCATGTGGATGGATTTCCTACTACGTGCATCAGTTACAACATTGGCCTTTCCTGGATGATACTTCAACTCGAAGTCATAATCCTTCAGATATTCTACCCATCTCCATTGTCTGGTATTCAGTTCTTTCGGATCAAACAGATACTTTAAACTGTTTCGATCACTAAAGACTTTGAAACGAGACCCGTACAGGTAATGTCTCCAAATCTTTAATGCATACACAATAGCTGCCAACTCCAAATCATGAGTCGGATAATTCTCCTCATGAGACTTTAATTGCCTAGATGCACAAGCTACCACTTGTTGATTCTGCATGAGAACATATCCTTAATCCTTCCCAGAAGCATCGCTGTAAATTTGGAATTCCGTAGACGAATCCGGAAGAATCAGGACTGGAGCAGAAGTCAACTGAATCTTCAACTCTTGAAAACATTCTTCACAATCGACATCCCACGTAAAAGGTTGACCCTTTCGAGTTAACCGAGTAAGTGGAAGAACTAATTGTGAGAACCCTTGAATAAATCTCCTATAGTAACCGGCTAGACCCAAGAAACTTCTGATCTTTGTGACTGATGTTGGTCGTGCAAATCGTCTACCCTTGGTAAGGGATATTTATTCTTGATCGTCACTTTGTTAAGTTGTCGATAACCGATGTACAATCTCATGCTACTATCTTTCCTTTTGATTAATCACACCAGAGCACTCCTTAGAGAAGCACTCGGTCGAATGAATTTCTTTAACATCGACTCTTCTAGTTGAGACTCCATTTCCTTTAATTCTAAAGAAACATTCAATAAGAAACAATAGATATTGATCCCGTGCCAGGAACCAATTCTACAGTAAACTCTACCTCTCGCTCTGAAGGTTCAGAAGAAACTTCATCGTGAAAACATCCAGAAAATCATTCACAACCTGAATGTTCGCCAAATCTAAACTAGTTTCAGTGGATGCAGATAACATACTAACATGTGCGTCCGCACCTTGGAATGAAGATTGACCGTCTAAGGTGAACTAGGTAACCGCTTCAGAATTTGTCCTCGACAATTCAATTGATTCTGAAGCGAAGCTGATAGTTGATTAACACAGTCGATTGCAACATGATTTGCAGTCATCCAATTCATACCCAAAATGGCGTCCACACTTCTCATAGGCAAACAATAAATTCTACAACGAAATTTCTGCCTCCTATGACAACTAGACAATTCTATACAAAGATTAGGTCTGGTCACGATCCCTAGCAGCAGTTAAAATAGTTATCGGATCGGATAGCGATGATAAGGCTAATCCCAACCAGTTCACACGCGATCGGGATATACAGCAATAGGTTGCACCCGAATCATATAATATACTGATCGAGTTATTGAATAGGACTCCCATCCTTCTAAGTATACCGTCAGCATTCGTAACTGTCTAACCATTCAGAGTGTTGACCTGTCATTGCCTTCGAGCTGCTCGTGGCTCCTTGGAACTCTTCCTTGCAGGGCACTTTTTACCATAGTGACCCTCTTCATTATAATAATAGCATCGATTAGATCTTTGCTTACATCCACCACTGAGACGCTTTCCACGGTTAGAAAATCTTCTGACTTTTGAAGAATCGAAGAATTGCACCTGTTTTTCCTTTGATGAAATTATCTTTGGACTTTACATTCGGAGTTGATAACTCGTCTACCTTCTTTCCTTTCCCATACTCCTTATGAGATCATCCTCGGCGACATAGGCTGGTTGCTCTAAGGCAACAAAATTGGTAATAGTAAAAGAACTGAGACCATAAGTCTTAAAAGCACGATGGCCCCTCTTATACTTCTGCATCTTCCATTCCTCGTTCGGAACATACCTTACCATTCGGTAAAACTGAGACAACTTCTCGAACTTAGCGGTGTATTCTTCCACCGTCATGCCACCTTTCCTGAGGATGCACCGGTTGGAGACTCCGGTCTTGGTTGAGGATTGCGTCTTGATCATCCTGCCATAATTCTGCTTATGATGCACTAAGTATTAAGTTGATCAGGCTCAATGTCTCTTAGCATCACAAGTATAATTACAACAAGGACTAACAAGGAATCGACTCAACCCTAAACTAAGTCTGACTAGGTCGAACTACTCTGATACCAACTGTAACACCCCGGTATTTTTATCGACTAAAAATACCCGAGTGCACCATCCCTAAAACATCAGAGATATATTTCCTGTTTAAATACTGAACACCACTATAAAACTTTCACTGAACAACAACATGACAGTCTTAAACATAAATAATACCATAAACCATCAGTGAAATACAGTGTTCAATATCGCACAAGAAAGCGGAAATAAATACATAACGTTAAAGACAAAATGTCTTGATACACAAATAACAAGGAAAGATATACAGTTAAGCATAAAGCTAAGTCTTCAGCAACCATCCGAGTACCACCTACTCGTGCCTCTTGGATCTCCACTTTCCCTGTTTATCTGTAAAATAACAATATATAAACAATGAGATACAATCTCAATGAGTTCTACCGAGACCCCTACTAACACTCTCGGTTCAATTATAAAACCATTTGAACGCGACACCGACTGCGCGAACGATAAGCTGCGGTGTATCACGTTCTTTAACTTTAAACAAAATGCCAACTGTGCGAATGCTAAGCTGCGACAACTTATTACAACAAAGTACGACACCGACTGTGCAAACGCTAAGCTGCGGTGTATCGCACGACAAACTTTTTAATATAATGCCGACTGCGCGAACGCTAAGCTGCGGCTAACCTGTTATAACTTGGTACGGCACCGACTGCGCGAACGCTAAGCTGCGATGAACCGCACTGTACGACACCGACTGCGCCAACTCTAAGCTGCGGTGTATCGCACAACAAACAATTTAACATAACACCGACTGCGCGAACGCTAAGCTGCGGCGAACCCCCTTACCAATAGTACTTTCCCTATTGGCACAGGGCCTAGGGTAAGGGATCATGACTGCCCCGCCTAGTATGTTAACATGGGCCGTCACCCAACTCGATATATGTTAAATATATCTACACTCGATGACCTGTTAGTTCACCTATGCTCAATGAACATTTAGTCCATCTACATTTGACCGTTAATCGAACATAATACCCACATTGGGCCGTTCCCTATATAGTCGATATAATATATATATCGTGAATCGTAGACCAGTTTAGACGAATAAATAATAATCTTCCCGCGTCAGTTATACAATACCACGTAGGACTCATAGTCCGCTTTATTATTAATAAAACATATCCGCACACGAGTACTATTATTTCGGTTTATGGAAACAATTTATAACTTCAAAGCATTTTATAAAGCCCTTTTTAATTATACTCAAAATCATGGAATTATAAGCCTAATATCATTGGAAAAGGGTTAGGAAAGGATTAGAAGAGGAATGGAATCGATCGGGATCATTTCGGGATATTTTGGAAAACAGAATCAGAACACAGTGCACGGTCCTTGCTCCCATACGCACGGGTCGTGCGCCCTGTAATGCATTTTTGAGGAATGGAAACCGAATGGGACGCACGGTTCGTGCGCCAGGGGCACACGGATCGTGCGCATTTGACAGTGTAACACCCCTTTCTACCCGTCACTTTGTTTATAAAAAATCAGAGTTTGAAAATTTCGTTCATAAGGAATGTTACACATACTTCAAACAAAACGTCGTTTATCAATTTCAAAAACAGTTTAACTCAATAGTCATTCATCCACGTAGCACTTCAACATAAAAATCTCAAGCCTCATTTAACGTCGCTTATAAACTCAACTTAACACAACCATCTATGCAGCGGAAAATAGTAAAACATAACCAAATAGTCCACATGGACATAATAATCAAAAATCATTAATAAATGCCGAGTTCGTTATCCCCCCTGAGTGCTACGTATCAGAGCATGACGACTCGACTCAAAAAGTGAAGCTAAGACCTTCACTGGGAATCACCTGCACGTTACCAACACGGGGGCAACATTCAAACAGGAAAGGGTGAGCATCATTTCAATCTATATAATAGAAAATATGATAAGGACTAATCATAGGCTACTCACTAGAATAATCAGCACCCAATACACTAAACATCCACATCACAGTCATCATTCACATCATTTACAATAACTCATCTCATGTCATATAGATTATGAAATGCAACCCACTCGCGGGTATATGCATGAAGGTACCTTTTCACAAAACGTCGCTTAGCCACTCAGGCCTCATCATCACTTAGCCACTCAGGCCTCAAAACATCACTGGGTTTATGCATATGGGCATGAGACACTATGACATGCACCACTCACAATACGCAAATACACAATTACTCAATTCATAGTCAACTATGTGACCCGTCACTTACCGGTTTGCTCGCACGGAGCACAGCACCTGTCAAATTCATAATCATCACACAACGTCACTAGGCCATTTAGACCTTAACATCACTTAGCCCTTCGGGCCCCAAACGTCACTGGTTTTTCATCGACACTCACACATAAACATCAATCAACTCAAACCATAACCACTGAGGGCAAAAACGTCATTTGACTAACCACTAAGGGCATCCTCGTCATTTACACATCATTATCTACAACTTTGGCCACTAGGGGCAAAACAGTCTTTTACACATCATAACTAATAATAATTAGCCACTGAGGGCGAAACAGTCATTTAACTAGCCCCGAAGGCATCATCGTCAAAATCATCATTTTTGACATTATTTTGCTAAAACTGTCGTTTATACACCAAAAAGGATTTTTAAAGAGCTTCATATCATTTTTCAATGTCACTGGGACGGTCACCGGGGACAGCCACTTGGGCGTCCACAAACAGCCAGAAAATAACAATTTTTCATTTTTAAAAATTGGACCCATAGATGGACAACGTAAAAAGCTTCACGACACTTTTTGAATCGTCCAAAACGGACGTCTGAGTCAAAAGTTATGATAAAATTAATTTTGGAAAAATCAGGCAACATCCTGGGAACAGGCGCCTTAGGCGCCCAGGCAACCAGGCAACAAGTGCACAGGCGCCCAGCGCCCAGGCCACAACAACGCAACACAGCGCCACAGGCGCTCAGCGCCCAGGCGCGCACAACGCACGCACAACACAGCGCCACAGGCGCTCAGCGCCCAGGCGCGCACAACGCACACACAACACAACACGGGCGCCTAGCGCCCAGGCGCGCCCCCACGCGCAACAACACACAGCACAGGCGCCCAGCGCCCAGCACAGGCGCTTAGCGCCCAGAACCAGCAACCACCCAGAATTTGTCCAACACTTTTAACACTAAAAATTGGTTTTTCTAACAACCTTTAAATTATAAAAACTCAACATTTTCCAGCCACCAAAAATACACTTATTTTAATTAATTTCTCAAAAAATTCAATTGGGCATTGTCTTCCCTATCCCCTTTGCGCCCTAGGCGCCTATACACCCAATCTTCCAATTTGCGAACAACACAAGCAACCCAACACACCAATTTCAGTTTCA
>CM076853.1:15863269-16030769 GCA_039519185.1 Astragalus membranaceus
AAGAAGAAAAGGTCATCGAACCCCATGAGTAGTCTACAGAAATGGTCAATTTGGGTACTAAGGAAGACAGAAAAGAGATCAAGGTTGGTACCGCAATGGAGGATAAAGAACGCAAAAAGTTGATTCAGCTCCTGTTCGACTACGCTGATGTATTCGCATGGATATATCGGGACATGCCAAGGTTGAGCACAGATATTGTTGAACATAGATTGCCGGTGAAATCAGAGTGTCCCCCGGTGAAACAGAAGTTAAGGCAGATGAAGCCTGAAATGTCTTTGAAGATCAGGGATGAGGTCAAGAAACAGTTTGATGCAGGGTTCTTAGCTGTGGCAAAATATCCTGAGTGGGTAGCAAACATTGTTCCAGTCCCTAAGAAAGATGGAAAGGTCCGAATGTGTGTCGACTACCGTGACTTGAACAGAGCAAGCCCTAAAGATGATTTCCCTCTACCCCATATTGATGTTTTGGTGGACAGTACTGCTCAGCATTCGATGTTCTCCTTCATGGATGGATATTCAGGCTATAACCAGATCAAAATGGCTCCAGAGGATATGGAGAAAACCACCTTCGTAACCCTTTGGGGAACTTTCTGTTACAAGGTCATGCCTTTCGGGTTGAGGAATGCCGGGGCAACCTACCAAAGAGCGATGGTAACCCTATTCCATGACATGATGCATAAGGAGATCGAAGTCTATGTGGATGACATGATTGCCAAATCAAAGACTGATGAAGAGCACGTGGTTAACCTGCAGAAGCTGTTCGAGCGTCTCAGAAAGTACAAACTCAGGTTGAACCCCGCTAAGTTCACCTTTGGGGTTAGGTCAGGGAAGTTGTTGGGTTTCATTGTTAGCCAGAAGGGAATTGAGGTAGACCCGGACAAGGTACGAGCAATCCTGGAGATGCCAGCACCTAAAACAGAGAAAGAAGTTCGTGGTTTCCTGGGAAGACTAAATTACATCTCTCGATTCATCTTCCAGTTGACTGCAACTTGCGAACCAATTTTCAAACTGCTGTGCAAAAACCAAGAGATGAAGTGGAATGATAAATGTCAAGAAGCATTTGAGAAAATCAAGGTGTATCTTCAAAATCCACCCGTCCTAATGCCACCTTTGTCTGGCAGGCCTCTCATCCTATACCTCACGGTGCTAGACAACTCTATGGGCTGCGTGTTGGGGCAACACGATGAGTCAGGAAAGAAAGAACACGCGATCTACTACATAAGCAAGAAGTTCACAGACTGTGAGGCAAGGTATTCATCATTGGAGAAGACTTGTTGTGCTCTAGCCTGGGCTGCGCATCGACTGAGACAGTATATGCTGAGTCACACTACCTGGTTGGTGTCCAAAATGGACCCAATCAAGTACATATTTGAAAAACCTGCGCTCACTGGTAGAATTGCTCGTTGGCAAATGCTTCTGTCAGAGTATGACCTCGTGTACGTAACCCAGAAGGCGATTAAAGGTAGCACACTGGCAGACTACCTGGCACATCAACCGGTTGAGGATTACCAATCAATGCAATGTGAATTCCCAGATGAGGACATTATGGCATTATTTGACGCAGGGAAATCTCAAGATGATGAAAGGTGGAGAGTGTTGTTTGACGGTGCCTCTAACATGTGGGGGCACGGGATCGGAGCAGTGCTGATCTCCCCAGACAACCGCTTCATACCAGTCACTGCCAGACTAAGCTTCTATGTCACAAACAATATTGCAGAGTATGAAGCGTGTATCTTGGGTATCCAGGCAGCTCTCGATCGGAAAGTCAAGAGGCTCGACGTGTACGGAGATTCAGCTCTAGTTGTCCATCAAGTAAAAGGAGACTGGGAAACAAGAAATTCTGATTTGATTCCTTACCGTGACTACATTCAAGAATTAATCAAGCCCTTTGAGGAAATCACTTTCCAGCACATACCCCGCAGCGAGAATCAGTTGGCAGATGCCTTGGCAACTTTGTCTTCTATGTTCAACGTCAGCTGTGACAAAAGTCTGACGACTGTCAGAATCCAGCACAGAGGACAGCCTGCTTATCACTACTGTATGACAGTCGAAGAGGGATCAGATAGTAAGCCTTGGTACCATGACATCAAGCAGTATATCACAAACAGAGAGTATCCTCCCGGAGCTACAGAGAATGACAAGAGAACCCTCAGGAGGCTGTCAACAGGTTTCTTCTTGAGTGGAGACGTCCTTTACAAGAGAAACCATGACTTGGTACTCCTCAGGTGTGTAACAGGAGAAGAATCAGTAAAGATTATGCGAGATGTTCATGAAGGCTCATTTGGGGTTCATTCCAACGGGCACGCAATGGCTAGAAAAATCCTGAGAGATGGATACTACTGGTTGCAGATGGAATCAGACTGTTACAGTTTTGTGAGAAGATGCCATAAATGCCAAATCTATGCAGATCACACCCATGTACCTCCAACTTCTCTGAATGTTTTGAGCGCACCATGGCCATTCTCAATGTGGGGCATGGACATCATTGGTCCCATTGAACCCAAAGCTTCCAATGGTCACCGTTTCATTTTGGTTCCTATCGACTACTTCACTAAGTGGGTGGAGGCTGCTTCTTATCCCAATGTAACGAGGTCAGTGATTGCTAAGTTCATCAAGAAAGACTTGGTTTGCCGCTACGGCCTTCCAAACAAGATTATCACAGACAACGGTAGTAATTTGAACAGCAGAATGATGAAGGATTTGTGTAAAGACTTCAAAATACAACATCACAACTCTTCTCCCTACCGCCCAAAGATGAATGGGGCAGTTGAGGCAGCTAACAAGAATATCAAGCGGATAATACAGAAGATGGTCGTGACCTATAATGATTGGCATGAGATGCTCCCCTTTGCCCTGCATGGTTACAGAACCTCAGTACGCACCTCAACAGGGGCAACCCCTTACTCCCTGGTTTATGGGTCAGAGGCAGTTCTCCCCATTGAGGTTGAAATACCATCCCTGCGGGTGTTAATGGAGACAAAACTTGATGAAGCAGAATGGGTTCGGTCTCGTCTTGACCAGTTGAATCTCATTGATGAAAAACGGGTGGCCGCAATGTGTCATGAACAGTTGTACCAACAGAGGATGAGGAGGGCTTTTGACAAGAAAGTCCGTCCTCGTGAATTCCAAGAAGGAGATCTTGTGCTCAAGCAGATCTTGCCGATTCAGACAGACTCTAGGGGCAAATGGGCTCCCAAATATGAAGGACCTTATGTAGTGAAGAAGGCATTCTCAGGAGGAGCTTTAATTCTGGCAAACATGGACGGAGATGAGATCCCAAATCCAGTGAACTCAGATGTGGTCAAGAAGTATTATGCCTAGAAAAATAGACGAAAAAAGAGAAAGATAAGCCAAGGAAAAATCAGCTCGCTAGGTTGAAAACCCGCAAAGGGCGACCTAGGCAAAATCAGAGTGGCCCGGTGGATTGAAAACCCGCAAAGGGCGATCCAGGCAAAAATTAGGGTCAGAAAACTTGGGCTTGAGAAAAGAAAAAGGCAATCAGCGTTCCAAAGGTTCGGATAAGGGGGTGATCAGTATTATGAGTATGGACGGTGGGCACCGTTACTTCAGAGACGAAATCACGAGATTTGTTCCTTTTTCTTGTATTTCTTAGGTTAAAAGAAAGATTGCAATGTACTTTCAATTGGCGTGACTTTCTGCACGTCCATTTTCTCTATCAATAAAAGTCCAACTTTTCTTTCATATATGTGCTTTTCGTGTCTCTGCTTTCATCTGTTCAGTTTCTTTCAAATTAATAACTTTTATGATTGATGAAATTGAACTGCAAAACATGTGCACATTCAGAGCATTACAGGATCATTACGAAATCTGTGAAAAATACAGAAAGAAATGATTGCCCAAGTGAGTAAAATTGCGAAAAAGCAGTCATGATGAACCAGTGCGCAATCCTCGCGTGATCATCGTCCTGGAATAGCTTCCGTCCGGCAGATCGATTTAACCAGCAAAAAAAAGAATGCCGAAAAAAAATAATAAGCAGAAAAAAGAAAGCTGCTTAAAGAAAATAAACAAAATAAACAAGAAGTAAAAAATTACAGGAGACGGAACATAAAAAGAACACAACATCTTCATATCATTCATCATTCTCATATCATCCATACCATTCGTCACTCCATGGCATCGAACGGTAGTGCATTACACTTTCAAATGCGCATAAATCAATCATTGCATCCAGGAGTATCCAAATGCCCAAGGGCATACATTTCATGCACCATCCAAGAGGGAAGTTACTTCGGACCAGAGAGTCCCAAAAATCTCATTTTTTAGAAAATCACCATCAGCACTGAGTTAGTAAACTCCATCATCCCAGAGTTAGTAAACTCCATCAACACAGAGTTAGTGAACTCCTCCCACAGATCACAACATCGTGTACGAGCACGCGATGGATCCATCAGACTTCGTTAAGTCCTTCGGATTAGTTGTGTCAGCCTAAGGCATAGCGTAAATCCATTGATCAAATCAGTTCCGGATCTGATGTTGATCGGCCGCTCGAAAAGGCCACCCCCAAACCTCAGACTCGACCAGAGTTCGTTAGAAGGTTTTTAGGCAACCTCCGAATCCCCAATTTACCGCTTTTTCCAATTCACCGTTTTTCCCAATTTACTGCTTTCCCGTTAATGCGACAAGTGTTAACCCCCCTTTTCTCAAAAGGAAAATAACAAAAAGAAAATTTGAGCTTTTCTGGAGCGGACAAAATTAGTATTATTCCTATATCTTTATTTCCATTTCACCAACAAATATGAAAAGGCCAATTCATATTTCTTGGCGAGATGTGAAATAAAGAGGGGCAGCTGTAATACCCCAATTTTATCCGCCTAATTGAAAAATTGTATTTTTGTGAATGCCCAATTTTAACGGGTATTTTTCTTGTTTTCAAAAGAGCACAAAAATATGCATCTCGTACAATTTTTATTCTCGTTTGTTGCATGTATCGTTTTTAGTAGTGTGAGCGTCGTGATACTCGTTGCGCATGCGCGCTGGCGTCTCATCGTTTACGCGTATTTGTTTCGTTACCGATTATTGTTATCCATGTATTTTTATTAGTTTATCAATCATTATTTTTATACAAAAAATCAGATTCCAAAAATTACTTTTATAAACAGTTTTTCTTTTAATTTGGTACAAATACATAGTCAACTTTTGTTACATATGTAGACAAAAAGATTAAAAGCAAATGTACAAAATTTTAAAATAAAAAAAAAAGTACATTTCTGAAACAAAAAAACAAGGCAGCAGCGACTGCTCATTTGGAGAATGAGGCTGAGGATGCCTTCTCCTTGTCCCTTGGATTTCTTCCATTTCCAGCAAAAACACTGCTGCAGTGGCAGCAGCCCTGCTGCCATCCTTGCTTTTCCTCTGAGTCACTGCTGCCAACAGCTCTGTCCCCCATGAGTTTTGATCCCCTGCATTAGCATACCACACCTACACCACAATCCTTTGCCTATAAATACAATGAACAGAAGCCAGTATTAGGGGAGAAGACAGTAACACAGAGAGCAATATACACACACAGATAGTGATTGAAAACACAAATAGAGAGAACTAAAAATCCAGAGGCAGAAGCGGTGGTAGTAATCAGCAATAACAGCGAACCTATTTCCCTTCAAGAGGCCAGGTTGGTCAATTTTTATTTTTGTACGCATCTTTTTTTATCTTATTAGAATAGTTTAGAATGTAAACATCATTAGTGGTTTAAAAAATAATTTTTAGAATAGTTCAGAATGTAAATATTGTCAAGGTTGAACACAATTAGGTTACTCAGAATAAGAGTATTCGTTTTCTTTTTAGAAAAAAGGAGTAGAATCTGTAAGAAAGTTAGAAGAACAAAAGGGACCAAATCAGAGACAACAAATGGGTCTCAGCAGATGTTAGGGAGAGATCATTTTCTTAAAGGAAATAATATATACGTAACCTCCAAGGATAACGGAAATCCGAAATAGGATAGATCAAGAGAAGAAGAGGAAAGCACTAAAAAGGTAGTGAGAGTTACCTCCGGCCACCGCGTACGGTGGTCGTCTCTGTTCGTTGGTCGCGAAACGCCATCTCCGGTCGTCTTCTCCGGCGACCACCACCACTGTCCAAAGAAAAAAAACGCCACCGCGGTCGGCCACCAAATCACCCCATACGACCACCACCAAAACTCCTCCCACCGCCGTGAATCACCATAAAACAGATCCGCCCAACCACTGTCGCCCACCACCAGCGCACCACGTCACCACCGAGCCACCGCCTACAGCCACCCTCACGCCCCTCTCTCGCGCCGACCACCACGAACAACCGCACCACGCCACACGCTATCGCAAAACGCCACCACCCAAGCCTTCAACCGTAAAACCACCAAACCCAAAACCGGTCACAGTGTCAAGACGAAGCCACGGTTTACTGAGAAGGGGGGGGAAGATCGGTTCGTGAGAGAGGGAGAGAACGGAGATAAGGAGAAGTGAGGGTGAGATACGCAACAAGGAGAGAGAGAGAGAAATTTTTTAGGGTTGGGCGATTTGGGGGTGGAGGGCGCCGCGTAGAGAAAGCCAAATTAGGGTTTTCTATTTTAGGTTAGCTATTTATAGTGTACACAGCAGGGGTATTTTCGTCTTTTCACGTTTTTTTTTATTTTCAGATCATTGTTCGCACCCCCCCTGTTTACTTCGTACGCCCCCTTCTGAAGCCCATGGCTTTTTTTGAAACGCAGCCCAGTTCACTAAAAACGAGCTGGGCTCACTATTTGCACCCCCAGTTTTAATAATACAGCCCTCCTTTTATTTGCACCCCCCATTTTACTATTTCACCCCCTATCTTTCTTTTTAAATTTTATTTCTTTTCCCCTAAATAAACTTTTTTTTTTCACAAACCTTTTTTCCCAATGATGGATAAATGTTTCCCCGAATGAAAATCAATCCAATTGCAAATTCCTTTCATCACGACGTTCTCTCCAATTAAAACCAACGAAAACACTTTTCAAAAACAAATAATTTCAAACGTCGAAATCAAAACTAATCATCACTAATGATCACTCGCGCCATTGCCGTTTGATTGTGGGTGATGATTTCATTCCTGTGGGAGCTAGTAGTGTGGCCACTCTAAACCGTTGTTGTTTGGTCCTCACAAACGCTCTCCTTCAATTGCGAAAACCTTTTCAATGCTCGAAATAAAAACCGATTATCATTAATCATCACTCGCGCCGTTGCCGTTTGGTCGTTAATGATAATTCATTTTCATAAGAGTAGTAGTGCGACCACTCTAAACCGTTGTTGTTTGGTCACCGCGAACGCTCAACCCCTTTGCGAAAAACTCCAAAAAGATTAAAAAACAAAAACCCTTTTCAGGACAAACAAGAACTACGTAGCTTTGAATTCTCCATCGCACCAGGAGATACGTAGGAGCGAGAGGCTAACTCTCGTCAAGCACCAAAAATAAAAATTTTCATTAAGTCTTTTCATTCTCTTTTCGAAAAAAAGGGGCAAATTTAAGTATTTTTCTAATCAGCACTTAAAACCACACGTTTAATTAAAGGTTCCCTTTCGATAGAAAGGAGATGTGGGGTGCTAATACCTTCCCCATGCCTAACCGACCCCCGAACCCAAATTTTCCAATTTCTAAAAGGCCATTCGTTTTCCAAAAAGGTTTTCTTCAATATTTCCCTTATAAAAAATATTGGTGGCGACTTCATTGATTTTCAAAAGGTTGTAAACGAAGAAAGATTCCCTCAGGGACTTTTTCGGGCGCAACATCTATTAAAAGGCAATATCTAGTCCATCATCTTAATAAGCTAGATACTCTCGAAGATAGAAAGAAAAAAAAAAGAGTTTTAAAACAAGGAGAAATCTATCTTGACATTTTTAGTCTTCCTCCATTGTTATTCTACTCTTAAGCTTTATTTTTAGTTTTAGTTTTATTATCTCACCTACGGTTTGCTCACGCCATAGCATCATCCATCATGTATGACTTGGGATTCTTGGAGTGCATCTTTTGCAACCCTTCTTCTCTTGCTCTCCTACGGTAATATGAACTTTTTAGTTTATGTTGTGTTGATAATGCTTGTCATGAGCTAAACTTTTATGGTTGGATTGTTCTCATGTTTGTAATGAACCTTGAGTAAAGTTTATGTAATGTTATGACGTTTGCATTTTATTTCTTGTGTCATAATGCTTTCAAACTTGTTTTGTGAATGATCAACTAAAATAAGTAGATTCAGAGGTACAGACATGGTTTATGAATAAGAACTTAAGGAATAATATGAATCAAAAGTTGTTTAAAGACATTTAGATAACTTGTACTTAACCCTAGACATAGGGGAGTAATAGTTCATAAGGTAAAAGCGGTAAGATCTTTATTATACAGGGGTAAAAGTTATTTAGAGCCTAGACATAGGAGTCTTGCAACATAACCCTGGCGACAGTGACTGAAAGGCACGCTTCCA
Organism: Astragalus membranaceus; assembly: GCA_039519185.1. Lineage (NCBI taxonomy): Eukaryota > Viridiplantae > Streptophyta > Magnoliopsida > Fabales > Fabaceae > Astragalus > Astragalus membranaceus. The sequence goes on from CM076853.1 coordinate 15,871,703, forward strand.
TACCGCTACAACGCTTAACGCTACAGCGTCTAACGCTATAGCGCTTTACTCTTGGGAATTTATATAACAAAGAACTATCCAACTCTCTTTATTACTTCATAAATTCACTACTGGTTTAATAACAAACTTATCATGTTTATAACTTCACATTTGTTATTGTCACTTGACATGTTTCACTAAGTTGTTAAGATCCTTAAACTCTTAAATTAATTCCAATCCCTGTGGGAACGATCTCTATTTATCATTATATTACTTGTTGCGATTGTGTATAGTTGCACATCTACTATAGCCACAACAAGTTTTTGGCGCCGTTGCCGGGGATTGCATTTAATTTTTATTGTTTAAAGTTTTTAGCAATATTAGTGAAGATTTTACGCTGGTGTGTTGTTTCTTGATGTTACAGCGGTAGACGCTGCAGCGCATGCCCAGGTCCCAACCACCAGAGTTCGAGTTGGATCCAGAGCCAGAAAGAAGATTTAGGAAACTGAGACAACATCAGAGACTAAGACAGCTTAGACCCACAATGTCTGAACACAGTGGCAGAACAAACTCAGGCAGAGGTACCACTCTGGGTAGAGGCAGATCTGATCCAGGGGGTAGAGGTAGAGGACATCAACCACCCACTCCTACATTGCATAATGATGAAGACTGGTATAGGCAACAGTTCATAAATCAAGGCCCTGCTGACATGGTAAATGACAGGGACAGACCCATGAGGGACTATGCTGTGTTTGACCCACTAACCATGGAGACAAGCATAGCTAGGCCTACTCTTCAAACAACTCAATTTGAATTCAAGCCCATGATGTTCCAGATGCTCCAAACAGTAGGTCAGTTTGGTGGTTCTCCCCAAGAGGACCCATATCTACACTTAAAACAATTTTTGGAGGTTTGCAGTAACTTCATCATTCCATGGGTAAGTGATGATGCATTTAGGTTAAAACTTTTTCCTTATTCCTTAAAGGATAGAGCAAAGGCCTGGTTAATTTCTCTAGTGCCTAACTCTAACCATACTTGGAATGAAAAGGCTGAGAAATTCTTAGCCAAATACTTTCCACCAAGTAAGAATGCAAGAATGAGGAATGAAGTTACTGCATTCAGAAAAAAAGACTCTGAAACACTGTTTGAAGCCTGGGAGAGATGGAAGGAACTGTTAAAGAGATGTCCTCATCATGGCATACCAGTAATAATCCAAATGGAAACCTTCTACAATGGGTTGGATCCTCACACCAGACTAATGCTAGATGCTTCTTCTGGGGGTGTACTACTGAAAACCTCTTATAATGAAGCCTGTGAGTTAATAGATGACATTGCTACAAATAGCTACCAATGGCCCACTGAAAGGTTAGCTCTGCAAAAGAAGGTGGCTGGAGTGCATGAGATAAGTGAAGTTTCTGCTCTGTCTGCCCATGTTGCCTCCCTCACCAACATGATAAAAGCCATGAACACTTCAAAGGCTGTAGCGGTTACCACTACAGCGCCAGTTGAACCAGTTGTAGCAGCCATTGAGCAAGCCTCTCCAGGATCAACAAGCTATGTATATTGTGGAGGTGAGCATCTTTATGACGAATGTCCAGGTAATCCTGTCTCTGTAAATTATGTGGGTTTCAACAAGAACAATAACCCCTACTCAAATACTTATAATCCTGGTTGGAAGAATCATCCAAACTTCAGATGGGGAGCCAACACTGCTACAACACCAATTTACAGTGCTCCAGCTAATCTACCAGGATTTCCTACTCAAAACTATCAAAGGCAGAATGCCCCTGTTATTGATAACTCCATGGAAGGTTTGTTAAAAGGCTTCATGAGCGACTGTAAGACAACTCTGAAAACTCGTGAAGCTTCCATTAAAAACCTAGAGATACAAATGTGGCAAATAGCTAATGTTCTTACCCAAAAGTGTTTCCTATTTGATCCCGAACCTCCTGAGGCGTGTTTTTACTAAAGTAGATTTGTGACTTCTGCATATTGATAGCTTGACCTGATGCATGTTCATAGATATTTAGAATACTTTTTACTTTTTCTGCTTCATTTGAAACAGCCCTGCAAAAAAACAAGTAATCATCAGCAAACATAAGGTGTATGAGGGATTGAGCCACTTTAATCCCATGGAGATCACCGCACTCTTCTGCTCTTTTGAGTAAAGTAGTAAGACCTTCAGCACATATCAAGAACAAATAAGGTGATAAAGGATCGCCTTGGCGAAAGCCTCTACCCGGATGCACAGGGCCCACCAAGTCTCCATTTAAGTTGATTGAGTATTTGACAGATTCAAGGCAAAGACAAATCCAAGAGACCCATTTACTGTGAAACCCCATGCTTAGCATCATGGCTTTTAAATAATTCCAGTCCACTCTGTCATATGCTTTGCTAATGTCAATCTTTAGAGCAACTTCTCCAACTTTCCCATTTACCTTCATTTCATGTGATGAATGATTTCTATGGCTACCAACACATTATCCAAAATTGATCTATCTTCAATAAAAGCAGATTGTTCCATAGAAATGCATTTTGGTAGAACTACCTTCAAACGGTTTGCCAAAACCTTAGCAATAATTTTATATATCACATTGCACAAAGAGATGGGACGTAAATCTTTCATAGAAGTAGGATTATCTACTTTTGGAATTATAACAATCATTTTTCTATCAATTGAGCAGGAAAGATACCTCTCTCCAACCAATTAACGCCTACGGTATAAACCTCCATTCCACAAAGATGCCAGAAATTTTTATAAAATCCCAAATTTAAGCCATCAGGTCCAGGTGCTTTATCCGAGTGCATTTAAGACAAGGCCTTCTTAAACTCTGTTATTGTCAATGGTTTAAGCAAAGTATCATTATCTGTAGGTAACACCCTCTGTTGAAGTAGAGCCGTGATGGGTGTGTAATCAACCAAATCATTTTGAAACAAGTCCTCAAAATAATTCTTCACTAAAGCACATTTGCGACCATGATCTGCCTCTAAAATGCCTTCATTGTTCTCCAACACAAAAATATTATTACGCTTCTTATGTTGACTCGCCATGGCATGGAAAAATTTGGAATTCGTATCTCCTTCTTTTAGCCAGTGGACTTTGGCCCGCTGCTTCCAATAAGCCTCCTCTTGTGATAATAGAGTTCCAAGACGCTCTGCTAGCTGATTATAACGAATCTGGATAACTATTTCATGTTTGTCCCGTAACTCCTCCATGAAAACCCAAACGAACTCGAATATCTTCAATACAAGACGAATGCACTAGAGTCTCACATAAAAAATTTGATCAGGATGATAACTACGGACAAGGTCACATAACGATTGAACTGCACTCGGATTGCCCAGACCCCGACAGTTCCAACTTAGAATACTCATTGTATCAATATTTTTGCTTGAAGAGAAAAATTGTATCATCAAAACTCACGACGCAGATACGTTGCACACAGTCAGGCCGAACTCTCACATTCGAGGAAAAAAGGACCCTCACAGAGGAGAAATAAAGAACTCTCACAGGGGACAGATAAAAAACTCTCACAAAGGAGAAAAAAAGATATCACCTTGAAACCAGGTGTAGCGACCGAAAGATTCGGAGGAGGGATCCTTCGTTGTTTTTGAACAATGGAGTCGCCATCAATATTTATTTTTAGGGAAACATTGAAAAAACCTTTTGTTTTTGGGTTCGGGGGTCGATTAAGTGCAGGGAAGGTACTAGCACCCCGCAACATCCTAAAAAGGTTACCTTTTAATCTAATGTGTAGAAAAAATTAGTTTAAAGAAAACATTTTTATTTACCCTTTTTATTATTTGCAAAAAAAACGGAAAGGAAGACTTAATAAAAATTTTAGTTTTTTGCGCTTGACAGGAGTGGGCCCCCGCTCCTACGTATCTCCGGGTGCGATGGAGAAATCAAAGCTACGTAGTTCTCGGGTAGAAAATGTTTGTGTGTTGGTATTCTTTATTTTTGCGAAAACTAGAGGCCGTTCATGGTGACCAAACAGATAAATCCAGAGTGGTCACCACTAATGGCTTATTCGAAAAAGAAAGTGTTTACAGCGTTCAAACGAGCTGAGCCCAGAGTGACCGCTATAAATAACCAATTTGTGATCGCGTGCTTGTTTGTTCGGAAAATGCTTACCGGGAAAACGTGATCAAAAAAATGGATTTGAGATTACGTTTGTATTTTATTAACTGAAAATTGGAGTTTAGGCGGGTGTTTGCGATAATCAAACGAGTAACCTCAGAGTGATTACCGCTACTAATCCGCTGTGAGAAAATGAAGGTTAGTCCCAACGGTCAAACAAGCTAGGCTCAGAGTGACCATTAGTAACAACCTATTTTTTTTGTGTGAGTATGGTTGTTTGAAAGAAAGGAAAATGGTTTGGAAACAACGGAGCGTAAATAAAAGCGGAATGGGTGATAGTAAAAAGGGGGTGCGAGCAACAGGGATGTTGTATAAAAAATGGGGGGTGTGCTTAGTATCAGCCCAAAACAACATTGTTTGGGTTTCTGGGCCCTTGCGCGAAAGTTGGGCTAAAAGCGGGGAGTGCCGTATTACTAAAATGTGGGGGGTGCGAATAGCGGTTTGACGCTAAAATTGATTGCTTGATTTTTTCCTACTTTATTACCTTACCCTAGAATACATGATTCTGAAGCGCTTCTTTTTTTTATAAAAAAACCTAGACTAAACACGCATTGCATTTGGATAGATTTAGTTTATAAAGGAATGTTCTCTCTTCTTTTTTTTTTTGAAAATGGTTGTCATAGTTATTATTTTGAAAAAAATGGTGCTTTTGCTGTTTTTTTTTTTTGAAAGATGATTATTGTTATTATTATTTTTTTTAGAAAGGGCAGTGTTATTAGTAACCAATTATTTTAAAAAATATTTTTTTTTTAATATTTTATTTTAATCCGAAAATACAGCAACATAACAAAAAAAAGCAACAATTTAATAAAAAAAACAGCAACAAATAAATAAAAACAGCAACATTTTTAATAGAAAAAACAACATAACAACATTTAAAAAAGCATAACAACATTTAAATAAAAAACAGCAACACTTTTTAATAGGAAAACAGCAACATTTAAATAAAATAAAAAAACAGCAACATGTTTTTTGTAAAAAAAAAAGCAACAATAAAAAAAAACATAAAATCCAAGAGCAGATTCATGAATAACAACATTTGAAAATAACCAAACTCATGAATAATGAAATTAAAACGGAACGTAAGCAAAATTAACCAAAATTGAACATGACATACATGATTGAAATGAGCAAATGACTAAAAAAAAATTACCAATAACAGTCTTGAAGATTGAGTCCTTCCTCTCAAATCTCACAGTACAACAAAATTTAGGGGAAGTTTAATGAAAAAGAAGAAAAACTGTAAAACTCTCTCAGGCTCTCAATAACAAAAAAAAAGGACTCCTCTTGTTCATGAACTCATGCTTCCATCTTCTTCCTCCGAATCTCTTTTCTCCTCCTTTCGTTGCCCTAAAAAAAACGTCCCCTTGCTTCATGGTTGTGGCCCCTATTTATACAAAAAGGGGTGTCTTTTTTTTTTGCTTCTTTTCTGATCTTCACCATACCTTGCACAGTATTTTGACTGAGATTGAGACAGAGAGAGGTAGAGATTTCGTGATGAGAAACTTTGGGTTTTAGGGAGTGGTTGGTGAAGGGGCATGGGAATGGTAGAGGAGAGAATGATGGTTTTTTGCGTGTGAGAGAGATGGGGTCGTAGGGATGGGAGGAGAGGATGAGAAAGGAAGGGTTGAGTGTGAGTTGTGTGTGATGGAGAAAGAAAGAGAAAATGAAGGTTGAGTGTGAGAGAAGGAGAGTGAAGTCGTAGGAGGGAAGAGGAAGTGATGAGTGATGTGAGAGATGAAAGAAAGAGAAAGTGAAGTGTGTGGAGTGATGTGAGGGAAAGGTTGAGTGTGAGTGGGAGAAAGAGAGAGAGATAGGCGTGAGATTGAGGAGAGAGAGAGAGATGGAGCCGTTGAGTGGGAGAGAGAGAGAAAGGTAACGTGTATGGGGAAGGGAAAAATGGGGAAGTGGGAAGTTGAGAAAAAAGAGGAGAGGTAGAGTGTGGGAGAGGAAAAAATGCAATTTCCAAGGAGGGAAAAGAGGGAGTGGGGTCGAATTTTTAGGAGGGGAAAGGTGAGTGAATGTGGCCAAATTTTTGGGTTAAGGGGGGGATTGAATGTGGATGATTTTTAGGGTAAAGGGGGGGTGGCCGAATTAGGGTTTTGTGGAGGGGAAATGTGTATGGGTTGGATAGTAATTAGGGTTAAGAGGAGTTGGGTTATGGGTTGGATAGGAATTAGGGTTTGGGGCGAATTGGGCTAGTTTTTTTTGGTTGGGTTGGGTTTCTGATGGCCCAATCCTGATTGCACCTCATCCTTTTTTTAATAGACCCCCCTCCATTTCCTCCTTTGCTTATTTTTTGTTTCTTCACTTCTAATTAATATATTTTTTGGTTAAAAACTTGTGGCAACTAAAATAAAATAATACATGACATGAAAATAAAACTGATTATTATTTTTATTAAAAAAAAATATCTCTCATTTTTGATCGGACAAAATTAGGGTATTACAGCTACCCCTCTTTATTTGTATTTTGCTAGGAAATCGGAGGGATTCCGAGTTTCTCGAGGAAAATAGAAATAAAGATAACAAGACGCTAATTTTGTCCAGACTGAGTTTTTTTTGTTTTTTTTTTTAAACTTATGAAAACTGGGTTGCTTTAGACAGAAGGTAAATAGGGATCGCTGGGGACCTGAAGGATCGCTGGGGATCTGAAGGAGCACTGGGGCTCTGAAGGTCTAGTTCAAAATTAATGCTTGGCGCATCGACTTGAGTTCGACTGAGGGACCGTCGGGGTCTGAAGGGCATGCCTAAGCCTGAGGGACCGATGGGTCTGAAGGAGCGCAAATAGCTTATGGTACTAGTAATACGGTCTGGGGGTGGCCTCTTTTCGAGCGGCCATTAGGGTTAATCAGGTCCGGAACTGATATAACCACAAAGGACGTGCACTGTGTTTTTTAGGCGGACACAGCTAGTCTGAAGGGCCTGGGGCCGGATGATCCGTCGGTTGCTCGATAACGCGACGTGCGATCTGGATTGAAGGACCATTGTTGGTCTGAAGGAGCGCCATGGCTCTGAAGGACCGCTGGGGGTCTGGAGGATTGGTGCTAACGATACATACTAAAATTATCTCAACAGACACCTGCAATGAATGATGCATGCGTGTATGTAGTTAAGTAATTGATGACATGATGAATGAAATGTGGAATGATTTTGTTTTTGGCTTTTGTTCTTGGCTTTTTTTTTTTCATTTTCTTTTCTTGCTCTTTTGCTCTTTTTGCTCTTTAGCTCTTTATTGACTTTGCTGGCATCATCAACTCGCATGACTCTTGACGTGGGATACGAGGGTTGCCTCAAGCAGTGGTGCCAAAGTGCGGGTTATTAAGATTTGCTGAAGTGATTATGCATTTGTCCTTTTTGCAACTTTATGAGAGATCATCTCTTTTTTGTGATTTTTAGAAATTTCGCAATGATTATAATGCTTGTGATCATACACATATTTCGCAATTCAGTATCGTCTACCACGAACGTTATTTTTAGGACAATAGGGAAATGAGAGAATAAAGGAAGTGTTTAATATTCAAATGGATAACAAATGCGCAGAAGGTCGCGCTGGCTGAAAATTACATTGGGAGTTTAAACTACAAAAAGAAAGAGAAGAAAAAGAAAACAAGGAAAGCTGATCTTTTGATTGTTTGTATCTTTGAAGTAATAACGCCAATCGCCCATTAACATAGCTTTGAGCATTCATTATACAACTTTCGGAGGTATTGACTGCCTTTGTAGCTCAAAGTCCAACTTCTGACCCTAATTTTTGCCTGGACTGCTCTTTAGAGTTTTCAGTCCACCGGGTCGCTCTAATTTTTGCCTAGGTCGCCCTTTCGGGTTTTCGACCTAGCGAGCTTTTTTTTTGCTTGGCTCATCTTTCTCTTTTTTCCATATATTTCTTTAGGCATAGTACTTCTTAACTGCGTCCGAGTTCACTGGGAGTGGGAGGTCTTCACCGTCCATTTTTGTGAGAATCAATGCTCCTCCAGAGAATGCCTTCTTTACCACATAAGGTCCTTCATAGTTAGGGGTCCATTTTCCATGGGAATCCTTTTGGATAGGCAACATCTTCTTGAGTACGAGGTCTCCTTCTTGAAACTGGCGGGGGCGCACTTTTTTATCATAAGCCTTTTTCATTCTTTGTTGGTACAACTGCCCATGACACAAAGCAACTACTCTCTTTTCTTCTATGAGGTTCAACTGATCCAGACGAGCTTGAACCCATTCTGCTTCCTCCAATTTTGTTTCCATTAGCACTCGCAGGGAGGGTATTTCCACCTCGATGGGAAGAACTGCTTCCATCCCGTATACTAGTGAGAATGGTGTTGCCCCTGTTGACATGCGGATAGAGGTCCGATACCCGTGCAAAGAGAAGGGCAACATTTCATGCCAGTCCTTGAAGGTCACTACCATCTTTTGCACGATCTTCTTTATGTTCTTATTTGCCGCCTCAACGGCCCCATTCATCTTTGGACGGTATGGGGAGGAATTATGATGCTGGATTTTGAAGTCGTCACACAACTCTTTCATCATCTTATTGTTCAGGTTGGTCCCATTGTCCGTGATGATCTTATTTGGAAGACTGTAGCGGCAAATCAAATCTCTCTTTATGAACCTGACAACCACTGATTTTGTTACACTGGCGTAAGAAACGGCCTCGACCCATTTGGTGAAATAATCAAAAGCGACAAGAATGAAACGATGTCCGTTTGATGCCTTGGGTTCGATGGGACCGATGACATCCATTCCCCACATCGAGAATGGCCATGGTGCTGTTAGGACATTCAGAGAGACAGGTGGTACATGGATATTGTCGGCATAGATTTGACATTTATGGCATTTTCTGACGTAGTTGAAGCAGTCAGTCTCCATTGACAACCAGTAGTAGCCGGCCCTTGGGATTTTCCTTGTCATGGTGTGCCCATTAGAATGGGTGCCGAACGAGCCTTCATGGACATCTTTCATAACTCTTTCTGCTTCTTCTTCTGCTACACATCTGAGGAGGACCATATCGTGATTTCTCTTGTAAAGCACTTCCCCATTTAAAAAGAAACCCATTGACAGCCTCCTAAGTGTCCTCTTATCATTCTCGGTGGCACCAGGAGGATATTCTGTTTGTGATATAGTGCTTGATATCGTAATACCAAGGTTTACTGTCAGACTCTTCTTCGATTGCCACACAATGATGTGCCGGTAGGTCTCAATGTTGGATTCGGATGAATGTCAGGCTCTTGTCGTTATTGATGTTGAACATTGATGACAAAGTCGCCAAAGCATCAGCCAACTGATTTTCTTCGCGAGGGAGATGATGGAAAGTGATCTCTTCAAATTGTTCAACCATCTTTTGGATGTGATCATGATAAGGAATTAATTTGGAATCCCTGGTTTCCCAGTCACCTTTTGTCTGATGGATGACTAAAGCTGAGTCCCCATATACATCGAGTCTTTTGACTTTCCATTCAAGGGCTTCTTTGATGCCTAGGACGCACGCTTCATATTCTGCAATGTTGTTGGTGCAATAGAAACTCAGTCTAGCGGTAAACGGTACGAAGCGGTTATCAGGAGAGATCAGTACAGCTCCGACCCCGTGCCCGAATAAATTAGAAGCGCCGTCGAATAACATTCTCCACCTTTCGTTGTCCGGAGGATTCCCTTCTACGGATAGAGCCATTATATCTTCGTCTGGGAAATCGCACTGCATTGATTGGTAATCTTCAATGGGCTGGTGTGCCAAGTACTCAGCCAATGCACTACCCTTGATTGCTTTTTGGGTGACATATAAAAGGTCGTATTCAGATAGTAGCATTTGCCAGCGAGCGATCCTCCCTGTGAGTGCGGGTTTTTCAAAAATATAATTGACTGGGTCCATTTTAGATACCAACCAAGTCGTGTGGCTCAACATATACTGCCTCAAACGACGTGCTGCCTAGGCCAGAGCACAACACGTTCTTTCCAACAATGAGTATCTTGTCTCGCACTCGGTGAACTTCTTGCTTAGATAGTAGATGGCATGTTCCTTCTTTCCGGATTCATCATGTTGTCCCAGTACACAACCCATCGATTTGTCCAGCACTGTTAGATACAGGATGAGAGGTCTTCCCTGTACAGGCGGCATCAGAATTGGTGGATTTTGGAGGTACCTCTTGATCTTTTCAAAGGCTTCTTGGCAATTATCATTCCACTTTGTTTCTTGGTTTTTGCACAAAAGCTTGAAGATAGGCTCGCATGTAGATGTTAGCTGCGATATGAACCTAGAGATGTAGTTCAATCTTCCCAGGAAACCACGAACTTCTTTTTCAGTACTCGGTACCGGCATTTCTAGTATTGCTCGTATTTTGGCTGGATCTACTTCTATTCCCCTCTGACTGACTATGAAACCCAACAGCTTTCCCGATCTTACACCGAAAGTGCATTTGGCCGGGTTTAATCTGAGCTTGAACTTCCTGAGACGTTCGAAGAGTTTTTGCAGATTGACGATATGCTCTTCTTCAGTCTTGGATTTTGCAATCATGTCATCCACGTAAACCTCTATTTCCTTATGCATCATATCAGGGAACAATGCGACCATTGCCCTTTGGTACGTTGCACCAGCATTCTTCAGTCCGAATGGCATTACTTTGTAACAGAAGGTCCCCCAGAGAGTGATGAAGGTGGTTTTCTCCATGTCTTCAGGGGCCATCTTAATTTGGTTGTATCCGAAATATCCATCCATGAAGGAGAACAGAGAGTGTTGTGCTGTGCTATCTACCAGGACATCAATGTGAGGCAAAGGGAAGTCATCTTTGGGGCTGGCTCTGTTCAAATCTCGGTAATCGACGCACATCCGCACCTTCTCGTCTTTCTTTGGGACCGGTACAATATTGGCTACCCATTGAGGGTATTTTGCTACTGCTAAAAACCCAGCATCGAACTGTTTCTTAACCTCGTCTCGGATTTTCAGCGACATTTCTGGTTTCATCCTTCTTAACTTTTGTTTTACCGGCGGGCATTCTGGTTTTACTGGTAACTTATGCTCGACTATGTTGGGGTCCAGTCCGGGCATGTCTTGGTATGTCCATGCGAAGACGTCAACATAGTCAAACAACAGCCTAACCAATTTCTCTCGCTCGCTGTCTTTCAATGTGGTGCCAATGTTAACTTCTTTTTTGTCTTCTTCCGTGCCTAAGTTGATCGTTTCAGTTGATTCCTCGTGGGGTTCAATTATTTTTTCCTCTTATTCCATCATTCTCATTAATTCTGGAGGGGTTTCCCAATTATCCTCAACATCTTCCTCAGTTTGATTGATGGGGTGATCAAAGTTACAATATGGATTATTGGCGTTGTTATTTTCAAAGACGTTTTTTTTGGATCTGCATTAGCGTAAATTAACGGAATAAAAAACGAATGAAAGAAAATAAGAAGCGAATGTAAAAAGAACAGGAGAACGGGGGTTTATTGGGAACTGAAATAACGTTGCATTGATATTAATACTGAAAGGAAAACATGCGTGCCCGAATGAAATATCCTAAGGCCTTGGGCAGAGCCAGAGGATTACATTATAGAACATTACTTTGAACTAAAAACCACAGGAAAATCAATGATCTCCCAATTCTTGAGCCTTTTGTTTGCAGGACAAGGGCGTACAAGACTGACGACCCCTTCTTCAGCGCTCAGATCGTCCTCAACTGCGGCGATCTGATTGGGGTTCAACATTCCCGCACTCCGAAAGCTTTCCCTGATGTCGCAGATGATGATCCTCTTCGTATTTGGCACCCTGTCCTCAAGCCTGGCTAACCTCCGCTCCTTCTTTTCCTCCACAATCCTTCTCTTGTCCGTGCGATTGGGCCGATATCCTATCCCATGCCTATCTTTGTTCTCCTCTGGTTGTATTGGCGTCAGGATCCCCTGTCCGGTTTTTCCCAAGCCTCCTCCAGCTTGGTAGCCTTTTCCTAACATGAACTTAGCAACCATCACGGCAGTCTTGGATAGCTTGGGTTCTAACATAGCAGATGTATTGGCGATTTCCAATGCTTGGAAGGCAGTCTCGAAAGACTCTTCAGCAGCCTCAATGTAACGAGTGGGAGCGGACTTATTTATCAGCATTTCTTCCTCACCGAAAATAACCACCAGCTTATTGTTGACTATGAACTTGAGCTTCTGGTGTAAAGAAGAGGGAACTGCCCCTGCAGAGTGGATCCATGGCCTCCCCAAGAGACAACTGTAGGATGGGGCAATGTCCATTATCTGGAAGGTCACCACGAAGTGCTCCGGACCTACTTGCACAGGTAATTCCATTTCTTCGATGACTTCCCTTTTCGATCCGTCAAAGGCCCTGACTAATATGGAGCTTGGTCTCATGTATGAACAGTCCACATCTAATTTCTCCATGGTTGATCTGGGTAATACATTCAAAGATGAACCATTGTCAATAAGTACCCGAGCAAGAGAGTAATCTCCACACTTCACAGATATGTGTAGGGCCTTGTTGTGCCCCCTTCCTTCAGTTGGAATCTCATCATCAGTAAAGGTGAGATAATTACTTGCAACAAGGTTTCCGACGATCCCATCAAATTGGCCGAACGAGATGTCATGAGCGACATGGACCTCATTCAATACTTTTGTCAATACTGCACGATGGGCATCGGAACTGAGCAATAATGACAACAGAGATATCTTTGCGGGAGTTTGGTTCAGTTGATCAACCACCTTATACTCGCTTTGTCTCATAAGCTTCAGAAATTCACTGGCTTCTTGCTCGGATAACGTCTTCTTTCCTGCATTCTTATCGACAGGTTCCTGCTCTATGCTTTTTCCCTTACGGGCTCTTTCCTCCCCTTCTTTTGCTCGGTCCTCACTAGGCCCTCCAGGGGTATAGAAACGCCCACTTCGAGTCATCCCACCGGTCCCTGAGATGTTAATGACATTAGGAGCAGTCTGAACTTTCACATTGTAATTCCACGGGACCGCATTGGTTCCTTTAAAGGGAAAAGGGACTGGCACTTGAATAGTGATTGGTTTAGGCACATCGGTGGTTAGCTTTGTGTCCTTTTTGTAAAGGATTTCCAGTGGTTTCCGGATACTCTTGCTCTGGTCAATGCTTGACTGGAGAGTCGACACGCCTTCCTCTTTCTTTTGAAGACCTATTTGTATTATGTGTCGGTCTAACAAGTCTTGCAGGATTGGCTTGAATGCTTCACAGGCCCCGACACAAAGGGGATCAACACACGAACCCTTTCCGGTACATCCCTTCATAATGATTCCGAAGTGACACAAATCAGCATGGATGAGGTCCAGGGGTGTGACAATGTCCTCCACCTTTCTGACCAATAATTGCCCCTCAACATTCTCAATGGCATTGACGGAGGGTTTCCCGTGCCCCGGCAGAGGGTTAGTGGCAACATTCGGACCATCTTCTGCGAAGCTTAACCATTTAGATTCAATTAAGTCTTGTACTACATATTTCAATGCCTTGCAATTTTCTGTTGAATGGCCAACTGCCCCAGCGTGGAATCCACAGCTAGCCTCTGGGTCATAGCTCCTAGGGAAAGGAGGTTGAAGGGGTCTCATTGGACGGGGAGTGATCAAGTTGTGACTGATGAGGTGATTGAATAGGTCTGTGTATGACATGGGTATTGGGTCGAAATTGGCGGGCTTTCTTTCTTGGTAGTTTTGTGGTCTATAGCCTGGGTTGACTTGGTGAGGTGGGGCTTGTGGTGTTTGAGTAGGTATTTGTAAAGTCTGTCGGGGGTTGTTGTAGGGAGGCTTTCCTGATCCAGAGATGGCATTGGCCTCTCCATCCTTCTTTTTAGGGAAACCTGGGAAAGGCCTTTTCTGATTGCTGGTTCCTGCGGAGCTATATGCATTCTTCCCGTTTCTCCATCCATTCTCTAATCTTTCTCCGATGACGATCATATCTGAAAAGTTCGAAGACACGCTCCCAATCAACCTGTCGTAGAAAGGTGATTGAAGGGTATCCATGAACATGGATACCATCTCCTTTTCTAACAAAGGTGGTACTACCTGTGCAGCCAACCCTCTCCAGCGTTGGGCATATTCTTTGAAGGACTCATTGTCTCTCTTCGTCATGCTCTGAAATTGTGTCCTATCGGGAGCCATGTCAATGTTATATTTGTATTGCCTCAAAAATACATCGGCTAGGTCTTTCCAGCATCTGATATGGGCACGTTCTAATTGCATGTACCAGCTCGAAGCTGCCCCCGACAGACTATCTTGGAAGTAGTGGATGAGCAATTTGTCGTCGTGAGCAAACGCCGCCATCCTCCTGTAGTACATGGTTAAGTGGCTTACAGGGCAAGTCGACCCTCTGTACTTGTCGAAGTCTGGCACCTTAAATTTTGGAGGGATGACCACGTTAGGGACGAGGCACAAGTCATAAGCATCTCTCGCACCAACATTGGATCCCTCGACTGCTCTCAACCTTTCCTCAAGCATTTGTAGTTTGTCTTTGGCTTGGGGGTTCTCCATAGAGTAATTGTGAGGGAGCCCACTCATACCATAGTAAGGATGAATCATCGGAACTATGGCTGGGTTCACATTTGGGGTATGTGAATGAGTGGGATTCCTGAGGTTGGAACCCTGAGCTTGAGCGTCAACTATCGGCGGTGGAAGGCAGCCAAGTGGGAGTCTTTGTGGTATGACGACGGGGGTCGGGTTTTGAACTTGTGGTGCCCCCGGATTACCATCGTGAGCCGTTGGTGTAAGCTGTTGTTGGCCCGCGACTCCCGAGGGACCGTCTTCTGGACTAGCATCGACTGTCGGAGGTGTGTAACCTTGTGGAAGTCCGTAAGGAGGCCATATGTAACCCTGGTCATTAGTCCCAGTGGGGGGCACTGTATGCGGGATCCCGAGTCCATTGGGAGGAGGAGGGTTGGTAACTTGATTTTCCGTGTTCCCAGCGGAGACATCTTCACTTGTGTCTTTGCCCTTCAAAGCTTGTAGAACCTTCAAGATTTCAGCCATCTGTTCTTTCATCCCATCTATTTCTGCCCTAAGCTCTTGATTGTCTAGGTTCTGAGGTGGATTGCCTTGATCCGGGATATCTTGAAGCGGATTGTCCTGGTTTTCTTCCATGTTTCTGGCCTGAGAACGAGTCCAATAGCGATGTCGACGCACCAGCTTGTCTTTTACTCTCTGTTGGTGGGACACATGGTATGAGTATATGTATGAGTATGTGAATGGATGAAAATGCGAATGATGCATGTGTGCATAAGTCTTATTGTTTTAGGTCGGGAATTGCAAGCGCATCCTGATTTGTCATAAGTAAACAGATTAAAGTTCCACAATATTTTCAAGATAAAGGATCAGCATGTGAGACAAACAAACTTCATTGATGGAGGAAAGTACAACATTTTGGAAATAAAACTTCGAAAAGAAAAGTACAATGTTCTTTAATTTTCACTCAAATACATATGGCTTTCATTTTTCCACTCCTCCCTCTTTTTCTACTAGTAGTGCTGCCAGCCTTCTCCCAGAGTTCGGCAATCAGAGCCTCGCAAAACTCCATGAATTTGGAAACTTGGACCGGGGTGTTAAACGGGTGCATTGCCGCGTTAGCCTCCTTTAGACGTTTGGGGATTCCCGTGATAGCTTGATTGGCCAGCCATGCCAACTTTGAGAATCTGTCTTTCTAGTACAAGCTTTCATTCTTCAACTCTATGAAGGCTTCATGGTTTTCTATCCTGCTGACCAACTCCACAAAGCGGTTCTCCCAATAGATGCTTTCTGTCTTCAACTGGTGGTAAACCTCCTCTTGATATCTGATATGGTCGTTCAGCTCATCAGATTTTTCATGCTCCCTTCTCAAGTCTTGTTGGTATTCTCGGAGTATCTCTTCAATGGTATCTTTATCCTGCTTGATACTTTTCACTTGCTCTTCAAACTCGGCTGCCATCATCCGGGACTCTCTTTTTGATACCATTAGCAGGCTCTGTGCAGTCTTTTCAGCAATCATCGATTCTTCCCATAACTTTTTCCACTTGTATGCATCATCGATGGCTTGGTTCACTTTCAGGTTGCAACGTTTTATTTCCTCTTTCGCCCCTCTTAGGTACTTTTGAACATCTAGTTTGTTCTTTTGTTCAATCTTAAGTTGCTTGCGGCTGTCTTCAATAACCACTGACTTACTTGCGTTCTCCTCCTCCAATTTCTGGTTTTTTAGGAGCACTTTCTCTAACTCTGCCTGCAAGCCCTTCTTTTCTTCCTCGGCCTTTGACAATGCCATTTTAAGCTTATCCAAATCTTCGACAGTGGGAAGGGTAGGTTCAGGTATTTCTTCCTCAACCCATAGTGCACTTTGGTAAGGCAATCGGGTGTCTTGGATCCTCTTTTGGAGCCATTGACGAAAGGTGTAACAACCCGAAAATAGTAGATTAATTTTCTAGTTAATTAAATGAGGTTTAGGTGGTAGGAGATAATTAATTAATCGATTTAATTAATTATTTAGGGTTTTGAGTGTTAAATAAATAGAATTATTTATTTGGATAATTGGACCTAGGGTTGGGTTTAGATGGTGGTGGCGAGTTGAAGTGGATTAGGAGAAGCCCATGATTAGGTCATTAAGTGGAAGCCCATGTCCATTAAGCTAGGCGCCTATAAGATGCCAATCTTAGGGTTTGGTGATTCATTCCAACACTTTAGAAAAAATAGAGAGAGTGGGACGGCTTGGAGAGAGGAGAGGCGTGAAACCATAAGAGAGAGATGAAAGAAGAAGGGCGCAAAACCCTAGAGGAGAGAGAGAGGAAGTTTTCGCATGCACCAAGGAGGGAGAGGAGGATCTTAGTTGCTGAATTTTGATGGTAGCTTGCTCACCAAGAGATAGGTGTTCTTCAATTATGAGGTAAGGGGGCTCTCGTTCATAGTTAATAATTTATAAACCACGAAATCATGGGGATTAGGTGTTAGGAGTAGTTGTTTAAATTGGTTCATGAAATATTTGAGTGATTGGGTGATCGTTTGATATATATGTGGCTGAAGTGTGATGGTTGTTTGTGTTGTTGAATTCACTGTTTTGAGATGTTCTGACATAGGTTTAGTATTTCAGTGACTGAGAACGTTTTACTAATTGAAAAATTATGTGGTTTGTCATTTCGAAAACTTGATTGAATACTTGTTAATTTGGCGTTGATTTTGTTGCATTTGGAGTTGTAAAACTTGAGTTATAGGTGAAACAAGTTAGGTTAAAATTCTGGGAACGATTTGGGTAGAGGTTCAGTATTTCGGTAACTGGGAACGTTGTGTTGACTGAAAAATTATGTGGTTTACTTTTCTGGAAAATAGACTTAATGCTTGTTAATTTGGCACTGGTTTGGTTGCGTTTAGAGTTGTGTAGCTCGAGATATGAATTTCACAAGTTAGGGTAAAATTCTGGAAACAATCTGGATATAGGTTCAGTAAATCTGTGGTCGTGAGTGTTCTATTCGTCTAAAAATTATGGGGTTTGTTTTGTTGGAAAGTAGACTTAATTTCCTACTGAATAGGCACTGATTTCGCTAAATTTCATTGAGAAATGAGGGAGAAGATTTGATTTCAAAATGACTAATAATTCTGTCCGAATTTTGTGGGATTTGTTGCTCCGAATTTTGTGGGGTTTGTTGCTTCGAATTTTGTGGGATTTTATGCTGCTGTTTATATTGCTGCCGCTACTCTATGTGTTGTCTTGGTCCCTATGGGTGTTGTTTAGTCCTTTGGTGACAATGTAGTCGCGTAATTAATTGTGCTTGGTGTGATTGGTGTGCTATCCTTAGAGCTGAAATTTTGGAGATGTATAATGGTGATGTATATAAAATGGTGAGATAAATTATTGGTGAGTTTATTGGTGAGTGCCCTCAAGGCAATGGTCTATGACCTTTCTTTTGGTGTTGGTGAGTTAATAAAACTATTGGTGAGTTAAATAAATTATTGGTGCACATGTTATCGCATTGTTGTGGTGATTTTGGTGTGTATGGTACATTGTTCATAGCGTCACATAAACCATGTGCATATTTGGTGAGCAGAGGCTTCGGCCTAATTATATTTGGTGAGCAGAGGCTTCGGCCTAATTATATTTGGTGAGCAGAGGCTTCGGCCTAATGGATCCACATGCATATGCCCAGTGGAGTTTTGGGTTGCATTTCATACATTGCATACACGTCCTGTGTTTGATTTCGTCTTCTTGAACTAATGGTGTAACTGTATTCTGGGTGTAACTGCATTTGGTGTGACGGTACTCAGTGTAATAGTATTCAGCGTAACTGGATTTGGTGTAACTGTATTATTGGTGTAGTAAATTGATGGTATCACTGGTGTGCCTATTATACTGTGTTTCTTGTTTTATCTATTATTATCTATGTATTGAGACTCACCCTACTGCGTCGTGTTGCCTCGTATGTCGGCAACCTGCAGGTGACGGTGACTGAAGGTGGCTAGAGATTCTTCTTCTAGTATGGTTGAGTCGGCTCTGATACGTAGCACTCGGGAGGGTTGTCCTTGTGTCTTTCCTTATGTGTTATGTGTATGCCTTTCTAAGTTGTAAACCTTTTGAAGTATGATTGCCAAGTTAAACCTTTTTATTTCCGCTGCATGTTTTTGAAAAGAAGTTAGTTATAATTAAAGTACTCTGTTTGCGAAGTGGTTTTCCGGTTCGAAAAATGTGACACTCTTTTGGTGCGAAAAACTCTGATATTTTTTTTAATAAACCGTTGGGTAGAAAAAGGGGTGTTACATTAGTGGTATCAGAGCAATGGTTGGTCCGTCCGGCCAAGTCATCGAGTCGTTGTGTCGGTTAGCGACCAACTGTTGTCTTTTTAGTGCTAACCAATGTTTGCGTTGCAGGTACATCAAAAGTTGCCAATGGTAAGTGATCTAGTGGGGGAGACATCCCTACTAGTGTTATGTGTTTTGTGTATCCCTATGTGCTGTTGTCTGGTTTGTTTTTGACCTTCCCTGCTGTGTGAACTGTGTGTGATTGTTAGTGGGAGAGTGTTAGTTTTAGCGGGTAAATTTCGAGGGCGAAATTCTTTTTAGGGGGGGAGAGTTGTAACAACCCGAAAATAGTAGATTAATTTTCTAGTTAATTAAATGAGGTTTAGGTGGTAGGAGATAATTAATTAATCGATTTAATTAATTATTTAGGGTTTTGAGTGTTAAATAAATAGAATTATTTATTTGGATAATTGGACCTAGGGTTGGGTTTAGATGGTGGTGGCGAGTTGAAGTGGATTAGGAGAAGCCCATGATTAGGTCATTAAGTGGAAGCCCATGTCCATTAAGCTAGGCGCCTATAAGATGCCAATCTTAGGGTTTGGTGATTCATTCCAACACTTTAGAAAAAATAGAGAGAGTGGGACGGCTTGGAGAGAGGAGAGGCGTGAAACCATAAGAGAGAGATGAAAGAAGAAGGGCGCAAAACCCTAGAGGAGAGAGAGAGGAAGTTTTCGCATGCACCAAGGAGGGAGAGGAGGATCTTAGTTGCTGAATTTTGATGGTAGCTTGCTCACCAAGAGATAGGTGTTCTTCAATTATGAGGTAAGGGGGCTCTCGTTCATAGTTAATAATTTATAAACCACGAAATCATGGGGATTAGGTGTTAGGAGTAGTTGTTTAAATTGGTTCATGAAATATTTGAGTGATTGGGTGATCGTTTGATATATATGTGGCTGAAGTGTGATGGTTGTTTGTGTTGTTGAATTCACTGTTTTGAGATGTTCTGACATAGGTTTAGTATTTCAGTGACTGAGAACGTTTTACTAATTGAAAAATTATGTGGTTTGTCATTTCGAAAACTTGATTGAATACTTGTTAATTTGGCGTTGATTTTGTTGCATTTGGAGTTGTAAAACTTGAGTTATAGGTGAAACAAGTTAGGTTAAAATTCTGGGAACGATTTGGGTAGAGGTTCAGTATTTCGGTAACTGGGAACGTTGTGTTGACTGAAAAATTATGTGGTTTACTTTTCTGGAAAATAGACTTAATGCTTGTTAATTTGGCACTGGTTTGGTTGCGTTTAGAGTTGTGTAGCTCGAGATATGAATTTCACAAGTTAGGGTAAAATTCTGGAAACAATCTGGATATAGGTTCAGTAAATCTGTGGTCGTGAGTGTTCTATTCGTCTAAAAATTATGGGGTTTGTTTTGTTGGAAAGTAGACTTAATTTCCTACTGAATAGGCACTGATTTCGCTAAATTTCATTGAGAAATGAGGGAGAAGATTTGATTTCAAAATGACTAATAATTCTGTCCGAATTTTGTGGGATTTGTTGCTCCGAATTTTGTGGGGTTTGTTGCTTCGAATTTTGTGGGATTTTATGCTGCTGTTTATATTGCTGCCGCTACTCTATGTGTTGTCTTGGTCCCTATGGGTGTTGTTTAGTCCTTTGGTGACAATGTAGTCGCGTAATTAATTGTGCTTGGTGTGATTGGTGTGCTATCCTTAGAGCTGAAATTTTGGAGATGTATAATGGTGATGTATATAAAATGGTGAGATAAATTATTGGTGAGTTTATTGGTGAGTGCCCTCAAGGCAATGGTCTATGACCTTTCTTTTGGTGTTGGTGAGTTAATAAAACTATTGGTGAGTTAAATAAATTATTGGTGCACATGTTATCGCATTGTTGTGGTGATTTTGGTGTGTATGGTACATTGTTCATAGCGTCACATAAACCATGTGCATATTTGGTGAGCAGAGGCTTCGGCCTAATTATATTTGGTGAGCAGAGGCTTCGGCCTAATTATATTTGGTGAGCAGAGGCTTCGGCCTAATGGATCCACATGCATATGCCCAGTGGAGTTTTGGGTTGCATTTCATACATTGCATACACGTCCTGTGTTTGATTTCGTCTTCTTGAACTAATGGTGTAACTGTATTCTGGGTGTAACTGCATTTGGTGTGACGGTACTCAGTGTAATAGTATTCAGCGTAACTGGATTTGGTGTAACTGTATTATTGGTGTAGTAAATTGATGGTATCACTGGTGTGCCTATTATACTGTGTTTCTTGTTTTATCTATTATTATCTATGTATTGAGACTCACCCTACTGCGTCGTGTTGCCTCGTATGTCGGCAACCTGCAGGTGACGGTGACTGAAGGTGGCTAGAGATTCTTCTTCTAGTATGGTTGAGTCGGCTCTGATACGTAGCACTCGGGAGGGTTGTCCTTGTGTCTTTCCTTATGTGTTATGTGTATGCCTTTCTAAGTTGTAAACCTTTTGAAGTATGATTGCCAAGTTAAACCTTTTTATTTCCGCTGCATGTTTTTGAAAAGAAGTTAGTTATAATTAAAGTACTCTGTTTGCGAAGTGGTTTTCCGGTTCGAAAAATGTGACACTCTTTTGGTGCGAAAAACTCTGATATTTTTTTTAATAAACCGTTGGGTAGAAAAAGGGGTGTTACAAAAGGTGGTTTCCTTATCACCGCTCCTCTTAGTAAGCTCTTGTCCCTTGCGGACGACCATATCCCACGCTTGAGAAATCTTCCGGAGCATGTCATCCTCTTTTGGGCTTCCTTCATGGAGGTAAAAAGGGATTAACCTGTCTTCGGTGGGCGGATTTCGCATGGGGTACCCCAGCTGTCTTAGAGTTAGAGAAGGATTGTAATTTATGCATCCTCTTGTCCCCATGAGCGGGACGTTTTGAAAGTTTCCACATTGGAAAATTACCGCGGGTCTATCTTTCCACCATGATGGGTGCCAACGGACGTTGTATTCATGGAGGCCCCCTAGCACTTGCAACCATTCACTAGTGTTCATCGTCTTCACATCACACCCTCTGGCGTCTTCAATTGGGCCTTCTACTCTGACTTTGTTAACGAAAGCATGGGTGAGAAGCCAAACATACAAGGCGTGCAGGCAGCAAGATATCCTCTTTCCTCTTAACTCACTATAATGAGTGAAAGTACAGTAAGTGTCTGCAAGCATGGCCGGAATCGGATTGGATGAGTTTTCTTCATCCTTGAAGGATAAGAAGACGCCAATAGCTGTTGTGTCCACATATCTTTCAAGGCGTGGAAATAGGACAATGCTAAAGATGGTCAAAGCTAACACCTGCTTAAAAGGACCCCAATTTCTAGCGTCGGCGAAGGATTTCATTTGGCTTTCCAGATACTCTTGTGGGAATCCTGCAATGCCATTTCCATTTTTCTTCCGTAGCTTCAAGCTCTCTTTGCTGGTTTGTAACATTGAGGCGAGTTTCTCATCTGTGTAGTATTGTCCCTGATACTGGCAGGGTCCATTGTCTTGTTGAGGAAAGCCGAAGATCTGTGTATATTCTTCCAGAGTAGGTGCCATCTGGAAATTTTTGAAGGTGAAGCATCTTAATGAAGAGTCGTAGAACTGGCTCAAAGCGGCAATGGCCTCCGTTTGCACGTCCAATTGTAGTAACATAATAATCTTCCCATACGCTCTATCAAAAGACCTGCGCTCGATGGGCGGCAACCGACCCGCACATTCCCTTAGACTCATCAGATTAGGCTGCTTTACTATAGGGTAGTTCCAAGTTTGGGTTGTTTCACTATTTGATCCCATATCGCCTTGCTTATGACAAAACTTTCAAACCTCTTACAATTCCCGGCAAACCTAAATGAGATGAATAGCATGCATGTGAGGATTTTTGTATTTTTTTTTGAAATAACGATGATGTATGATGAATTAAAGAATGACGTTACATGCGTTAATAAAAGCAAATTTTGGTGATTCAAATTTTGAGAAACATTAACCATGTCACATAAAATATACGTAAAGGGCAAAAGGAGTAAATGGTTTTCCTTATTTGATTTTTTTGAAAGATAAAAAGTTTTTGCGATGATGCAACGGGTAGGTGAATTGCCCTTGTGTCCTAAACAGGTTAGGTCTTATATGTAGGTCACGGTCTAGGGCTACTTGTGTGATCAATCTCTCAGGTGGCTCTAATCACTTCCTCAGAAGGGTCTCCAGAGCTGAAATCTCCTTCGTGATATGACCCACAACGATAGCGAGCTACCTGGTGTGGGATACCACGAAAGAGCGTACTCTGGCTGAGGCTTTCATGAGAGTCAGACAGATAAAATCCAGAATGACTGACACTAATCGCCTCCACTCGTCCTAGGTTTTTTTTTCAGACCCGGGTATAGGGCCCCGCTCAAGAGTGTGTGCAATATGTGTAGGTGATGTGTGTGATATAAGCAACCTAAACTACCCATGCTGCAAAAGAAATACAGATAATAGTACAAAGGTCTTCTACCCTAAGGTTCAATAAAGCAAATAAACAGATAAATGAAATAGACGTGTGTTGCACCCCGAAAAATCCCTGGCTTGGGTTTCTCGATGTACAACGTGGAAAAAGTTGGAGCCGCCACCAATATTTTAATTTTAAGACCAAAACATTGAAAAAGGTCTTTTGGACAAGGCGGATGGTCTTTTGAAAACTAGAGATATAGGTTCGGGGGTCGATTACGTGCGAGGAAGGTGTTAGCACCGCGCACGTCCTTTCTACCGAAAGGGAACCTCTAATTAAATGTGTGGTTCTAACGTTTGATTTGAAAAATACCTAGATTTGCCTATTTATTTCTTATTTGGAGATGAATGGGAAATCTTTAATGAAAATTTTATTTTAGGTGAGAAGGGGGAAAAAGGGTTTTTAGAAAAAGTGCTTGACGGGATATGGCCCGCTCCTACGTATCTCCCGGTGCGATGGAGAATTCAAAGCTACGTAGTTCTTGGATAGAAAATGTTTGTGTGTTGGTGTTTTTTTTAATATAGGGGTCTTAGGATTGCGTGAACTGTGTTGAAGGACCACTGGGGGTCTGAAGGGCCGCTGGGGGCTGAAGGAGCGCTGGGGCTCTGAAGGACCACTGTTCACTTATCCTAAAACAATGATTAACCCGGCCGTACGACCGACTTAATCCCCTACTTTGAAAATAAGATTTTTGATTTTTGTTTTATGAAAGAGATGTGTTTGTACTTTTTAATTTAGAAATTGTTTATTTTTGCGCTTGACAGGGGCGTGGCCCTGCTCCTACGTATCTCCGGGTGGAGAATCAAAGGCGACGTAGTTCTAGGTTCCTTTTTTAAAGTTTTTGTTTTTTATCTTTTTTAGGTGAGTTTTTTGAAATAGGACGAGCATTAGCAAATGATTAAACTAGCAGAGGCTATGATGAATCACTGCTAAATGCTCAAAAAGAGTTGTACCGCCAGTCAAACGAACAAAGGTTCTGATGGACTATTGATAACAACTTGTTTTTATTTTTGAAAGTGATTTTCGAAAAAGATTGATTTGCACAATGATCAAACTAACAAAGGTTATGATGGACCATCGTTTATTATTCTTATGAGAAAAAGACATTGCCACTAATAGCTAAACGAACAGAGGCTCTGATGAGCTATTAGCAACAATGGGTTTGAAAATGATTCTTTTTGTTTGTTTTTATGTAAATAATTTGTTTATGGGGATGAAAAGAATTTTTATTTGTTGCGCTTGACGAGGACGTGGCTCGCTCCTACGTATCCCAAACGGGAATCAAAGCGACGTAGTTCTAATTAAAAAAATGTTTTTAAAAGGGTTTAAAAGGGGCAAGCTGAATCACCCGAGACCATCTTCACCACTTAGAACATGATGCACTAGGCATAAGTGGGAATCATATGGTTCGTCCTCAACAATGGACGATAATATACAAGAACGAGTGGATAAATGCTATAGCTAAGTTTAAATCACATGGATCACAATAACTAAATATTAACAAATGAAAGGACTGAAATACCTCTGATGAAGACAAATATTACAAATCTGAAGAACGCAAATCCCGACTAACTCTTGCAGAAGATCGACTCCAACGGACCAACGGAACGAATAGAGTGAAAAAATAAAGCGTAGAAGAGCTTTTCTAAAATGTGAGAGATTTCGAAAAATGAGTTTTTTCTCTGATCTCGTGAAAATGCGTGTGAGAAGCAGAGAGAAGTTGTGAAATTGTGGTGAAAATGTGTGAAATCCGTTCTCTGGAAATGAAATTTGAGCGTCATATTTATAGGAAATTAGATTTGATCTATTTTAGGAAACATGATAATCGATTATGTTGGAAATAACTTGGGAGATGTAATCGATTATGTGCCTTGGATCTCAGATTCAATAATCGATTATGTGCTTCAAAAGGGGAAGGGGATAATCGATTATTTGCTTGTTTTCATAGAGCAAATAATCGATTATTTGCTTGAATGAAATAAGAAGGTAATCGATTATTTGCTTTCCTGAAAATATGGACATCTTAATAATCGATTATGTGCTTCAAAAGGGGAAGGGGATAATCGATTATTTGCTTGTTTTCTTAGAGCAAATAATCGATTATTGGCTTGAATGAAACAAGTAGATAATCGATTATTTGCTTGATTTTCAGAGTAGATAATCGATTATTTGCTTGAAGGAAGGATATGACGTAATCGATTATTTCCTTATTCATCAAGAATACATTATATGCATGATAAAATCAATTTTATACTTTCTAAAAAATTATTTTCATGCATGAGGCTTATTAAAAAAATATTTTCATGCAAAAATTATGTTTATAGACCCTTTTGTGAGAAATGACCAAAATGCCCTTTTTGACCCTAAAAACCCTAATTTCCCAAAAAGTGCATTCTAACCCTAAAAATGATTTCAAAAACTTTGGAATGATTTCTAGGACCCAAAATGCAATGCATAATTTATTATATATTTTTTTGTGTGGAAAATTTAGGGTTTGGACCTAAGCCGGACAAAATTGGGGTATGACAACGTGCTAATAGAAAGACTAAGGGTAAACAAAGGTACTAAACTAACGAATATCTACACATTTAACTAAATTAGGCTTGACCCTCTTAAATAGTCCCCAGTGGAGTCGCCAGTTGTAGCGACCGAAAGATCCGGAGGAGGGATCCTTCGTTGTTTTTGAACAATGGAGTCGCCATCAATATTTATTTTTAGGGAAACATTGAAAAAACCTTTTGTTTTTGGGTTCGGGGGTCGATTAAGTGCGGGGAAGGTACTAGCACCCCGCAACATCCTAAAAAGGTTACCTTTTAATCTAATGTGTAGAAAAAATTAGTTTAAAGAAAACATTTTTATTTACTCTTTTTATTATTTGCAAAAAAAACGGAAAGGAAGACTTAATAAAAATTTTAGTTTTTTGCGCTTGACAGGAGTGGGCCCCCGCTCCTACGTATCTCCGGGTGCGATGGAGAAATCAAAGCTACGTAGTTCTCGGGTAGAAAATGTTTGTGTGTTGGTATTCTTTATTTTTGCGAAAACTAGAGGCCGTTCATGGTGACCAAACAGATAAATCCAGAGTGGTCACCACTAATGGCTTATTCGAAAAAGAAAGTGTTTACAGCGTTCAAACGAGCTGAGCCCAGAGTGACCGCTATAAATAACCAATTTGTGATCGCGTGCTTGTTTGTTCGGAAAATGCTTACCGGGAAAACGTGATCAAAAAAATGGATTTGAGATTACGTTTGTATTTTATTAACTGAAAATTGGAGTTTAGGCGGGTGTTTGCGATAATCAAACGAGTAACCTCAGAGTGATTACCGCTACTAATCCGCTGTGAAAAAATGAAGGTTAGTCCCAACGGTCAAACAAGCTAGGCTCAGAGTGACCATTAGTAACAACCTATTTTTTGTGTGAGTATGGTTGTTTGAAAGAAAGGAAAATGGTTTGGAAACAACGCAGCGTAAATAAAAGCGGAATGGGTGATAGTAAAAAGGGGGTGCGAGCAACAGGGATGTTGTATCAAAAATGGGGGGTGTGCTTAGTATCAGCCCAAAACAACATTGTTTGGGTTTCTGGGCCCTTGCGCGAAAGTTGGGCTAAAAGCGGGGAGTGCCGTATTACTAAAATGTGGGGGGTGCGAATAGCGGTTTGACGCTAAAAAATGATTGCTTGATTTTTTCCTACTTTATTACCTTACCCTAGAATACATGATTCTGAAGCGCTTCTTTTTTTTTTAAAAAAACCTAGACTAAACACGCATTGCATTTGGATAGATTTAGTTTATAAAGGAATGTTCTCTCTTCTTTTTTTTTTTGAAAATGGTTGTCATAGTTATTATTTTGAAAAAAATGGTGCTTTTGCTGTTTTTTTTTTTGAAAGATGATTATTGTTATTATTATTTTTTTTAGAGAGGGCAGTGGTATTAGTAACCAATTATTTTAAAAAATATTTTTTTTTAATATTTTATTTTAATCCGAAAATACAGCAACATAACAAAAAAAAGCAACAATTTAATAAAAAAATAGCAACAAATAAATAAAAACAGCAACATTTTTAATAGAAAAACATCAACATATAATAAAAAAAACAACATTTAATAAAACATAACAACATTTAAATAAAAAAACAGCAACACTTTTTAATAGGAAAACAGCAACATTTAAATAAAAAAAAACAGCAACATTTTTTTTATAAAAAAAAAAAGCAACAATAAAAAAAAACATAAAATTCAAGAGCAGATTCATGAATAACAACATTTAAAAATAACCAAACTCATGAATAATGAAATTAAAACGGAACGTAAGCAAAATTAACCAAAATTGAACATGACATACATGATTGAAATGAGCAAATGACTAAAAAAAAATTACCAATAACAGTCTTGAAGATTGAGTCCTTCCTCTCAAATCTCACAGTACAACAAAATTTAGGGGAAGTTTAATGAAAAAGAAGAAAAACTGTAAAACTCTCTCAGGCTCTCAATAACAAAAAAAAGGACTCCTCTTGTTCATGAACTCATGCTTCCATCTTCTTCCTCCGAATCTCTTTTCTCCTCCTTTCGTTGCCCTAAAAAAAACGTCCCCTTGCTTCATGGTTGTGGCCCCTATTTATACAAAAAGGGGTGTCTTTTTTTTTGCTTCTTTTCTGATCTTCACCATACCTTGCACAGTATTTTGACTGAGATTGAGACAGAGAGAGGTAGAGATTTCGTGATGAGAAACTTTGGGTTTTAGGGAGTGGTTGGTGAAGGGGCATGGGCATGGTAGAGGAGAGAATGATGGTTTTTTGCGTGTGAGAGAGATGGGGTCGTAGGGATGGGAGGAGAGGATGAGAAAGGAAGGGTTGAGTGTGAGTTGTGTGTGATGGAGAAAGAAAGAGAAAATGAAGGTTGAGTGTGAGAGAAGGAGAGTGAAGTCGTAGGAGGGAAGAGGAAGTGATGAGTGATGTGAGAGATGAAAGAAAGAGAAAGTGAAGTGTGTGGGTGTGAGAAAGAGAGAGTGAGCCGTAGGAAGAGAAAAGAGAGGGGAAAGGCGTGAGATTGAGGAGAGAGAGAGATGGAGCCGTTGAGTGGGAGAGAGAGAGAGAAAGGTAACGTGTATGGGGAAGGGAAAAATGGGGAAGTGGGAAGTTGAGAAAAAAGAGGAGAGGTGGAGTGTGGGAGAGGAAAAAAGTGCAATTTCCAAGGAGGAAAAAGAGGGAGTGGGGTCGAATTTTTAGGAGGGGAAAGGTGAGTGAATGTGGCCAAATTTTTGGGTTAAGGGGGGGATTGAATGTGGATGATTTTTAGGTTAAAGGGGGGTGGCCGAGTTAGGGTTTTGTGGAGGGGAAATGGGTATGGGTTGGATAGTAATTAGGGTTAGGAGGAGTTGGGTTATGGGTTGGATAGGAATTAGGGTTTGGAACGAATTGGGCTAGTTTTTTTTGGTTGGGTTGGGTTTCTGATGGCCCAATCCTGATTGCACCTCATCCTTTTTTTAATAGACCCCCCTCTATTTCCTCCTTTGCTTATTTTTTGTTTCTTCACTTCTAATTAATATATTTTTTGGTTAAAAACTTGTGGCAACTAAAATAAAATAAAACATGGCATGAAAATAAAAATGATTATTATCTCTAATAAAAATAAAATCTTTCATTTTTGATCGGACAAAATTAGGGTATTACACCAGGGAATCACACTTTGACGAAGAAGACGCAATAGAACAAGTGATTGCAGAAGATGGTGAATTCTGTTCAAGCAAATCGCGCACAAGAACAAACCGAAACAGGGGAAGAAGACATCAGTGAGATCACGAGAGTAGGTTTGGCTGATCTAAAAAAAAAAGAGAGTAGGGCAGATAACTAGAGGCGGCGAGATCCTGTACACAGGCGGCGGTGAAGGACAGCGGGCAAGGTCATGCAACGTTTATCAATTATCATTGATAATTGTCTAAATATTTTTTTAATATAAGCATATACTAATTCAAATGTCATAATTTAAGTCGTAACTAATCTAATATAGTCTTCTTATTCAACATACTTAATTCCTTCGAATAAAATTTCTCAAAATGTAAATATACACTAAGCAGTTTCCCCAGCATAGCGTAACGTGGACTTTGTTAAAAAAACATAACGTGAGATAACATTTGTTTTGAATAATGGAACTATTCGAGTTGCTACACTAGAATAGTTCCATTATACTATATATGTAAAGAAGGTGAGGTAGTCAATCATATTATTGAAGATATATGTTTCAATCAAACTTTTTAGTTCTTATTGATATTTTACTTCTCGATTTGGAAGTCTCCCCTGTACTTACTACTAAGAAAATCATTAGAAAGTGGTGGGCGAAAATTGAGGTTTAATATATAGAAGTCCTAATACTCGTGCAATGTACGAGATCTGCTAAATCTGGTTTATGTAAAATATATAGTTGTTTTTTTAGTTTGGACCATTGTTGACTAATCACGGAGTGTCCCAACGCTTTCAACGATCCCAAGACTAATATTCGCTCGTGCTTAGAAGCAAATTTACCACTAGGGCCAACACCGAGTTTGTCCACAACCCATCGATCACTGTGTCCCAGAGTAACTTATACCACTCGGCCAACGCTGCTGGTTTGTAAAATACATAGTGTATTGAAAGTGAATAAATATTAAATTACAACTATAAATTAAATACGAAGATTATGTAATTAAAAACATTAACAAAGACATTAAAATTGAACATCACTACAAGAAAATTGACATATAGCGACGGCAAAAATCTGTGGGTAAAGGGTTAAAAACCGTGGGTATAGCACCAAAAACCTATACCGACAGACAATTTTTTCGTCGTGTTTATTTGGCTATACCCACGGAAAAATGGCGTTGCTATAGCCTATAGTGACAGTTTTTTTACCGTTGGACAAAACCTTAGAGCTATACCCACGGTTACTTTTTCGTGGGTATAGGTTTTAACAACACTCTTAATTTTGCTATACCCACGGCTGAATCTCCATCGGTATAGGTTTTATTGATGCCTCCTAATTTGCTATACCCACTGTTTCATTTCGTTGGTAAAGAACTTATTAACAACATTTGTAGGTTTTAGTGACACCTCTTGTCATTAAACCAATTAAAAGCTAAATATATATATATATATATATATATATATATATATATGAAACAATAAAATAAAATAAAACGCTAATCATATTGAAAACTAACTTACAAGCATGTCAAATTACAAAATAGATAAAAATGTCGAACTAAGAGTATCATATTGACATTTAAAAAACATAGAAGATCATATAACAATCTCAAAAGTTACAAAGAAATAAGATCTCATCCACTTAATTTCTAAGCTTACTCCATCAACAAAAAATTAGCTTCTAATCTTTGTCATTATCTTCAATAGTGTCTTTTCTTGAAATTCATTTAGTCAGGGAGAGTTGAAGCATTTGAAACCTGTTGAAAAAGAGTATAAAACTTATAAACCCGACTTCATCGATTTTCCCATACTTCATTCATAAGATAAGAACTATAGGGCTAAAATATAACATACCTATTTTGCAGCTTGTATAATGTCACTCACATCTTCTCCATAACTACACCACAAAAGATAAGGAGGAAGATATCCCTGGCGGAAAATTTTGGAATTGCTAAAATATAACTTTTATAGATAAGAAAGTAGGGAATACCTAGAGTGCTTCCCAGAGTTCCTTTCTTATATGTGAACTTGCATGCTAAGGCAATTCTTCCATAAGCATACCTGAAAAAATCAATCAAATTACATGTAATTTCTTGAAACCATCTGTTTTTCCTAAGATTTGTAAAAATACTAATATGACAAATCAATGGGGATGCAGAAAAGGATCTTCGTAAGTAAAAGAAACCAATAAGGTTCTTCATGGTTATTCCTAGGAGCAGGCAAAAGGCTCAAAAAATGACACATAGTTAGCAATCTGTTGTAGAAGATTGGTTTTTGTAAGAAAGGAAATGAAAAGAGCACTGAATAAACAACAACAGGGATGAAATGAAACTATTACTTGCAGCAGCAACTAAACAAGTAATGATAAGAAGCAACATATCTGAAATTGAACAGCAGAGTGGAAGTGAATAACTCAACAATCAACAGTAGTGATTTCAGTTTAAAATGATATATAGAGAAATCAATGTACATATATAGCACTAAGTAATCTTTAGGTAAACATAAAAGGACTTGGTAATATCTTAACTAAAGAGTCAGGTATTCCTCAATACTATGTACTATAAAAACTAGGTTTTAATTCATAAGCTCATGGATACTAGTATGTCTGTAGCCAACTGAAAAATACATAAGTATGTGAACATGTTCCTTAGAGCTAATTTCATTCTCTTATGACTGCTTCATCAACTATAACTCACTTAGTTCTTGGTCAATGGCATAGCTAACAGATTGCAGTGCTGTTCAATACAAATTATTTTAGTGCATGCAAGCAAGACAGGTCATATATTTTATTTAGTTCTGGTAAGAACTCATAAAGATATAGAATAATATTTTGTGTGACACCCTCTGCACTACTAAGCTCAAGAACCCGGACAATATATTTCTCCTATGCTTAATAAAATTCTTGTTGTTGCAATGAGCCAATGACAATTGAAGCGCAACTAAGTAAACCAAATCACCATGCAAACTTTGAATATGTTGTAACACATTATCAACGAATGGTAAAGGAAAGTGCCCACCTTAACTGTCGAGGACAGAAAACCAAATACTCCTCTCTAATCAGGTTCTTGTAGTGTGATAACTACGCTTGATTGAAGGAAAATGATACTGAACAAAACTAGTGATCAGCTTAAAGGAGTAACAACCTCAGTTAGCTAATACACAGGATATAATAAGAAATGAAATGGTACAATGTTCAAGATTAGAATGTTTACCGAAATGCTTTAACATAAAAACTCAAAACCATTATAATCTTCTCATTAGAGTAATAAAGAATGAAGTAAATCGTTACCTCAATTCCTTCAATTTGTATGTTCACTTTCTCTCCTTCTGTAACTATGAACTGAGAAGCTGGTCGGCATTCTAAAAAGCACAGGGCCAACTCAGTCCTCCATATCGAACAAGAATATCTCAGGTCTTACAAATCTGAACGAAAAGACTAAAACTTCACCACAAAATACAAGCAAAAAAGAGAAATTGTGGAGAAAAGTAAAGAGACATTTTATATTATACAAGTTCAGAGTAACAAAACGAAAGCCAAGGAATGACAACTTCAACTTAAATAATAAAGTTACGATTGAAATTGAAGGTACAAAAATAAATACTGTTGAATTCATTTTATAGACAAACTCTTCTAAAACTGCATGTTTGTATAGGTGAACAATAATTAAAATAATGTTGATCAATTAGACTTACTTGTAGAGTGTCTCTGTACTCTGTAGTACTTGCTTCCTTAGAGATCACAGAGTTGCTCTGAATCAAAGAATTGACCCTTCAATTCTAGCGCTGCTGCATAGTTTTTACCTAACACCACAAAGAGAAGCCCAAAGCACAGGATAGATATCTTGCAAACAGAAACCAATTGAAAAATCAGAAAACAATTGGAAGAAATTATAGAACAAAAACCATTCGTGATTAATTCATAACCCTAGGTTTCAATAGAAATTGAATGCAATCTAGAAATGTTAAGCCACATAACAACAAGAAATTATGATGAATACTAACCTGTTTGCAGCTAAGAAAACGAAATATGAAAGTTCAAGATCCCTAGGGTTTCGAATCTCTAAAAGTTTCGCAGAAAAAGGAAAACGAAATATCAAGAAAAAAAATCATGGAAGATTGGGGCTTACCTTCACAGTCAGAAGATGAAGACTTCAACAATGGAGCCATGGGCAAGGAAAGAAGAGCATGAGAGAGCGAACGTGGATCGCGAGCAGAGACAGTACGGCAACGCGTGCATGAGAACGCGAGTGAGAGAGGTGGGCGTGAAAACCCATCGCAGCTCGAGCGCGAGGTGAGAGAGAACAAAAGTTAAAATGCTTTAAATTTAAAATAATATACGTTAGTGTAGTATTGACTTTTTCCTACAGAGGATGTATCCCGTCACTAAAAACCTTCGTTGGTATAGGTCCCTTTTTTTGTAGTGATCCATAAATAATAAGAAGAAAAATTCTAAAGAATTTTAATAACATAATCCATATTCATCAAATGTAAATATAAAACCTTAACCCATAATTAGAATGACAAGACAACACCATTAAAAAGTGAAACACGTGGGTATCATGTAAGGTTCGATCAAAACCACTAATAAAATAGAAGCGGCTATACAAAGTTGAAAGAAGATGATAAGGAGTTCTATCATAAATGTGGCTAAAGTTCCCCTGTGAGTAATTGTTGCAACACGGTACTCGAACAAAAAAGAAAGATGAAGAATGAACTGTAGTGGCTGCAAGTCCCGATCGGGCTGAGGGCCGAGATGCTCGCCATGCTAAGAAGCTAGCTTGCTCAAAGTCGTTGTCGAGATGGTTGTTGAGATGAGCGCCGAATGTTGGCCGAGATGATCCTGCTCGCGTTGATCCGGCGAGGGGGTGGTACCTGCACACACTCAGATGCTTAAGTCGGCATAGGGAATAGGTGATGTGTGGTAATAAATGCGTACCTATAGTATTGATGGAAGTGCGTATTCATAGGCAGAAGCATTAATGAGACAGATGAGACCCCATTCTTGCGGACCATTACTTGGCATACTGGCAGATACTACCCAACGCACAACTTTTCATGGGATTTTATGCATTCCGGAACAGTTTCCCTCCAAGCCGAGGTGGCCCTGTTAAGAGGACCACGGTTTGAAGTTTGGCATTTTGTTAGGAATTAATGGACGCAGTAGATCGTTCCTGGTTGGTAGCTCAGTCCGAACTTAGCGCCGTTTCTTCCGCTTTCTGCATATGAGGGCGTATGTTTGATTATAGGTGCCTTTTTCTGGGAGCGTGTGCACTTTCTTAGGAGTTTGTGCACGTGTCAAATTTGCTTCGAGGGTAGTGTGACAGTTGTCATTCTTTGACATTTCTCTATAAATATGAGGAAGGATTTGTACTTTCGTTGAATTTGTACTTTGAAGCTTGAGTTCAGTCCGCCTAAGCTTTGTCGAAATCTGAGGCTCTTCGATTAGCACTGACGCCTCTCTTCCGAGTTCAAGATATGTTTTTTAACGCTTTCTTTTGTGGTCTCTGATTGTGCCTACTTTTTATTTTTGGATTGAGAGACCCGACCGCGACAAAAATGAGGGGAGCTTTTCCCGCTATGTAGTTGTGGAGTATCTTATGATCTCCCCTGACATCGGTTTCCCCTGTACATTTTTAGGTCGGGTTAAAAAGATGTCCGCTCGAATGAAACGAGATTCTCCTCCAACTGATGGTTCCTCCACCTTTGGTGTAACAGCCCAGGTCCACCGCAGCGGCCACCCCGGTCCCACTGTTACCTCACGGTCTTCTCTACCCCTCTTGTAGAGTTTTTGCCTTCCGTGGGAATCGAACCTTGCACCTGAGGCATAAGTGCAAGTTAAACCCCCTTCCCACTACCAATTGAGCGCGCGCTCAATTGGTAGTGGGAAGGGGGTTTAACTTGCACTTATGCCTCAGGTGCAAGGTTCGATTCCCACGGAAGGCAAAAACTCTACAAGAGGGGTAGAGAAGACCGTGAGGTAACAGTGGGACCGGGGTGGCCGCTGCGGTGGACCTGGGCTGTTACATTTGGCAGGATAAACGACCATCAGTGATGAAGCAAGACTCTTCTTATATCGACTCGGACCTTGCTGCTTGGGTTTCTTTGGACATCCTCTCTCAAAGCAGCGTCTTCCAAGAACATGACCCTTCTTCTCTTGATGACCTTCGACCGTTGGTGGGTTTAGGAAGGTTAGAGGAGTGGGATTTATATGGAGTTCCTTTCGGGGTACCGATATGTAGTCCTGTCGGTGATGGCCCGGGGTTTTTCATACAATTGGCTATGCTATCCGAGGCGGGGGTTCGTCCTCCTTTTACTCCTTCTGAGAAAAGGATGCTTGAGTTCCTTCGTGTTTCCCTCTCACAAATTAGTTCTTCAAGTCGGGGCATTGTACGAGCGTTTGACTTGGTGATGAAAATTTTTGAACGCCCGACATCAATAGATTTGTTCTTGTACCTCTTTGATGTTGTGCGGAATCCCAAAAAATATTCTATGTAAGTTTGCCGAGGTTATAGAGACTTGGTCCCCAGCTACTCCTTCGGAAAATTTTTTCACTTCTTTTTGATTGAGAACTATGCAAATAAATTCGTCCTTGTAAGACCTCGAAATTTGGTTGCCCTACGGAAGATCAGTGTAGTCAAAGATTCTGGTGAATTGGTTATGCCATTCTTCCGGTTCAGCTGGTCCTTTGATCATTTCAGAAACCCCTTAAGTTTTACACCTGATCTCTTGCCCAATTGCGCGGGGTTGACGTAGTGACTCTGGAACTTCTTCGGTCATGGTCGTCTATGTCCTAGGGGGATCCTTTGATAAATATTCGAGCGGCTGCCTTGGCTCCCCGGGGGAGTTCCCTTGATGTGCTTTTTATGTAGGTTTCAATAGGATAAATTCTCGTTCTTACTCCGTCATATTTTATTATAATTTGTCTTCCTTTCTTGTTTAGTGTCAGTGTCTTCCCTCTCCGCTCAACATGAATTGAGGGAAGTAGCTGCCCGGTCGGCGATTCCTGAAGCTCTACATGAATTGAGGGAAGCAGCTGCCCGGTTGATCCCGAGATCTCTGCCCAGGAATCTCCTGTCGTGAAGAGAAGCCAGCCCGAGATGGTAAACCAAGTCGTGATACCGATCTCCCAAACTTCCCCTCCCAAAAAGTTGAGACTTGAGGATCCTGCTGGCGATTCAGATGCTTTTGAGGAAATTTCTGATCTGGAGGGAATTAGTCTGGAGGGCCTTCGGTTGAATCCCTTCGACATGGTTCTTCGTATTGCTTCTTTCGGGACTAAGTTGCTTGAGGCCGACTGTGGGTTTCCTGAAGGAAATATTGTTTTATTCTCCCTTTTCTGTTTGATCTCTTCGTTGTTTAATCGATGTGGATTTGTGATTCATTCTGGCAGGGAGATCACGACTTTTGAAGGAACAAGATGACGCGGTGGCTCACTTTGAATATGCCAAGCAAGCTTTTAAGGCAGCAATGAGGATGCAGAAGAAGGAGACTGCGGCTCGTCAAGTAGTCCAGGCCGAAAGGGATACTGTCATTGAGCTGGTATGTGCCCTTGCCAATTCTGTTGTGGAAGCCGAGAATAATTTTGTTGATGCCACTAAAGCGTTGGGTCAAGTAGAATCTCTTCAGTCAAAGATCACTGAGCTAGAAAACACGGTGAAAAAGATCTGGCCAGAACAAGATTAGGCCTGGTAAAAAAGAGTTGAAGCGCTTTCGGCTAGCCAACGAGTTGCTATAAAGGCTTTGGCTTTTGGTGATGAAGCCTTTAAAAATGCTTTGGAACACGTGGCGGTTTTGAACCCGAGGGTTTCTCTTCGGATTCAGGAGGCCAACATTGCCTGGAATGCCCCTGGTGGTGTGTTGGTGGAGTATAACGCTGACAGGTCCAAGCATGACGTACTATAAACTTTGTGTCCCTCCTTGCGATTTGTGTCTTGTTTGTAATATTGATGTACTATAAACTTTATTTTAGCTCGTCCACAGTGACGAGGTCACACAACTTGTTTATAAATATTTCACCTTAGGTATTGGTGAGCTTATATTTCTCCCTTTTGATTTGATTTGAGAGTTTGCCCTAGTCGGCCTTGAACCAAGTAGGCTTACAAAGGAAAAGAGCCTTTGGAGGCTGTAGGCTAGACCGATCCCCTTTGGTTCGACCTCTAAGAGTTCACTCAGGTTGGTTTGAACCGAAGGGCCGAGTAGGCCTAAATAGATAAAGAGCCTTTGGAGGCTGTAGGCTAGCCTGATCCCCTTTGGTTCGACCTCTGAGAGTTCACTCGGGTCGGCTTGAACCGAAGGGCCTAGTAGGCCTAAGTAGATAAAGAGCCTTTGAAGGATGTAGGCAAGTCCGATCCACTTTGGTTCGACCTTTGAGAGTTCACTTAGGTCGGTTTGAACTGAGAGGCCGAGTAGGCCTAAGTAGATAAAGAGCCTTTGGAGGGTGTAGGCTAGTCTGATCCTCTCTGGTTCGACCTCTGAGAGTTTACTCAGGTCGGTTTGAACCGAGGGGCCGAGTAGGCCTAAATAGATAAAAAGCTTTTGGAGGCTGTAGGTTTGCTTCCATAGAGTTGGAGCAAAAGCTAGGATCATATTCATAACATTTTGCCATTGCATGCATCAATGTCTTTAACTATAGCATTTCTTGAGCTTGGTTGTTCTCGGAATGGATTCTCTTCCAAGTGTTTCAATAGAGTAAGCTCATGTTCCCGTTTTAGCAACCACACGGTAAGGTCCTTCCCAATTAGGGGCGAGTTTTCTTTGTTTGGCATTTTTCTGTTCAACGTCAGATCGCCTTAAAATGAGGTTGCCGACTTCATATCCTCTTGGGATCACTTTCTTGTTGAACCGGGTTTCCATTCTTTGTTTGACCATGGCTTCTCTCAAGGAATCTTGGTTCTGGACTTCTTCCACTAGGTTTAACTCTTCCCGGGCTGCCTGCTCGTTTTGTAAGGGCCTTTTTGGGTGAGCTGTTCTCCAAGTAAGTTCTCTTACTTCGACTGGGATAACTGCCTCAGTTCCGTATGTGAGTCGGAACGGGAATTCCCCCATCGTCGAGTGCGATGTTGCTCGATATGCCCATAATGTAACACCCCCTTTTACTAAAATTAATTAAACACGCAATTATCAGAGTCACCGCGAGGGCGCTACATTTTTCACCACGTAAAAACTCCAATTGATTTAAAATAAATCTTCAAACATATCAATAATTAATCTCTAAGCAGCGGAATCATAACTCATTTAACATCTCAAAAAATAATTAAACATTAAGCCAAAACTCCAAAAAAAAGGAACAGTAATAGTTCGAAAGCGGTAACTAAAACCCTCCCCGGTGCTACACATCAGAGCTGACAAAGACCCAACGAGAAGGAAAATACACCTAGCAATCCTCCACGAGTGCTAACGGTCACCTGCAGCGTTGCCACATAAGAGCAACATTCCAAGCAGAAGGGGTGAGCTTAACAGAAATAATAAGTAAATGATAACAGTATATAAGCAGCGGGTAACTCACGGTAACACAAAAAGGTCAACACATCATAACACCACACAAGGCACAGACTCCCTCACAATGGAAGCACCAAAACACATTATATATGTATATATGAACCATGCAACAATGCAACCCCTCTGGGCATATGCATGCGGTACCGATCTCGTAAAATAGGCCACAACGGGCAAGAGGCCGAAGCCTATACCACCAAAAAAAATGCATATGATAATGCGACTCATGACTCATGCACCAGTTACACAAACTCAAAGTATTTAATTAATAATACTATACCATCATGCCTCGTTATAAATCATTTCATAAAAATACCACGTGTTGTAGCATCACAGCTACCCCGTAATTCTCACCTGTTCACAACATCATAGCTGCCACATTACACATACCTACACAAGTACTGACCTCAACAGGACACTCAACACACGCACACGGCAGTACCATGATTGCAGAACAGCAACTTGAAGAATAGGGGAGAAACAACACTTTAATTTTGAGAAAACAACACATTTAAATTGTAGAAAAAAAAACAGCACACTTTATGCGCTAAAAACAGCAGCAAAACAACATAAAAACAGTAGCGTTTATGCGCCGAAAACAGCAGCATTTTATTTGTAAAAACAGCAACAAAGCAGCAGCATTTTATTTGTAAAAACAGCAACAAAACAGCAGCATTTTATTTATAAAAACAGCAACATAACAGCAGCATTTTATTTATAAAAACAGCAACATTACAGCAGCATTTTATTTATAAAAACAGCAACAACACGGCAAAAACAGCAGCGAAAACAGCAGTAAAAACAGCAGCAAAAACAGCAACATTATGCAGCAAAAACAGCAACATTAGGCAGCGAAAACAGCAGCAAAAACAGCAACATTAGGCAGCAAAAACAGCAACGTTTATATGCTAAAACAGCAGTGAAAACAGTATAAGAACAGCAACTTTTATGTGCTAAAACAGCATAAAAAAATAACAAATGGCGCCTAGTGGCACCAAAAATATGTTTTCCTTAATTTTTCACTCGTGCACGCCATCTAACATCGAATGTAAACACACATGCGCTCCATCAAACATGTGACGAGCGTTCTAGAATTGATTCACAAAATAACAACCACAACAATCAAGGGAATGTCTATTTTGGTACTCAATCAATAACAACAACACCAATCAACATTAAACTCGACCAATAACGCAAATAACAACAACAACAATGACGAGCAACGTCAACAAATCACGCCATCACCAATTTAATTCACAAAATCCTAACTACCCATAAACCACCATCATAACCCATTACAAATGTTAAAACCCACCCTTACTTCGAATGCGTAAGCTCCTAGCACGAAGAAGATGGTCACGCACGAAAACACCGCAACACGAATGATCTCCTCTTCACGAAAAAAGTTGCGAAATCTCTCTCCTTTTCCCCTCCTCCCTCGCGTCGCCGTTTCTCTCTTCCCACTCTCTCTAATTCGTTTCTTTTCTCCACAATGAAAGGCGTGAGAGGGTTTTTCCTAACCCCTGGGTTTAAGCTGTGGGCCTTTCACGCACTGGGCTCACAGTTACACCCCCACTGCTACTCGCTCCCACTCCTGCACAAAATATAACATTTCCCTCTCTATTTAATTGAATCACGCCTCAAATTGAAATAAATAATTCAGTTAATTAAATTAACTAAATTATTTTCGGGGTGTTACAACCCTCCCCTACTTAGAATTTTTCGCCCTCGAAAACATACCTAGTTCAAACAGCTCCGGGTATGACTCGTGCATTTTACTCTCCAACTCCCAAGTCATGCTCTCGCCAGCAGCTCCTGACCAGATAACTTTTACCAGGTTGATCTCCTTACCCCGCAAGGTCTTCACTTCACGATCCTCAATTCGCATAGGCACCGTCTCCACAGTAAGGTTGTCCCGCACTTGCACATCATCCATCTAGATCACATGAGAAGGGTCTGGAATGTACTTCCGAAGTTGCGACACATGAAACACATCGTGCAAATTCGAAAGATTAGGTGGCAAAGCCACTCGATAAGCAACACTTCCAACCCTCTCGGTGATCTGATACGGCCCGATGAAACGAGGAGTCAACTTCTTCGATTTCAGCGCACGCCCAACACCAGTCATAGGCGTGACCCTCAAAAACACATGGTCACCGGCTTGGAATTCTAAATCTTTCCTCCTCTTATCATGATAACTTTTCTGTCTGCTCTGCGACGCTTTCATCTTTTCACGAATCATTTTCATCTTCTCCGTACACTACAAGAAAAACGCGTTTTTCCGGCGGATATTTTCTGGCGGATTTTTTCCGCCGGTACGGTTTCGGCGGAAATTTGGCATTTCCGGCGGATTTTTTCGGCCGGTAAATTTCCGGCGGAAAAAATAGACTTTCCGGCGGATTTATTTAAAAATTATTTATTTATTTTTAAAATTCCGCCGGTAATGTACATTACCGACGGATTTTTCAAAAAATTATTTATTTATTTATTTTTAAAATTCCGCCGGAAACGTACATTACCGGCGGATTTTTCAAAAATTATATATTTATTAAAAACAAATCCGCCGGTAATGTACATTACCGGCGGAATTTTCAAAAATTATTTATTTATTAAAAACAAATCCGCCGGTAATGTACATTACCGGCGGAATTTTCAAAAATTATTTATTTATTAAAAACAAATCCGCCGGTAATGTACATTACCGGCGGAATTTTCAAAAATTATTTATTTATTAAAAACAAATCCGCCGGTAATGTACATTACCGGCGGAATTTTCAAAAAATTATTTATTTATTTATTTTTAAAATTCCGCCGGAAACGTACATTACCGGCGGATTTTTCAAAAAATTATTTATTTATTAAAAACAAATCCGCCGGTAAATCCGCCGGAACTGTTCGAAAATGCCTATAAATAAAACTTTCTCCTACACTCTTCTCATTCTCTCATTTCACTCTTTATTTCATTCTAATTCTTTTCTACACTTTCCCTATCTTATCTTTCTTCTTCTTTCTCATACTCTCCAATCTCCATCAATTTCTCTACATATCTCTCTTCTATATTTCCTCTTTCTTCTTCCATCTCATTCATTCTCACTCCTTCATTTTTATTCCTTCTTACTTCTTCATTCTTATTACTTCTGTATATTATTCATTCTTATTACTTCTCTATATTATTACTTCTCTATATTCTTCATTCTTATTACTTCTCTATATTATTACTTCTCATACTCTCCTTCATTCTTACTCCTTCTTCCTACATTTTTATTCTCTCCAATTAATTTAAAAAAATTATTACTCTCCTTCATTCGAAAAAATTTAAAAAATTAAAAGAAAATCCTATATTTTTACTCCTATATGTTTACTCTCCTTCATTAGAAAAAATTTTAAAAAAATTATTACTCTCCTTCATTCGAAAAAATTTAAAAAAAAATTAATTTTTAAAAAAAAATAATAAAAAATCCGCCGGTAATGTGCATTTCCGGCGGATTTTTCAAAAAAAAATTATTTTTGATTTTATTAAAAATTCCGCCGGAAACGCCCATTACCGACGGAAAAAATCCGCCGGAAACGCCCATTACCGACGGAAAAAATCCGCCGGAAATTACCGGCGGAAAAATCCGCCGGAAATTACCGGCGGAAATTCCGCCGGAAAACATTACCTACGAGCGTTTTACCGGCGGATTTCCGGCGGAAAAAATCCGCCGGAAACATCACTTTTCCGGCGGATTTGGTGCATTTCCGACGGATTTTTTCCGCCAGAAAAACACGTTTTTCTTGTAGTGGTAGTTTCTCGAACAATTTTTGGGGCGTTACAACTCTCCCCCACTTAGGATTTTTCGTCCTCGAAAACATACCTGATTCAAACAACTCCGGATACGACTCTCGCATCTTATCCTCCAGCTCCCATGTCAGGCTTTCACCAGCTGCTCTAAACCAAACAACCTTCACCAGATTGATCTCCTTACCTCGTAAGGTCTTCACCTCACGATCCTCAATTCGTACAGGCATAGTCTCCACAGTGAGATTATCCCGCACCTCCACATCATCTGGTTGAATCACATGAGACGGATCCGCAATATACTTCCGAAGCTCTGATACCACTAATGTAACACCCCTTTTCTACCCCCTAATTTACACGTCATTTATCAGAGTAATTTCTTTTTCGCAAATATTAATTTAACTGGTAGAAAAGAAATGCCACATCGTCATTAACAAAACTCATTAAGGTTTGTGCAACAAAACACCCGTCATGAAAGTTCAACTCCAAAAATCACATCACAGCGGAATAAAACAATAACTCACTAATACCACTCAAACACGTCTCACACCATCGACATAATCATTAAACAATTAGTTAATTAATTTACAAACTTCAACCACGCCCCCTAGGTGTCACAGTATCAGAGAGCGACTCGACAGACATCCCAATAGCTATTAAAGAAGGCAGCAGGACCTTCACTCGCGGTTTCCTGCAGCGTTGCCACAATAGAGCAACATTCCAAGCAGAAGGGGTGAGAATTTCAACAAAACATAATCAAGCACATAACAGAGTAATGTGAGCAAACAGTCATACCACATCGTCATCACCACCAACATCATCGGCACTAAACACTAACTCAAGTCACAACTTTTTCCCACAAGTCATAAATCATGTATGTGCATGAAAATGCAACCCACGCCTGGGTATATGCATGATGGTACCATTATCGTCATAATTAAGCCACTTTGGGCACATCGTCACTGTTTTACGTCAATAAGAGGCCGAAGCCTATTCGTCATAATATGCACATGCTATGAGACACTATGGACACATGTGCCACACCAAATCACTCACCTGGAGTCCTCGTCATCGTCGTCATAAAAACACTCATAGAGTGTACTCGTCATAATCATCACAATTATATCACATCATCATCATAAACATCACATTTAAATTAAGAAAACAACACCTTAACATTTAAGGAAACAGCAGCATTTTTATCTCATCAACAGCAGCATTTTTATGTTTAAAATATTATTTCCGGACTCTCGGTAAAATTCCGGCACAGGAATAAAATTTTTGGCGCACGGGGCAGCGCACACGGCGCGCCCAGCACCACGTAATACACACACAAGGCGCGCCCAGTCCACATGCACAGCAGCGCCACACACACACACCCACAGGGACAACTCCAAAATGACAG
Source organism: Astragalus membranaceus (assembly GCA_039519185.1). Classification (NCBI taxonomy): domain Eukaryota; kingdom Viridiplantae; phylum Streptophyta; class Magnoliopsida; order Fabales; family Fabaceae; genus Astragalus; species Astragalus membranaceus. Next base: position 15,915,339 of record CM076853.1, read on the forward strand.
GTGCAAAAATAAAACCACTCGAGCCAAAATGTTTAAAATTGAATTTGGGCACGCAAATGCAAAAGATGGCGCGGTAAAATATGCCCAGAATTCGAAGCTTCACCCAAAACACCCCACATGCGCACACAAGCAACCCCCACCGAGACAACTCCACAATGACAGGTGCAAAAATAAAACCACTCGAGCCAAAATGTTTAAAATTGAATTTGGGCACGCAAATGCAAAAGATGGCACGGTAAAATATACCCAGAATTCGATGTTTCACCCAAAACACCCCACATGCGCACACAAGCAACCCCCACCGAGACAACTCCAAAATGACAGGTGCAAAAATAAAACCACTCGAGCCAAAATGTTTAAAATTGAATTTGGGCACGCAAATGCAAAAGATGGCACGGTAAAATATGCCCCGAATTCGAAGTTTCACCCAAAACACCCCACATGCGCACACAAGCAACCCCCACCGAGACAACTCCAAAATGACAGGTGCAAAAATAAAACCACTCGAGCCAAAATATTTAAAATTGAATTTGGGCACGCAAATGCAAAAGATGGCACGGTAAAATATGCCCAGAATTCGAAGTTTCACCCAAAACACCACACATGCGCACACAATGGCCATTTCATCGAATAGTTTACATGCAGCAGAATTTTTTACACGAAAATCAGCATGATCACATCATAATTCCTTCCCAACCATCATCAAACATCACACATACGAAACTACACATAACAACATCAACAATTCATCAAACAACATCATAATTCGCAACTCTCATAATTCGCAACATCATAATTCGCAACATCATAATTCGCAACTCTCATAACAACATCATAATTCGCAATTCATCAAATCACATACTCATTTATATTAAATCGAAACGCTCACCCTTACCTCTTAAACGTAGGCTCCGTAGAAGACGATTGAAAGCACCAACGAGTAACTACAGCAACACAACGAGCAAAGCCTTGAACTTGCGCAACTCTTCTTCTCCTTCCCTCTTCTCTTCGCGCCGCTCCTCCTTCTTCTCACTCTCTCAATTCGCAACTCTCTCTAGGTTTTGCGCAAATGAGAGTGTTTTCGCCCTTTTTGGGTTTAAGCTGTGGGCCTTCCCCGTTATGGGCTCACAGCTACACCACCTCCTCCACTCCTTTCACCTCCTACGCACATAAAATAATATTCTTCTTAATTAATTTATATTGCGCCTCCAATAATGTAAATAATTAATTTAACTAATTAATTAAATAAATTTTGGGGCGTTACAACTCTCCCCCACTTAGGATTTTTCGTCCTCGAAAACATACCTGATTCAAACGACTCCGGATACGACTCTCGCATCTTATCCTCCAGCTCCCATGTCAGGCTTTCACCAGCTGCTCCAAACCAAACAACCTTCACCAGATTGATCTCCTTACCTCGTAAGGTCTTCACCTCACGATCCTCAATTCGTACAGGCATAGTCTCCACAGTGAGATTATCCCGCACCTCCACATCATCTGGTTGAATCACATGAGATGGATCCACAATATACTTCCGAAGCTGCGACACGTGAAACACGTCGTGCAAGTTTGAAAGATTAGGTGGCAAGGCCACCCGATAAGTGTAACACCCCCTTTCTACCCTTTTATTTTAATTAAGAAAATCAGAGTTCAAAAAATCATTTTTGATTTCACCACGAGGGTGTCACACATACGTCAAAATAAAACCTCAAGTCTCAAATAAAATCGTGCGTCGTCAAAGGTGCAATACATAGCACTCCACAATAGGGAGACCTCAAAACATCGAAAACTACGTAATAAAATCCAACGTCAACGCGGTGGAAAGTAAATCAACCCATCAACAGTATACAAATTTAAGTACATCAGCTAAACATCAAATACATCCCCCCAAGTGCTACGTATCAGAGCATGACGACTCGACTCAAAAAGTGAAGCTAAAGGCCTTCACTGGGAATCACCTGCACGTTACCAACATGGGGGTAACATTCAAACAGGAAAGGGTGAGCATCATTCAATCCATATAATAGAAAATATGACAAGTACTAATCATAGGCTAAGCACTAGAACAATCAGCATCCAACACACTAAATATTCACATCACAGTCATCATTCACATCACTTACAATAACTCATCTCATGTCATGTAAGCTTATGAAATGCAACCCACTCGCGGGCATATGCATGAAGGTACCTTTTCACAAACGTCACTTAGCCCTTAAGGCCTCATCATCACTTGGCCACTCAGGCCTCAAAAACGTCACTGGGTTTATGCATATGGGCATGAGACACTATGACATGCACCACTCACAACACACGAACACACAATTACTCAAATCACAGTCAACTATGTGACCCGTCACTTACCGGTTTGCTCGCAAGAACACAACACCTGTCAAATTCACAATTCACACAACGACAACATCACTTAGCCTTTTAGGCCTTAACATCACTTAGCCTCTCGGGCCTCAAACGTCACTGGGTTTCATCATCACTTTTACACAGATATCACCAACTCACACAATAGCCACTGAGGGCGAAAACGTCATTTACTAGCCACCAAGGGCATCATCGTCATTTACACATCACTATAAATAAAAATAGCCTCTAAGGGGCAAAACAGTCTTTTACACGTCATATATAATAATAATAGCCACTAAGGGCGAAACAGTCATTTAACTAGCCCCGAAGGAATCATCGCCAAACTCATCATTTTTGACATTACTTCGTTAAAACTGTTGTTTATACACCAAAAGGGATTTTTAAAGAGCTCCATATCATTTTTCAAAGTCACTGGGATGATCACCGGGGACAGCCACTTGGGCGCCCACAAACAATCAGAAAATAACAATTTTTCATTTTTAAAATTGGACCCGTAGATAGACAACGTAAAAAGCTTCACGACACTTTCCGAATCGTTCAAAACGGACGTCTGAGTCAAAAGTTATGCTAAAAATAAGTTTGGGAAAAATCGAGCAACATTCAGAAAATAGGCGCCCTAGGCGCCCAGGCAACACGCGCACTGGCGCCCAGCGCCCAGGCGCGCACACACGCACACTCGCACACGCCACAGGCGCCCAGCGCCCAGGCGCGCACACACGCACACAACACAACACATACGGGCGCTCAGCGCCCAGCGCCTGGCGCCCAGCGCCTTGGCGCAGCACACACGCACGCGCATGGGCGCTCAGCGCCCAGCGCTGGCACCCAGCGCCCAGCCACACAGGAATCTGGCAACACACAGCAACACACACAAGCCACAGGCGCCCAGCACAGGCGCTTGGCGCCCAGAAAACAGGAACAACAATCCAGAAATTTCTTCCAACAACTTTTTAACACTAAAATTGATTCCTAACAATTTTAAAGTGTAAAAACTCAAATTTCTCCAGCAACCAAAAACGCACTTATCTCATTCAAAATCACCAAAACTCAATTTATCAAAACTCAATTAAACAAAACAACATCACCAACATCATCATGGCGCCCTAGGCGCCCAAACACCTACAACCCCTATGCGACCTCATCTCCAACAAGCCAAACGCATAGATCAACATTCTAATTCTCATCACATACGCATATCACTACCAATAAGGCAAACTCATAGATCATAACCAAGCAATAAATCAAATTCGCATAAACTCATGATAAACAGATATGAAAGTTAACATCAAGAACATCAAGAAACGCAAAAGAACATCAAGAATAGGCATGCATCAAGGATCTAGTCCAACAACCTAGATTAAGACCTATCATGGAATTCTATTTGATGGAAAGAAAGAGCTCCCCTAACCTCGAATTGGAGAGTAGGATCTCTAGGGATGATCATGAACGGAACTACGGCAATCCGGATCACGCCTCCTCTTTTCTCCTTGAAGCTTGCGACTCTTCTCTTCTCCCTCTCCCTCTCTATGGCGCGACCTTCTTCTTCTCCTTTCTCCCCTCCCAATTTCGCAATTGCTCCCAAAAACCCCTAACCTCACTTTGGCTTGCCCCCTTCGCATATGATCTTGGATCATGGGCTTGGGCTTCCACTTAAGCCCAAGTCTAGCTAATTGGCGCCCTCCCCCCCTAATACCACCTACACCTTTTTAAATATAATTTTAATTAATCAAATCATACCCAATAAATTAAATAAATTCCTAAATACTTAATTAAATAAATTAATTAAATAATTTAGGGTGTTACAATAAGCAACACTTCCAACTCTTTCCGTAATCTGATACGGCCCAATGAAACGAGGAGTCAACTTCTTCGATTTCAGCGCACGCCCAACACCGGTCATAGGTGTGACCCTCAGGAACACGTGGTCACCCGCTTCAAATTCTAAATCTTTCCTTCTCTTATCATGGTAGCTCTTCTGTCTACTCTGCGACGCTTTCATTTTCTCCCGGATCACCTTCACTTTCTCAGTAGTTTCTCTGACTAGCTCAGATCCAAGTACTAAACTTTCCCCAGTCTCATACCAACACATCAGAGTCCTACACCTCCGACCATACAACGCCTCAAACGGCGCCATCCCGATACTGGAATGATAACTGTTGTTGTAGGTAAACTCGATCAATGGGAGATGAGTATCCCATGCACCTCCCTGCTCTAGAACACATGACCTCAACAGATCTTCCAACGATTGAATCGTCCTCTCTGTCTGCCCATCAGTTTGAGGATGATAAGCTGAACTCAACCTCAATTTCAAACCCAACTCCTTCTGCAAACTACTCCAAAAGTCCGAAGTGAACCTTGGGTCTCTATCCGACACAATGCACAAAGGAACGCCATGCAGCTTCACAATCACCTGAATATAGATCTCTGCCAATCTCGACACCGGATACTTAATGCCGATAGGAATGAAATGAGCAGACTTCGTCAATCTATCCACAACCACCCAAATCGAATCATGCGCTCTCACCGTATTGGGTAACCCAGTCACGAAATCCATGGAAATACTATCCCCACTTCCACTCTAGAACATTCAACGATTGCATCATCCCCGCAGGCTTCTGATGCTCGACTTTTGATTTCTGACAGGTTAAACACGAATACACAAACTGCGCCACGTCGCGCTTCAACCCAGGCCACCAGAACATCTTTTTCAGATCTTGATACATCTTTGTCGCTCCCGGATGGATACTCAACTTACTTCTGTGGCCTTCCTCGAGAATTGCCTTTCTCATTTCCTCATTTTCGGGAACACAAATTCTTCCACGATATCTCAATACATTCTGCGCATCTATCTCGAAGTCCTTATTCTCAGACTGATCAATCCCACCCATCAGATCAACCAATTTCACGTCTAACTTCTGCGCTTCCCGGATACTAGCTATAAAATCGTTGCCAATTTTCAACATACCCAACTTGACACTCTGAGGTGTGACTTCACAAACTAAACTCATGTCCCTGAATTGCTCAATTAACTCAAGCTCTCTAGCCATCAATGCCGACATATGCAAAGTCTTCCGACTCAAAGCATCTGCAACCACATTAGCTTTTCCCGGGTGATAACTCAATTCAAAATCATAATCTTTCAATAGTTCTAACCACCGGCGCTGCCTCATATTCAACTCTTTCTGATCGAACAGATACTGAAGGCCCTTGTGATCACTGAACACCTCAAATCTCGATCCATACAAGTAATGTCTCCAGATTTTCAACGCGACTACCACCTCTTTCTTATCACAGCTGGAAGATATGTGCCCCTCTTTCCCACACCGATAACATCTCTTCTTATCCCCGCTTGGGCAATCTGGACTCTTATGACTTGCTCTCCCACACGTGTAACAAGTAATACTGGCTGCAGCATCTCCCCCACTTCGCTTAGACCCACCAACAAACTTCCCTTTGCCCTTACCAGCAGGCACTTCATATGGCTTACCACGACTCGAGAAGTTCTTTTGCTTTTCTTTCATAACTCTGGAGAAGGCATTACAGTCCTCCTCAAAAATCCGGCAGCTATCAACCAACAGAGAGAACACACGAATTTGTTGATACCCTATTGGCTTTCTTAATATCGGCACACAACCCGTTTTCAAACTTGATGCATTTGGAGAACTCAGCACCCTCTCCATCATAGTGCGGATAAAACTTGGACAGCTCAGTAAATTTTGCAGCATATTCAGTTACCGACATGTTACCTTGTTCAAGCCTCAGAAACTCAACCTCTTTCTTTCCGCGGACATCTTCCGGATAGTATTTCCTCCTGAACTCTCTCTGGAACACAGCCCAAGTAATCTCCTCATTGGCGACCATCAACCTCTGCCTAGCCGTCATCCACCAGTCATCAGCCTCTCTCTTCAACATGTGCGTACCATAACGAACCTTCTGAGCGTCGGTACAATCCATAACGCGGAAGATCCGCTCCATCTCTCTCAGCCACTCAAGGGAACCATCAGGGTTATACCCGCCTTCAAAAGTAGGAGGGTTCTCTCGCTGGAACGTAGCCAAACTGCACGTCCCAGCATCACCAGCACCTGGTATGTTGCCCACAGCCCCAGCCATAGCCTGCAAAGCAGCAGCAAGTGCAGCATCGTTCCGTCCTGCCATTCTAGCACTGCAACAGAAAACAGAATTCAGAAACGAGTAACAAAACTCAAATGCTACTCAATTTGACGACTCGACCACCGGCCGGACAGACCGAACTGCTCTGATACCACTAATGTAACACCCCTTTTCTACCCCCTAATTTACACGTCATTTATCAGAGTAATTTCATTTTCGCAAATATTAATTTAACTGGTAGAAAAGAAATGCCACATCGTCATTAACAAAACTCATCAAGGTTTGTGCAACAAAACACCCGTCATGAAAGTTCAACTCCAAAAATCACATCACAGCGGAATAAAACAATAACTCACTAATACCACTCAAACACGTCTCACACCATCGACATAATCATTAAACAATTAGTTAATTAATTTACAAACTTCAACCACGCCCCCTAGGTGTCACAGTATCAGAGAGCGACTCGACAGACATCCCAATAGCTATTAAAGAAGGCAGCAGGACCTTCACTCGCGGTTACCTGCAGCGTTGCCACAATAGAGCAACATTCCAAGCAGAAGGGGTGAGAATTTCAACAAAACATAATCAAGCACATAACAGAGTAATGTGAGCAAACAGTCATACCACATCGTCATCACCAGCAACATCATCGGCACTAAACACTAACTCAAGTCACAACTTTTTCCCACAAGTCATAAATCATGTATGTGCATGAAAATGCAACCCACGCCTGGGTATATGCATGATGGTACCATTCTCGTCATAATTAAGCCACTATGGGCACATCGTCACTGTTTTACGTCAATAAGAGGCCGAAGCCTATTCGTCATAATATGCACATGCTATGAGACACTATGGACACATGTGCCACACCAAATCACTCACCTGGAGTCCTCGTCATCGTCGTCATAAAAACACTCATAGAGTGTACTCGTCATAATCATCACAATTATATCACATCATCATCATAAACATCACATTTAAATTGAGAAAACAACACCTTAACATTTAAGGAAACGGCAGCATTTTTATCTCATCAACAGCAGCATTTTTATGTTTAAAATTTTATTTCCGGACTCTCGGTAAAATTCCGGCACAGGCATAAAATTTTTGCCGCACGGGGCAGCGCACAAGGCGCACCCAGCACCACGCAATACACACACAAGGCGCGCCCGGTCCACGCGCACAGCAGCGCCACACACACACACCCACAGGGACAACTCCAAAATGACAGGTGCAAAATAAAACCACTCGAGCCAAAATGTTTAAAATTGAATTTGGGCACGCAAATGCAAAAGATGGCACGGTAAAATATGCCCAGAATTCGAAGTTTCACCCAAAACACCCCACATGCGCACACAAGCAACCCCCACCGAGACAACTCCACAATGACAGGTGCAAAAATAAAACCACTCGAGCCAAAATGTTTAAAATTGAATTTGGGCACGCAAATGCAAAAGATGGCACGGTAAAATATGCCCAGAATTCGAAGTTTCACCCAAAACACCCCACATGCGCACACAATGGCCATTTCATCGAATAGTTTACATGCTGTAGAATTTTTTACACGAAAATCAGCATGATCACATCATAATTCCTTCCCAACCATCATCAAACATCACACATACGAAACTACACATAACAACATCAACAATTCATCAAACAACATCATAATTCGCAACTCTCATAATTCGCAACATCATAATTCGCAACTCTCATAACAACATCATAATTCGCAATTCATCAAATCACATACTCATTTATATTAAATCGAAACGCTCACCCTTACCTCTTAAACGTAGGCTCTGTAGAAGACGATTGAAAGCACCAACGAGTAACTACAGCAACACAACGAGCAAAGCCTTGAACTTGCGCAACTCTTCTTCTCCTTCCCTCTTCTCTTCGCGCCGCTCCTCCTTCTTCTCACTCTCTCAATTCGCAACTCTCTCTAGGTTTTGCGCAAATGAGAGTGTTTTCGCCCTTTTTGGGTTTAAGCTGTGGGCCTTCCCCGCTCTGGGCTCACAGCTACACCACCTCCTCCACTCCTTTCACCTCCTACGCACATAAAATAATATTCTTCTTAATTAATTTATATTGCGCCTCCAATAATGTAAATAATTAATTTAACTAATTAATTAAATAAATTTTGGGGCGTTACAACTCTCCCCCACTTAGGCAGTAGTACCCCAGAGGCAGTAGTACCCCAGACGCAGGTTTTGCGGTTGAGTAAGCTACTCACCGCTATGGTTTTTCCTCTTTTCCCTGTCTTGTCTTTACAGTTGATATTGTTTGGTTGATCTATTATTACATTGGAGCTTGTTTTGTTTCTGAAACAATTTTTGTTCATGTCATGTGATGTTAAAATTGCATTCCTACATATGTTTTGATCATGTTTCTATTTGATGGTGGAATGTAGTTTTCATGGATAACGTTTATTGGATTGTGATTTTCAGTGTCCTTTTGATGCTATGCTCTTAAATTTTATGAACCAGTTTAAATGGGACTGATCATGCATCTTGTTGTTCTAAATCCCTTGGATGAAAACCCTTAGGGGAATCTTCTGTGACATTTGATTACTTGATTCATTGTGCTTAATACCCTATTATGAATAACCTGTAAGCATCTGAGCCAAACAGTTAATTTTATTCTTGAGTGCTTCCATTGCTTGTGACACTCTTCAGAACTTGACTTAGTTCTTGACTGCTTTTGCATTGCTTATATGCACACACACGTGATTGAGGACTTTCTGTTTTTTGGCAGCCAGAGCTTTAAAAAGCCTACCCTTTATTATTGACCTTTTTGAATAGCCCATCTTAGCCTTAGACCTTTTTTTTTGGATTGATTACCCTCATTACAAGCCATAAACTGAAAAACCAAGTGTCCCACTTGTTTAGAATTGAGGGGTCTATAGTCACTATTGAACTTGAAGCTCAAAATTAAGTTTGGGGTGGCAAATTAAGTTTGGGGTTGCAAATTAAGTTTGGGGTTGCTTGAGGACAAGCAATTGTTCAAGTTTGGGGTGGTATACCAAAAGTAGTATATTACATTCAAAAGAAGTAGTATATTACTTTAAAAAAAAAAGAAGTGAAAAAAAAAGAGAAAGAAAAAAAAGAAAGAAAGAAAGAAAAAGAAAGAGAGAAATCAAAATCAAGTCAAACCAAACCATATAGAAGAAATAACAAAGCTCAATTTTGTATGGTGGAGAATTCTTTGGTGAAGAAATAACAAAGCTCAATTTTGTATGGTGGAGAATTCTTTGGTGAAGTTGGTAAGCGTAGGAAAGGTTCATAAGTGAAAATGGCATCTCTCAATTCCAATCAAGAAAGCCTAGATTCCAAAATTTATCCTTCCTTACCCAAGCCCCATTACGACCCTTAATAAGTCCTCATGATGTGTGTGGAATTTTTTTGTGATTGCTTGTTGTAGAATTATGTCAAGCCTATGGTAGTGTGTTGCTTGTGATGTGATTGAGTGAATTACCCTGAAAATACTTGTGTGTGAGAGAGAAACACTTATAGGTGAGGAACTTGAGTGAAATTGAGCACAATTGATGATTGTATGATGTGTTGCTTGAGATTCTAATTTGGGGAGCTTGAATTTTTGTTTTTAGGATACAAGAATGCATGTTAGGTCACTCATTGACAACTGTGAAAAGCTAATTGATTTTGAGCTAGATATGATTGTGGACATGGGAGTCACATCTAGTAATCTTATTCCAACCCTTGTTTTGCAATGAGTTTGCTTGAGGACAAGCAAAAGTTTAAGTTTGGGGTTGTGATGAATCCCCATCACATGATGTTTTTCACTGCAAAAAAGGGGAATTTTACTTGATAATTTGATGAATGAATGGAAAGTGTTAGGAGAAAATTAAGGAGTTGTTCTATTTGGGATTTAATTGCTTTGCAGTGTTTATGCTGGGTTTTGTCGTGTTTTTGTGCCCAGGGACTAGGCGAAGAGAAGAACGAAGAAATGCAAGCAAGCAGTCTCAAAAATACCAAGGAAGTGAGCATTCGCCAAAATGCGCTGCAGTTGCGCACGAAGCGCAAGTGGAGCGCAGAAAATCAGAAGTCCCTGCCAATTTGCGCTGCAGTTGCGCGCGAGGCGCCACTGAGGCGCGAAAACTGCATTGTAGCGTCCTCATCTGCGCTGAAGTGGCGCTGGGAGCGCGAGTGAAGCGCAAAATACTGGAAACACGTTAAAACAAGGGACATGCGCGTTTTTTGGGAAGGCTGGACGTTTGGGAAACCCTAGCATCTTCTCATCATATTCTTCCTCAAACGTTTCGTTTTTTGTGGTTGAAGGTGAAAAGTTGAAAGTGGTTGAAGTTTGAATCATTTTCAACTTTTCTGGTTGCGTGCGCTCAATTGGTAGTGGGAGGTGTGTTTAACTTGCACTTATGCCTCAGGTGCAAGGTTCGATTCCCACGGAAGGCAAAAATTCTACAAGGGGGGTAGAGAAGACCGTGATGTAATAGTGCCGGGGTGGCCAATGCGTTGGACCTGGGCTGTTACACATAACACGTGGGGGAGTTCTTCAACCCAATTTGCCTTGGCCTCGTCGAGTCTCCGCTTGAGTCCTTTCAAAATGACTCTGTTGGCGGACTCGGCTTGTCCGTTAGCTTGCGGATGCTCTACCAAGGTGAAGTGATGTTTGATGGAGAGTTCGTTCATGAGTTTTCTGAAATTTCCATCTGTGAATTGAGTACCGTTTTAGTTACTATTACTTCTGGGATTCCGAACCAAACAATAAAAGATTTCTTGAAGAACTTGATGACATTTATGGCCGTTATCTTGGATAGGGGTTCGACTTCAATCCATTTTGTGAAGTAGTCGACAACTACGATTAGATACTTGACCTGATCGGGAGTGGTCGGGAATGGTCCCAAGAGGTCCATTCCCCACCATGAGAAAGGCCAAGTTGAGGTTAGTGAAGTAAACTCGATAGGAGATGTTATGCAGACATCTGCATGTCGCTGGCACTTTTCATATTTCTTTACAAAATTCATTGCGTCTTCAATCATGGCGGGCCAGTAATATCCTGCTCGCAAAGCTTTCTTAGCCAAGGCTCTCCCCCATGTACATAGAAACATTCTTTTCCCTCTACGCATTTGAGCAGTGGTGACGAGAATCCTCTATGGTATAACTTTTCTTCAATTATTAAATAGGAAGGAGCCTTCCTCCTAATCCAGGTAGCTTCTGCGGCATCGGCTTGGAGATTGCCCGACTTTATGTACTCAACAATGGGATCTATCCAAGTGGTCACCTCTTCAATTGTGTTTACCGATAAGGTTGGTGCAGTTTTTAATTGGACGCTTGGTTGCGCCAGTGTGGGGAAGAATATTTTAAGCGCCCAAAAAGTATGCCCAAAAAGTATGCTCAAAAAGTATTCTTTAGTATTCGATAATATTTCCAGAATATTATACTTCTCAAGTTTGAAAGTCTACCACCTATTAACAACTAAAAAAATCATTAGAATATGATGGAAGAAAGCTGGGGGTTTACTATATATTACTGTATATGTATATTTAAAGACTCAACAAAAATATATATATGTTTAAAAGAATAGAGTCTTCTTTTAATGTTAGTCAATATAGTAAGTGTTTTCTCTCCACCCAGCAGAGCGTGTGATCCGGTACGTGACATGGATAAACGTGTTTGTGATAAATTTAAAAGTCTTCCTTTTAATATTTTGTAATCCAAAGTCTTTCTTTTTTTTTATCAACATATCCAAAGTTGTCTTTCTTTTTTATAAGCAATGTTAGTGGGGAATGAGAGAGTCTTAATTTCCTGGGTTTGAACCCGGAACCTCCTCCGGCTTGCACACTTTTGGTGCACTCCTTCGATATCCCTTATCTCACAAACTAAACTATTTACTTGGGATTCCAAAGTCGTCTTCTTATTGTTAGTCAATATAATAAACATTTCCCCTCCAGCTAGCATACCATGTGAAGCTACAATCAACATGGCCAAACGTGTTAATTTAGACATAATTTTTAACAATTTGAGAGGGTTAAAAGCAATTTATTATTTGTATTCACATTACCGGCAACCTCTATAAAAAGATGTATTCGCAATTGAAGGGAAAACATACCAACCAAGAGAGTTTTCAAAGACTTGGATTAAATAGAAAAGCTTTAGAGAGAAAAAGATGCCACAACTTAAGATAGATGCTGCGTTCCGTTCATCTAGGGGAAATGAGTGTTACCTGTTCGTGAAAGATAAATATGTAGTTGTGAATTATGTTCCAGGAGGTCTGAAGGATGAGCTTTTAAGTGGACCCACTCAACTTTCTTTTGGGTTTCCATTACTTCGTAAGACACCATTTGTAAGTCAAATAGATTGTGCTTTAACCACTGATGGCAATGAGGTATTCCTTTTCAGTGGAGATCAGTGTTCTCGACTAGACTATCCTCCACATCGTGTAACCCAAGCCAGAATACTTGAAGGTCCTTCTCCAATCATTTCCATGTTTCCTTTTCTCAAGGATACAGTGTTTGTAAATGGAGTAGATGCTGCACTTTTCAGTGCTTGCAGACATGTTTTCTTATTCAAAGATGACAAGTATTGTCGTATAAACTATCAAGCCAGGAGTCTTGTTACCTATAAGCCCATAAGCGAGGCTTTTGGTAGTTGGGTTGGCACAGTCTTTGAAGGTGGAATTGACGCAGCTTTTAATTCTCACATAAAAGATGAAGCTTACATTTTTAAAGGAAAGTATTGGGCACGTATCAATTATGCCCCAGACACGGCGAGTAATGACTTTATTGTTGGCAATAGAATAAAGCTCATCAAAAACGACTGGACCTGTCTGGAAGACATTTTAAATCCTTAGAAATAATCGTGGACTATATGTTCATGGTCATCATGCTGAAACTCGCGTTCTTAATGTTTGTTTTCTTCTCATTACAGTAATGTCTATGGTAATAAGTGTGGACCTTGGTTGTTTGGCCCACATATGTTCTGTTGCTCTTTTCTTGTTTTGTTAACATTTACTTTGTTCACATGAATGTTAGATGTGTTGTTGTTTAATTGGAAAAAAAAATGTGCTGGTTGTTTGATGAATGAGGTATCAAATTGTTTCCTATTAGTCTAAAACTTTAGAAATTTGATCAGTATGATAATTACTTTTAATCCAATTGAGAAATTTGAGATATAATTATCTGAGTATAAATATTATTGAGTGGAACTGCAAAAAGGAAACAATATTAAGTACCATCGCAATCAGAGTGAAATAATTGACATCACATCCCGTTGAATAACAACACAGGAAAAGGAAAAGTGAAAAGTCTTTATTGATTGTTGAAAATGAATTGATTACAAAAGTGAAGCTAGAGAGGGCTAATATAGCCATAAAAAGATTACTTTGATCTTAACCTAGATCTAACAAACTCTAACAAACTAACCCTAAAATATAGATAAGATAAAATATCTTATTTTCAATTATTCTAATAATATCTAATAGTCCCCCAGAAGCTAGAAGGTATTCACAAGACTTCTAGCTTGACATGAACAATACAAGATACATCAAAACAAAAGAAAATTACAAAGAGAGATGCCGGAAATATATCGGCAGAAATCAAAGCCATAAGGCAAATGCTTTAAGTACTCGAAGGAAGCAACAATGCTATAACCACTCGAAGAAAGCGACAATGCTATAACCATTCGGAGGAAGCGACAATGCTATAACCAATCGGAGGAAGCGACAATGCTATAACCACTCGATGGAAGCAAGAGGAAAAAATGAATCAAGATTCTGAGAGAAATAGAAAATCGCAAAGAGAAGAGAGAAATCAACCTAATTAAGATTCTAAGAAAAGGAACCCAATCTAGGTCTAGAGGAGAATCGAAGCAAGAATTCAAAGCAACGATTCGAAGGAGAATCAAAATTAGGGAATGATCGCAGATCAAAAACAAGATCGCGAGGTAAAAGCTTGAAACCAGAAATTATTATGGCGTTTCTGAAGAGGGAGAGAAAAATCCGATTTTCAGAGAGGAGAAAAATCAATGGAAACTGGAAAAGTGATTGCAGCGGTAAAAAAGGAAATAAACTGAAAACTGAAAAGGTGGTGGTGCCATCAGCAAATGCCGCCGGCAGCGGTGGTAAAGTACAGAGACGAGGTCAGAAGATTAGAACCCGCTCTGATACCATGTCGAATAACAAGAACAGGGAAAGGAAAAGTGAAAATTCTTTATTGATTGTTGAAAATGAATTCATTACAAAAGTGAATATAGCCATAAAAAGATTACTTTGATCTTAACCTAGATCTAACAAACTCTAACAAACAAACCCTAAAATATAGATAAGATAAAATATCTTATTTTCAATTATTCTAATAATATCTAGTACATCCTCTTGGAGTAAAATGTACAGAGAGGGAGGGATCACATCTACTTGGAGCAAACCCAAATTGTTGTAGAGCCCGCTTTAAACGTTCATGCCAAGCCCTAGGGGCTTGTTTCAAGTCATATAGAGATTTATGCAGTCTGCACACTTGAGTTTTGTCACTGCTGATGAAGCCAAGAGGCTGAATCATGTAAATTTCCTCTTAAAGATGTCGATTGATAAAGGCATTGTTGATATCAATCTGCTAAATATCTCATTTGTTGGTGATAGCAAGAGATAACAGGATCCTGAATGTGGCGGGCTTGATAACAGGTGAGAAAGTCTCACCAAAATCCTTGCCAAGCAGTTGGTTATAGCCTTTGGCAACCAATCTTGCTTTGTATTTGTTAACAGAGCCATCTGGATTTTCCTTGACCCGAAAGACCCACTTGCAGCCTATGGCTTTCCTGTTTGGTGGGAGGGTGGTAAGGCTTCAAGTGTTGTTATCAACAAGGGCTTTGAGCTCTGTTTGCATAGCAGTCTTCCACTGAGAAACTGCAAGTGCTTGCTTGACAGTAATTGGCTCATATTGAGTGAGTAACACCTTATAAGGTTTAAGAGAATCAGTATCTTTTCTAGTAATCATGTGATGAATTTTGGTAGGCATGGTGGTTGGAGGGTTATTGGATGGAATGGGAGGGGAAGGAGGTTCCTCTGGTGGGATAGGTAATTCTGATGTGGGAACTGGTGAAGAGGTGGGAATAGGGATTGAGCTTTGTGTGTCTAGGTGAAGACAGGACTGTGTAGTATCTGGTGGTGTAGTGGTGGGTTCTGTAGTGCAGGGAGGTGTTTGATCTTGTGGTGCAGGGGGTTCTGTTGGAGGGATTGTGGAAGGTGGAGCATATGTTGGAATGAGTAGTGTGGCTTGTGTAGACATAGCAGTGTTTGGTGTAGTGGTTTGGGAGAACATGGATGGGTAGGGAAAGGTATACTCATTGAAGATAACATCTTTGGATATGATGATTTTGCCCTCAGGAGTTAGGCATTTGTAACCTTTGTGACTGGGAGAAAGCCCTAAGTTGACACATTGAGCACTCTTAAATTGAAACTTGTGTTTGT
The DNA here is from genome assembly GCA_039519185.1 of Astragalus membranaceus. Classification (NCBI taxonomy): domain Eukaryota; kingdom Viridiplantae; phylum Streptophyta; class Magnoliopsida; order Fabales; family Fabaceae; genus Astragalus; species Astragalus membranaceus. Next base: position 15,931,272 of record CM076853.1, read on the forward strand.
TATAGGGGCCCAAGTGTGGAAAACAGGCACAACCAAATGTTTTGAAGTGAGTATATGTGGGTTCTTTGTGGTAAAGAGCTTGGAAGGGAGAGATAAAGGTAGGTAGACCAGTAGTGGGAAGTCTATTGATGGCATTGGTGAAGGCATGGTCCCAAAATTGCAACGGAAGATTGGCATGAGACAGGAGAGTGGTTCTTATTTCTGTAATGTGCATGTGTTTCCTCTCAACAAAACCATTCTGATGAGAGGCATAGGGGCAAGTGAACCTGTGAACTATACCTAAATCAGTGAGATACTTGGTAAATGGAAGATATTCACCACCCCCATCTGATTGGACAGCCTTAATAGAGACAGAGAACTGATTCGGTATAAGAGCATAAAAGAGTTTAAAGGCATGTAAAGCTTCTGATTTTTGCTTGAGAAAATAAATCCAAGTGAATTTTGTAAAAGCATCAACGAATGCAATGTAATAGAAATGACCTCCACTAGAGGGGATACGGGAAGGACCCCAAAGATCAGTATAAATCAATTCAAATGGTGAATTGTACTGTGTTGGAGAGGGAGGTGCATGTAACTTGTGTGACTTGCCAATACTACATGAATTGCAAAAATCAAAAGCTGTTTTATTTGGAATGGAAGACACATTACACTGCTTCATTACATGTGATACAACTTGGGAGTTGGCATGGCCTAGCCTAGCATGCCAGAGTGTGTGATCAGGGGACAAATTTGCAGTGTTAACAGAATTAACAAGTGGTGAATCTAAAGTGCAAACAGGATCAACTTTAGGTAAACTAGAAAGGCAAGCAGAGTTAACATTTGAACCAGTAACACAACCAGAGTGCTTATTAGAAGGAACCAGAGTTCTCTTTGAATTAAATCTATGATGCTTAGCAATGGGAAGGCCCTTGAAGACATAGAGCCCATTCTTATCTAGAGTACCTTTCAAGACCACTTGCCTAGAGGCCAGTGAGACAACAAGACAATCAGAGTCACGAAAATCAAATGAAACATGGTTATCCTTGGCAAATTTATATACAGAAAGCAAGTTTTTGGTAATATTAGGCACATGTAATAAGTTATTGAGCACTAGGTTAATATGAGGGTGAATTGGAGAGATAAATTTAGAGGAACCAATGGAGGAAATACTGGCACCTTGGCCATTTCCCATTCTAACCTGAATGCTACCATTGTAAGGTGTACTAGTGTGCAAATGTTCATCATTGGCTGTGACATGGTGTGTAGCACCGGTGTCTCCATACCAATATTCATCATCACTACTAGAGGGAGGTAATTTAGACGATATACCTGTGGCATCCAAAGTCATAGCTTCTGCAAGGTTAACTTGAGGAGTAGCAGAGGTTGTTTCTCCATCAGATGGCGTATCAAATGATTGTTGTTGTGGCATAGCAGTAGGTTGAGCAGCAGTTGCTGGTGGAACGGATGTTTCATCGAATCGAAACCAGCAATCAAAGACTGAATGACCATAGTGCCCACAGAGTTGACAAGTAAGATGAGGACCACTAGTTCGAGTGCGACCACGGCCACGGTTGCGTCCTTGAAGCCCACGCCTACGACCAAACTGAGATCCAGCACGATTAGGTTGATTATGGCCAAAATTAGCAAAAGCATCCTGATTAGCATGAGATGTAGCTTGAGCGATGTTCGCAGCAGCAGTAGTAACAGCAAGTTCTTTCCTATATTTGTCTAATTGTGACTCTTGGACAAGCAGCAGGGATTCAATGTCACTGAGAGAAGGTGGATCGGTTTTGCCATAGATCATCATGACAAAAGGATTGAACTCCTCTGGTAAATCGTCAAGAATGACGTCGGTGAAATACGTATCTGTGATGGTTTCACCAACTGCCGTGAGAGAATGAGCGAGAGTGTGAACTTTGGTGAGAAATTTGGAGATTCGTATTCTTTAGTTCATTGTGAATTTGACGAATCTTCGCCTTGAGATGGGAGAAATAGTGCTGGTGTATTTTCTCCCAAATTTGCCATGAGTGAGAGGAACTCAGAACTCGCGGAAGAACATATTTAGAGAGAGTAGAGAGTAGCCAGGTGAATATAGAGTTTGTTCTTGAACTAACCATTTCTCAAATTTATCGGAGACAACGTCGGCAAGCCGATCAACGTCAGAGGCATACTTGGCCGGAATCTTAGGGTTCACCAGAAATCGTTGAAGCTTGTGCATCTTGACAACACCTTCAACCTGTTGATTCCATAGGAGAAAGTTTTTATCGTCAAGTTTGATTGACAGCTTCGGTCCAGTGGTGAAATGCGAAGAAGACGAAGATTGTAAGGCAAGTTGAAACACCGATGTGACACCTGAAGGTGAGCCTTGCTGTTCGGTGAAATCTCAGAAGTAGCCATGACGACGGCGGAAGCAGCGGAGGAGAGTTTAGAGCTCAGGATCGGAGCGAGCGACTAATACCATATTAGAGGAGAAATGAACTGAATGAATCGGTAACTTCATTGAATGAATAGATCAGTTACACTGTAGCTTATATACTTGGTTGAGATCTAACTGATTTGTAACTAGATCCTCTACGGGTCTAACATAATTGGCTAGGTACAAACTGTACACTAATTGTACCAATGGTACTTGACCAAACCTAACAGCTATTTGCATTTCCATTTCCATTTAGTTAACTATATCACTATTGAGCATTACTCAAGAAAACATCAATATGGATATGGGGATGATTGGAAGGATATGGTATCACAAAGTTTTCGCAATAGTTGATTGTAACATCCTAAATTTTGTAACCCTAATATGCTATAATATGAGCTATGATTAACCCTAATTTGACTTGCACTTATCACTTAAAAATTAAGAACCTAATCCTATTGCCTGAATTAGGGCTATGTTTTGAGTTTAATGTAAAAAATAATAAAAAACAAAACACAAGAAGATTTCAAAGAAACCTAAGTATCGGATATGCATAGATAATGAAACATTTGTCTCACTACAATTATCCAATATTCAAATACAACTCCAAATACATAAAATATATAAAGGCCTAAAATATCTTCACTCTTGTATTCTAGAGGGCTCTCCAGGAGAAAACCAAGCTCCTAACTCAACAGATGATGTTGATTGAAGGCTCTGATCTGAACAACCATCAAATATCCCCGATTATGATATCTGGGATCCGGTGAACTTCCCTAGCAGGGTGGTATGGTGGCCTATTCAGAGTCCTATGACCATGAAGGGCGGTCGATATTTGGGAATACAGGGCCTCATCAGATGACGATCCGTCCAGTCATCATCTTCCCTTGAAATGACAGGTGGCTTGTGAGCCACTGCAGCCTCCCTCATGCATTTATGAAACTCCTCCAAAGCCGAACCATAAGGGTGCCTCCTCGCCACAACACCCGTATGACGACCATCACTTCTAGAAGAGGAGACCGTCTGTCTTAGTGCACCAAGCCAAAGAAAACCACAATATTTAAAAAGAGTTACTCTATGCTTTTATTTATTACCATGGAAATGTGCAATATATTTATCAAAGTCCTAACAGATCGTGTAGTGTACAGTCCCACTCAAAAGCATATTCATGTTGCATCATGTCATTTCAATCATGAAAGCAACTCTCAAATAGACTAATCCTAACCCATAAGGGTTTGATAATGATAAACAAAATTAATACGAGTGTCAAACTGATACTAAAAAAAAGCAAATTGACACATTCCAAAAAAAGTATCAGAACGAAATAAGTCAAACGAAAGTGGTGTATAAGATTCATTCCATATCATGTTTTAACACAACTTTCAGTATTATATAACAACATTCAAAAAGAGAAAAGCGAAAGAGAAACAAATGAAATAGTAGCTCAAACATTCTATATCATATAGCAACATTTCAAAAACATACTAATTATCACAGCCTCAACATAAAAACGAAAGAGAAATGAAAAAAAAATAATCACAGCCTCAACAACATCTGGAACCATATTTTATCCATTTATTTTAGATGAAAATGAAAAAAAAAAGAGAATAATCTTACTTTTCTATGTGAGGGCAGTATTGAACATGACGGTGAGGGAGGCAGTCCACCAGGAACATCAGAAGCGAGAAAGAGACTACGTAGAGAAGCAACGCCTTGTTCGGAGTAGGTGGCGAGCACGAGATAGGAGGGCGGCGGCGAAAAACATGGCGTGCGACAGACACATCAACAACAACTAGAGAGAAGACGAGTGAGGAGGGCAACCACTAATGGAGAAAGACATGGGAGGTAGTGGTGCTCGGTTGGGAGGAAGGGGGTAACGAATGAGAGACGCGTATAGGGAAGGAAGAGGGAGCACGAGAACAAGTGAGATGGAGGAAGGATTTTGTTTGATATAAGGGTACTATGAACGGGTCGTTCAAACAATCGATTCCAAATGGTACTTCCAAAAACATTTGGAATCGGTTATATAAATAACTGATTCCAAATGTACAACAGAAACTTAAATTTTTTAACTTATATTCAACTGATTCAACATGTGGAATAGGTTGTTTATATAACCGATTCTAAATGACGCTTCTTAAAAGCAATTGTGCATTAGTGTGATAACGACCAGATTAATTTTGATGTTGGGGAGTAGTCACGTGTTTCTGCCTTAGACCTGAGGCTTGATTAGACTATTATTTGATTATCGTCTTAGTTTTGATATAATAAGTACTACATGGTAAACCTATAAGACATGTGACATCGAAGCTTGGGGTTGTATGTTTTCTGCTTTGTTAACTTCTTTGAATTTGTTTATTATTCCGCATAATTTTTTTGAAATGTTTAACATTCTTCACTATTTCGTTGCGAAAGCTTTTTTTCAAACACATTTTGTTTCGTTTGCCTGTTTTTAATACAATTGTCATTATCAATGGTAGTGAGTGCCACATTTGATGGTATTAGAGCTTGACATGTCCTTTAGGCCATTTGTGATGAGTCTATTGTGTTTTCTCAGTGTGAACTATGAGGTAGATTTACATGTTTTCTTATCTGAATCTTGATTATTGTAAAAATAACTAATTCTAAATTAGTTAAGTTCACAAAATAGTAGAAATGACAGTTTTGAGACAGAGAATACCTACACCATTATAGTAGTGTTTTTCTGTTTTATGCTCGTGTTGGGTACAAGTTTAGGTTCCCTCCTAGATGAGTTAGAGGATCGTTAGGTCTCTAGTTTCCACTTTAAAAGTTTAAGCTAGGTGAGAACCTTTTAGGAGGAAAGATAAGTTATAAATTTAAAGCCACTAGAACAAGAAACTTCAAATGTTTTGTGATTGTACACTAATTTTATGAAGCGGTTAGTGTTAAACACAAATGTGGTGGCATTTTTGTAAGTAAAATGTAATCTCGTTTTACAAATTTAAATCGTTTAAAATGTTGACTGTACAACACCGATTGTTCCCTCAAACCCGTTGTGAATTCTTTCAAAGAATTTTACAATGACAATTCCAGGGCAGATGTTTTATAATACCTAAGCGTTAATGCTTTCAGAAAACTTAAAATGTTGCCACTTCCATAGTGGTTGTTACAATTCACCTGGCATAGTATATTATTTACACAAATGTTAACCTAGAACACCATTTATTTAGTTCATTCTCTCACTATCTCCTTTGCATAGATCACTCAAACCCTAGCTAATTCTCCCTCGTGCTCTCCATCACTTTACCTTGTGCTCTCTCTATTTTCCTCGTTCTCGTCGTCACTCTCCCTCCTTCTCGTCGTGGCTTCATCACTGTGTCAATCTTCAACTTGCTTCGTCTCTGGTGGCATGTCGTTGGATGTTGTCCCCTCAAAGCTTATTCTTCTCCCTATTTCTGTCCCTATTGTACCTCTTTGTTTTTTTTTATTTTTGCTCTTTTTTTCTATTTGTTTTCTGTCATTAACCCTATTTATTCTATTATTTTCTTATTTTACAGTGGAGGCCATTTTCTTTTTCAATATACGCAATTTTTCAGTGAATTCATGTTGCTTTCTTCTTTGCAAGGTTAGTTCTTTTGATTCACTTTCTCTCTACAGATATATATATATATATATATATATATATATATATATATATATATGTTTTATGAAAATAGCTATATATGTTTTCTAATTTATTGATTTGTGTATATGACATTAGCTTTATATATGTTTTATGATTTATGGATTTGTGTATATCACAGTAACTGTATATGTTTTATGATTTATATATGGATCTATGTGAATGACAATAGCTATATATTTTTGAACATTTATGCATTTGTATATCTTTTTTACTTTTTGATGGTTGTTTTTGTTTTATGTTTTAACTCTGAATATTATCGTGATTGCAGTACCCTTGAAAAATTAGAGAGGCACTTTGAGGCGATAGCATTTTTCGAATACGAGAATGTTTTACTAGTTAGCTTTAGCCCTCCTTAAATGATATAAACAATGGAGATTGACTTGATGAGCATTCCCAGAGATCCGACATTGCCGTTTGGAAGAGTGCTTAGAGATCAGATGTTGTAAATCCTGTGTCCTTCACTCTTATGGTGGAAAACTCTGATAAACTTTAAGAGGTTTTATTGAGTAAAAGACCAAGGATGCACAATTTTTATAACTGTCATTTATATCGGTTAAAAACGGCCTGATATTAAAAGTGACGCGGTGGCAGTTTTGTAATTAAAATTACAATTTTTATATCGGTTGCCACGGGAATCGATATAGAAAGTGCAAAAACCACCTTTCATATCGGTTCCATTGGATAACCGTTATAGAAAGTGAAAAAAAATTAGGCTTTCATAACGGCTCAAAAACCACCCGTTATAGAAACTAAAAAATTAGGCATCTCATTCGCTTCGCTGTTTGCTTCTCTCGCTCATATCTTCCATTCCAATGTGTCTCCCTCGTCTCTTCCATTGTGTCTCTCTCATTTCAGTCTCTCTCTCACTCTCTCCGTCAAAACCCAGCTACGCAGCCCCACCACCCACCACCCAACACCACCATTCCTTCTTCACTTCTCTTCTCCTTCTCTTCCACTGCAACATCCTCTCTCAGTCTCCCTCTCTCACTCTCGTTCTCTCAACTCTCTCCCTCTGAACTCTCTTTCACTCACAGCGCGCGTTTTTCTTTCACTGCTCATCAGTCATGACTCATTCCCTCTCTCGTCTCATGGTTCGTTTGGGTTGAAGCTTCCACTCACGGTTCGTTTCTCCCTCTTCCATTCACGAAGCTTCCACTCACGGTTCGTTCACTCTCTCTCCCTCTCTCACTCTATCTCCCTCAAAATAGTTTTTTTTTGACCAATTTTCCTCAATTGATAGGGTTTCTGTATTTGGCGTTTTGTTGATTTTGTGTATTTAGGGTTTAGGGTTTGTTGATTTTCTCAAGAAGCCATTTTTGTGTTTTATTTTTGGATTTAGGGTTTTTTTGTTATCTCTCTTTTCTACCAATTATGTGTGTTTGTGTGTTTTGTTTCAGAGGTTTTGTTGGTTTTGAATAACTTGAAGATTAATTGTTTTAAATTCATGTGTTCAGTGGAATTCAATGGAAATACTGGTATTGGGCAGTCAGGATTTGGAGGTCAACGAGGTGGTAGTAGAGTAGCTAGTTACTCAGCAACAACTGAAGCAAATAGTGGTACCTCTGGACAGTTGGCGAAATTGGAGTCCATATCAGCCATGCCTATATAAAATGATAAAAGCCATGAGGGGCTAATATGGGAGGACTATCAAAGAAGAGATTAAGGTTTCAGGGGCTCTTTGGATACAGTGGAATGATGGAGATTAAGGTTTGTGATGAAGAGATTTTGAGCTGATTCATTTCATAGTTCATACCACCACTGTTTCTTTAATTGTTACTTTTTGTTACCATTTTGTTTGCAGGAGAAGTGAATTTGGGTCTGTGGCAAAATAAAGGCATAGAAGTGTCTCCAGCACCATTTTGTTACCATTATTGGGCTGTAAGTCTTAATTTTGTTTGTTCTATATGTTTATGTTTTGCTCGTGTTTATTTCGTTTTTAGAACATGCCTTGTTTGTAATTGAAATGGTAAAGCTTTTTCTATTATGATTGAATGAAGGTTTGGTCTGGTTGGAAATCTACATTCAATCTACATCACAGTTTTTAATATTGGTTTCAGTATCTTCACTAAAAGAGCAATTTTTTTCCAGAAAATACTCCGTGGATAGCATATTCAAAGCAATATCTTTATTTTCTTGTCATGTTCTTGTTTCTGAATCCTGGTTTCAATTTGCATAGAAGATATTGAATTGGATGTGCACATTACTTGGTCTCATGTAATATCGATTCCATGAGGCTGTTTGTACTGGCCCCCAGGAGCTGTTAGCAAAGGTTTATAACCGAAATACTAGTTAGCTTTGAAAGATGCTTTTTCAACTTGTCATATGGCTGAAGTAGCTTCAAGATCAAGACCCAACATCTGAACTGAACTCATTTATGATAGTATATCTTTCAAAATCCATATCAGCTATAAAAAGCATGGTAGATTTCATTTTTGTTTTTGTTCGCTACATGACGAGTGCTATTTTTTCAAAACTTCGCAATAAAATTGCTGTAAATTATTTTGACTTTTTGCATTTTTTTTCTAAGATACCAGTAGTTCTGTGTGCTGACGATGGAAGCTTCCCTGGCCTTTACTGTTCAAGTATCCTTAGTAATCCATGGCTTTCTGATGGCCGCACTTTGATTATACCCTCTGTTTGGCACAGCAGTCAAGTTTTACTCTCTGTCAATGTGTTGAGGTAAGGAACTTTATCAGATGCTTTTTGTTATGTTGGTGTAAACCATTATGCAAATCCTCATGACTAAAGTGTACGTTTTCATCAAATATAGCGGACAAATACTTCGGATCACCCCTGCTGACTCAAACTTCTCATGGAGCCTCCTTACGTTGCATGGGAACAATATTTTTGCGGGTAACATTGATGCACATCCCATCTTTTACCTGTAGCATTGGAGTAAGACGTGTTACTTTGTTCTAACTGGTTCGACTTTATGCAGTTTCTAGCAGTCCAGTAGATGTTCCTCAAGTCAAGTATGGAACCCTTATTGAGAAGGAGACTGATAATAATGAATGGAGTTGGTCAGATGTATCAAATCCCATTTATAAATGCTCTGACAAGGTTTTGGTTAATGTACCTTGGGATTATTTGTATCTTTTTTTTTGCAAATACAAATAATCCTATATGCTAAATGTGCATCATTGGAATTTGGCTACAGGTAAGAACTTTGTTGTCCTCTCTTACGTTTAGTGTAATGAAGATCTCAGTCAACGATGCTTCTTGTAGCGACCGAAAAATCCGGAGGAGGGATCCTTCGAAGTTCTTGAAATGAAGCCGCCACCAAAGTTTTAGTTTAAGGGCAAACATTGGAAAATCCCTATTGAGTGGATAAAGGGGTCTTGCGGACCAGACTTAGGCTCGGGAGTCGTTTATGCGTAGGGAAGGTATTAGCACCCTACGACATCCTTTCTAAGGAAGGTTACCTTTTAACTAAATGTGTAAAAAATATGTTAATTCAAAAATAAGGTTTTTACCCTTATAAAAAACAATAATAAAAAAAGACTCGATAAACAGTTAGTTATTTTTTGTATTTTTTTGAGAAATAGGAAAGAAAATAATTAAAAGAAGAAAAGGTTTTTTATTAATGCGATTGACAGAGGTCGGCCGCCCTCTGCTCCTACGTATCTCCTGGTAGAGAATCAAATCACACGTAGTTCTTGGTAGAAAAAGTTTGTCTGTTGGTGTTTTTATTTATTTGAAATTGAAAGAGGTATTCGTGACGACCAAACAAGCAAAACTCAGAGTGGTCGTCACTCATAGCTCGTTTGAAAACTAAAGCTGTTATAACGGTCAGACGAGCTAAGCATCAGAGTGACCATTTGTAACGAACCATTTCTATGTTTAGAAAAACATTTATTTGTTATTTGGAAAGAAAAAAAGGTTTGTGAAAGAAAATATTTATTTAGGCAAAAGAAATATTTTTTTAAAAGGAGAAACAGGGGTGCAGTAGTAAAATGGTGTGTGTATTTAGAAGCAGACGGTTGTATGAGCAAAAAAGGGGGGTGTATTTAGCAGCAGCCCAGCCCACTGTAAAGGCTGGCTTACCCACGAAATTGTGGGCTTGCCTAGGGGTTGCAGCGATTAAAATGAAGGGGTGTGAGAAGTAGGCGCAAAAACTACTATAAAAGCCTAATTAAAAAGAAAACCCTAATTTTATTAACCTAATTTTATCCCTCCCCCCAAACTCAGCGCCGCAACCATTTTTCAACAGAGGGAGATTGAGACTTCCAGAGAGAGAGAGGGAAAGGAGAGGGACGAAAAGAAGGGAGAGAAGGAGGGCGAAGGCTACGGTGGAGAGAGGCTGAGAGAGAGACCTCGCCTGAGAGAGAAAGACGAAGGAAAAGGAGGACGACGGTGGGTGAGGGTTTCACGCCGGCAAGGGAAGGGGGGTGGTGCTACGCTGCTGATGGTGACGGTGGAAACGAGGTCGCTGAGGAAGTAGTGATAACTGATGACCTGTGGTGGTTCACATCGGCAGAGGGTGGATCGGTGGTCGTGGGGGCGCGGTGTGGTGTTTGGCTTCGACGGTGAAGGGGGTTCTGTTTCGGTGGGGGTGCGACGGTGGCCGTTTGAGAGGTTAGAGTGGTGGATAGCCGTGAGTGGTGGACTCGCCGGAGGGAGCCATGGTGATGGCGCCGGCGGTTTTGTGGTTTTTGTGGTGTGGGGTTTGCGACCGGAGATAGGGTGGCGACGGTGGTGGTCGGCTGCGAGGGGAAGCTCACGGTGGGGAAAACCGACAAGGCAAGAAGGTGGAAGAAGGGCGTACTGTTACGGTGGTGAAGTGGGTGGCCGAAGGTGGTGACCACCGTGAGGTGGCCGGAGCTCCAAGCTCCTCCCTCTTTTCTGGTTTCTGAAAATTGTTTTTTTTTGATTTTTTTTTCAGATTTCTGGTTCTTGACTGTTCTTATGATACTGTCTCCGATCCCCCTTTCCGTTGCTGGGTTTTCCACTCTGCCTTCTCATGGATTTCGTTCCCCCCCCTCTTTTCCTTAATTATATTGTGTTGTGTTCTTTTGGACTGTTTGTGTATCCGTGTATTTTTTCTCCTCCCCTTATAATATTACTGTTCACAGTATTTATAGGCATTGTGGTGTAGGTGTGGGGCTGAGAAAGGACATCAGCTGGGTGAGGGGGTGCTGAGGGAAGGACAGCATATAGCTGGCTGGGCGCTTTGGGTGTTGGGGTGAGGAAAAGGACAGTCAACAAAAGGACAGTAGCTGGCAATGGGTGGTGCCAAAGGACAGCAATTGAGGGGGGGAAAAGGACAATATCAAGGGGAAGAATTAAAAGGACAGTGGCTAGGGCAGCAAGGAGCTGCGCCCTTGCCCTCTTTTTTTGAATCTGATTTTAAATTTATTTTTTTGTTTTTGTCCATGTATGTAAAACTTGGGCATGTAATAAAAACTTTGAGTATTCAGCTTAATGGTTTATTTGATTATGCATTGTATTTTATTTATATTTTACGATAATAAAACAAAGTCAACCAACACAAAAAACGTCGCACAATGAGCGTTAAAGACGCGCGCACAATTAAAGTGACGAGAATAAAAACCTTTTTTGGATTTTTCAATTAGCCGGACAAAATTAGGAACGTCGCACAATGAGCGTTAAAGACGCGCGCACAATTAAAGTGACGAGAATAAAAACCTTTTTTGGATTTTTCAATTAGCCGGACAAAATTAGGAACGTCGCACAATGAGCGTTAAAGACGCGCGCACAATTAAAGTGACGAGAATAAAAACCTTTTTTGGATTTTTCAATTAGCCGGACAAAATTAGGGTATGACAGCTGCCCCTCTTTATTTATATTTTACTAGGAAATATGAAGGGTTTTCAAGTTTCTCGAGTAAAATAGAAATAAAGATAAAAAGACACTAATTTTGTCAAGACTATTTTTTAGAAATTATTGAAAGATGATGGGTTGACATAGAATAAAAGTAAATAAGGATCACCGGGGATCTGAAGGAGCACTGGGCTCTGATGGTCTAATTCGCAGTCGATGCTTGGCGCATTGATTGGAGTTAAACTGAAGGACCAATAAGGTCTGAAGGGCATGCCTAAGCCTGATGGACCAAAAGGTCTGATGGAGCGCAAACTAGCAACGGTACTAGTAAAACGGTCTGCTTGGGGGGTGGCCTTTTTCGAGCGGCCATGGGGGCAAGGTCAGGTCGTTGACCTGATTTGCGCACCTCGAAGGACGTGCACTGTGTTTTTTTTAGGCGGACACAGCTAGTCTGAAGGGCCTGGGGCCGGATGATCCGTCGGTTGCTCGATAACACGACGTGCGATCTGGATTGAAGGACCATTGTTGGTCTGAAGGAGCGCTTGGGCTCTGAGGGACCGCTGGGGGTCTAAAAGGCTGATGCTAGGCTCAGTGCTAACATTATAATTTGAATTTAGCTTGACGGATACAAATATCTATATTTGACCGCATTTAAGGATGCAATGGATGATGTATGCGTGCATGCAGTGTAAGCATGTGCAATGATCAATATCTTGTGGTATGATGAATGAAATGTGGCAGATGATGTGAGTTGAAGTTGATGGAACATGGAGGTTGACAACCAACGCATGTGAATGCAGATAAGATATGAATGTGATTGTGCTGATTAATGATGAATGTAATGGAATGAGCGATTTTTTTTTCTTTTTCCCTTTTTTGCCCTTTTTCCTTATTATGATGAGTGTAGGAAACGCAGAGTGCGAATGTGATGCAAATGTAATGTTTCGATGCAAATGTCATGGTAAATAAAAGAAAACACATGAATGCATAGCGAATGACATGATTGGTGATGTGGAAAGCTTTTTGGGCAACGATGAGACCGGTACTTGGCACATCTATCGAAGCGAACAATGTTATGCATGCGACGAGCGTGCAATGATTGGTATCTGGTGGGATGATGAATGAAGTGGGTGTACCATGGGTGTTGAACCTGATGGAATGAGAAAGTTGACAACGGTGTATGAGGTGTGAATGTGACTGTGGTGATTATTTTTGGTGTGATGATGAATGTAATGGATGAATTTTTCTTTTTGCTTTTTCTTATTTATTTTGCTTCTTTTCTTGATGCATGCAATGCGAATGTGAATATGATGCGAATGCTATGGTGAATAAAAGGAAACACATGAATGCATAGGATATGATTGGTGATGTAGAAAGCTTTTTGGCAACGATGAGACCGGGACTTGGCACGTCTATCGAAGCAAATAAGTGTTATATGTGCGCAATGTGATGAATGTGCAATGCAAAAGTAAATGGTATACAAAAGCCCGTGAATGATGGATGCTGAAGTTGATCGAAAACAGAAATTGATAAGCTGTGTATGCGACGGTAGATGACATGCGAATGCAGATGTGCTACTTGGGTGCAGGTGCATAATTGCATGGTGGAATGATTTATGCTATGATTTGGTTGATGATGCAAAAGGTTTTCTTTTTTGTAATGATGAGAAACGAGACTCTTGATGCGAGAGGAAAAGAGGTGAATATTTTGAAATAATCATTCCTTGAAACAAATGATTTGAATTCAGACATGACAATCTCGAGGTTGTTATTCACGGACACTGATGTGCAAAAGTATTTGATTGCATTTGCAAGCTTCTTCACATTGTTCTTTCATTACGGTGTCCCATGATGACTGAATTTTAGGTCCACGAAGTTAACTACGTGAGTTTCCAACTTCGCATTATTAACTTGTGCTTTCTCTCTTTGAAGCATTGTTTAGCAAATATGCATAATAATGCAAGTATAGACGAATGAGTCAGTTAACTTGGGGTTCTCGAGACCTAGGGTATGGACGGATGAAGGGATAAATGACAGGTTTTTGGCCAAAGTCATGAAAGGGTAGGTTCTCCCCAACTCAAGAAATGTGGGACTGCCCCAATTTAGACTACCGGTGAAGGTGAATGAATAATTTTCCCCTGTCTAGTGATGACAACAGCTAGGGGTGTAGAGGAAATAATGAACTGAGAATGTCATGACTTTGGAATGAAGGGTGGTAAGCAAGAGATTTTGTCTCAAACCATGGCGTTTGGTGTTGCCCCAATCTTGACTAGAGTTCGCAAAAGGCTGTATCCAGCATGGTGGGTTGAGAAATTGCCCCAGTGTGGTCTTATGGATGTGAATATGGCGAGGGTGTGAGATGGGTGTAAGGCGAATTTCCCCGACTTTAGGTGGAGTGAAGGGTGACGGGATTGCCCCACTTTGGAATGGTATTATTGCTTCTAGTGGGGTTGTGAAAAGTGACTGAGTTTGGGTCATGGGTCTTTGGAATTGGTCGTATGGATTGGATGGGGTATATGAATTGGATGGATGCCGGACATTTTCCAAGTTCAAGAAGCATGAAAGGTGGAAGGTGTGCCCCGCTTTGGGATCTAGGTGATGGTCCTAGTATAAACTTTTGGTTCTCTTTTAGGTGAATCCCAAAGACTGTGACAGTCTTGAGTTTTTTTTTTTTTTTATATGATGAGAATTTCAATTGGTGATCACTAAACCTTGTCTTGATATCAGTGTGATTTGAACGAACATTGGGGTGCAAGCCCTTTGTTTTTTTTCTTTTTTTGACTTTTTTTTTGAGCAAATATATTGTAAATAAATAAACTTATTTGTCCTAAAATTAAAACTTTGAGAAAATGAAAGCAATCAATCATCGATGCGAACGGACCTTTTTTAGGGTTGTAACATGGCCAATGGTTAGGGTTTATGAAAGAAATGGCAATTGGGTCCAAAGAAGTGTTTGAGGATGAGTAGGTCCAAAGAGTGTTTGAGGGTTTATTCGGACAATGATATCTTCCGTGTTTGGTGATATTATGTATCAGCTCACAATTTCTACTGCTTTTGCCTTTTTCTTTTTGAGGATTTCTTTTTCAATCCTCTTTTTTGAATTTCACATTTTTTTGTGATTTTTTTTGAGTAGGGTGAGCTGATAAAGCGACACACCATTTTTGATGTGGAATTGATCATTGTCTAGGGTGACTGTAAGATTTTTGATTTTTTTTTTTTTTTTTTTTTTTTGGCTCAAAGGGGTAGTAAAATTTTTTGAGGATACGGGAAGACGACCAAACTTTATTTCAAATCATGGTTGCTTGTTTTTCTCAAAAATTAATTCAAGGACAAAAATTATTTATTTTTATATATACGCTCTTTTTCTTTTTATTTCTTTTATTTGCCCTAATTTTGCTTAGGCTGCTCTTGCGAGTTTTCAACCTAACAGGCTTTTGATTTTTTGTAAAGGACTTGCACCAAGGGAAAACAATGTTGACGAGATATCTAGTGATCACAAACTTGTCCCAACATGGGGGCTTAAAGTGTTAGTTCGTGAAACTTCATCATTGGGGACAAACCAAATAGTTAACTAGGTTGTGTGGGGAATATGCACTGGGTGGTCGGGGTGGGTCTGGACGCGTAAAGGGATGATGATACGATGGAAATGTGTGGACATTAACTGACTCAATCAAGAGTAAATGCACATTGCATACAAGTTCACTATACGAATGCTTCACAGAGAGTTAACATAGTCAACGACATGATAGGAGAAATTTTTGATAACACATTAGTTAACAAAATGGACCATTTGGATCATTTATCATGGGGTTGATAGGATGCATCATTTTGCTGAAGAAAATTATGAATGAGCTGCAAATAGTGAATAATTTCTTTTTGAAAAATGAGTGTCTTGAAAACACCTTGAGTTTGTAGCTGAGCTAAACTTTTCCAAAAAAGAAATAATCAATTTCGCCTCATCTCTCATCAATCTTTTGAAAAAAATGTGCTCATGTTTTTTTGTATGGATGAACACATGATAATATATACATGATGAATGCAAGTGTGTGAAATGCGTGAATGAATGATTTATGAATGAATGGGAATACATGAAAAATGAGATGTTCACGATTTTTGAAATTGCGCTCATGATTGTTTTCTACTCTTTTCTAAAAAAATGTAATGTACGTGATGATGTATGATGAAAAAGCAAATGCGTGAAATGCGTGAAGGGAATGATTTATGAATGAATGGGAATACATGAAAAATGAGATGTTCACGATTTTTGAAATTGTGCTCATGATTGTTTTCTACTCTTTTCTAAAAAAATGTAATGTACGTGATGATGTATGATGAAAAAGCAAATGCGTGAAATGCGTGAAGGGAATGATCTCCCGGAAAGACCAGCTATTCTAAATGATTTTTTTTTACTTTTTGGAGACAATATAGCATGCGGATGATGCAAATCGTCATTTATTGCTAACTGAAATATATTTTGGACGATGAATGACTTTTTGTTTTTTTTTGTTTTTTTTTTTTTTTTTTTTATTTAGAAAGTGACTCATGCATGGATGACTGATGCGGAGCCTCTTTCATGTATCAGAATGAAATGCTAAATTCGTATCTGTGAATGATGCGAAAAAGATGACATAATTTTTGAAATGATGCATGGCGTATGGATGATTTAATGAAACAACAGTTTTTTTTGGGTGATTGAAAATGTGCGTGAATGCTTATGAAGAAATGCCTATATTATTTGATGATGATTTTTGTGAATGATTATGAATGAATGAAAATGAATGCTAAATGAGATATTCAGTTATTTATCAATTTTTTTTTATTGTGATCATGTTTTCTTATTTTTCTTTTTCATGAAAAAAAAAAAAAAAATGCAATGTATGAATGAACGAATAACGTTGCATGATGCAGATGCGAGGAAGGTGAACGAATGATCACTTGAAAATATTGACTATCCAAAACTATGATTCGGAGGCAATGCAATATGATGATGAATAAGGCAAGAAAGTGGCATTATTTTATTATTTTTCTTTTATTTTGCATGCTAGATGACTGATGCATTCAAGGTGGTTAGGAATGAAGAGCTTTTGTTTTTATTTTTTTATTTTTCTATGCATGAAGAGGAGTAACGAATATAGTATATTTTTTCCATATGAGTATGCAAGATGATGCAAGTTGGACAAATATGTAGTGTCTTTGTTTTTTTCGGATGATGATGTGCATGTTAGTACCATGAGAACGAGATGCATATGGAAACGAGCGATTCGTTCTATGGTGATTTTTATTTTCTAACAAAACGTAATGCCCATGATGATGGATATGAAAATGCATGTGTGCCTGAAGAAGTAAATGTTTGATGCAATTATTTTTATTTTTTTTAAGAGGTAGTGCAGCATGTATGCAAACTCTCACTTTTATTTATGGGATGACAAATGATACAATTATAATGAAATAATTTTGTTTTATCTGGAAAATGAATATGGAATTGATGCATTTAAACTATGAGGGAAATGATGTATGAATGTTATGTTCTATTTTGAAATGTAGTTCATGACTTTACAAATGATGTGATGCCTACGCTATGTGATCATGATTTTGAATGATTATGAATGGATGCCGGTGCATGTTAAATATGATGCTGGTTTTTTTTTATCAAATGATATGCTAACGTTATATGGGTAAAAATTGTTTTTTTTTCGTGTGCGAGGAAACAAAATGAATGACACTCGCAGCGACTTTTTTTTTAATGCGTGGAAAAGAGTAATGAACATAACCTTTATATAATATGGGGGTAATATTTTTTGGTGTACGGATATGCAGGAGTGCAATTTTGAAAAAAATGATACCTTCGCGATGCATGATAATGCAATGAAATGCTTATGGAAGAATGATTTTAGTATGAATGAATCATGATTTTTTTGTGTGTTTTCTTTGAATAAAGTATAATGCATGAATATATGGATGTTTGTTGTACATGAGCAACAATGGAGATGAATGAAATGCGTGATGGTTTATCCCTTTTTTATGCTTCAACTAAAATAAAAAGCTAACAAAATGCTATTGGGTGATGAATGATGCAATAATGAAGAAATTTATAATTTTTGTTTTGACGCATGTTGAAGGACTGATGCATTTGAGATGGATATGAATAAATGACTTTTGTCCTTGTCCTTTATGATGCATGAAGATGATGCATTTAAAAATAAATTTTTATAATAGCAATGCGATGTATGAGTATGAGAGATGATGCAACTAGGATAAAATGGACAAATAAAAAAATTGACGTTTTTGTTATTTTAAATATGATGAGATGTATGGTAGTGTAATGATAATGGGATACATAAGGATGATTTTATTTTATTATGAATGCATGATGATTTTTGTATGATGGATGGAAAGAGTGATGTCGTCTCATGTGCATGCAAATGAAGGAAGCATGAAATGTTTTTTTTTGAGTGATTTTATTTTGGAGAAATGCTAACCTAGGTTAATAGAGAGAGTGAGTATAATGCCCCTGTGTCCTAAGTGGGTCATGTCTAAATTGGGATTTTCAACATGGTCTAGGGTCTCTTATGTGATCGATCTCTCAGGTGGCTCTATTCACTTCCTCACAAAGGTCTCCAGAGCTAAAATCCCCTTCATGATATGATCCACAACGATAGCGAGCTACCTGGTGTGGGATACCATAAAAGAGCGTACTCTAGCTGAGACTTTCATGAGAGTCAGACAGATAAAATCCAGAATGACTGTCACTAATAATCTCCACTCGTCCTAAGTTATTTGCAGACCCGGGTATAGGGCCCCACTCAGAGGTGTGTGCAAAAGTGTAAGTGAGGTGTGTGATGAGGGCAAAATACCTAAACTAACCAAGCTGGAAAAGATATACAACAATAATAATAAAAGAGTCGCCTACCCTAAGGTTCAATAATATAAAGAAATGCTAATAAATAAATAATATAAGAATAAGGGTAAAAACAAAGTAAAAATTAACAAATACTTACACATTTAGTTAATTTGGCTTGACTCTCTTAATTGTCCCCGGTGAAGTCGCCAGCTGTAGCGACCGAAAAATCCGGAGGAGGGATCCTTCGAAGTTCTTGAAATGAAGCCGCCACCAAAGTTTTAGTTTAAGGGCAAACATTGGAAAATCCCTATTGAGTGGATAAAGGGGTCTTGCGGACCAGACTTAGGCTCGGGAGTCGTTTATGCGTAGGGAAGGTATTAGCACCCTACGACATCCTTTCTAAGGAAGGTTACCTTTTAACTAAATGTGTAAAAAATATGTTAATTCAAAAATAAGGTTTTTACCCTTATAAAAAACAATAATAAAAAAAGACTCGATAAACAGTTAGTTATTTTTTGTATTTTTTTGAGAAATAGGAAAGAAAATAATTAAAAGAAGAAAAGGTTTTTTATTAATGCGATTGACAGAGGTCGGCCGCCCTCTGCTCCTACGTATCTCCTGGTAGAGAATCAAATCACACGTAGTTCTTGGTAGAAAAAGTTTGTCTGTTGGTGTTTTTATTTATTTGAAATTGAAAGAGGTATTCGTGACGACCAAACAAGCAAAACTCAGAGTGGTCGTCACTCATAGCTCGTTTGAAAACTAAAGCTGTTATAACGGTCAGACGAGCTAAGCATCAGAGTGACCATTTGTAACGAACCATTTCTATGTTTAGAAAAACATTTATTTGTTATTTGGAAAGAAAAAAAGGTTTGTGAAAGAAAATATTTATTTAGGCAAAAGAAATATTTTTTTAAAAGGAGAAACAGGGGTGCAGTAGTAAAATGGTGTGTGTATTTAGAAGCAGACGGTTGTATGAGCAAAAAAGGGGGGTGTATTTAGCAGCAGCCCAGCCCACTGTAAAGGCTGGCTTACCCACGAAATTGTGGGCTTGCCTAGGGGTTGCAGCGATTAAAATGAAGGGGTGTGAGAAGTAGGCGCAAAAACTACTATAAAAGCCTAATTAAAAAGAAAACCCTAATTTTATTAACCTAATTTTATCCCTCCCCCCAAACTCAGCGCCGCAACCATTTTTCAACAGAGGGAGATTGAGACTTCCAGAGAGAGAGAGGGAAAGGAGAGGGACGAAAAGAAGGGAGAGAAGGAGGGCGAAGGCTACGGTGGAGAGAGGCTGAGAGAGAGACCTCGCCTGAGAGAGAAAGACGAAGGAAAAGGAGGACGACGGTGGGTGAGGGTTTCACGCCGGCAAGGGAAGGGGGGTGGTGCTACGCTGCTGATGGTGACGGTGGAAACGAGGTCGCTGAGGAAGTAGTGATAACTGATGACCTGTGGTGGTTCACATCGGCAGAGGGTGGATCGGTGGTCGTGGGGGCGCGGTGTGGTGTTTGGCTTCGACGGTGAAGGGGGTTCTGTTTCGGTGGGGGTGCGACGGTGGCCGTTTGAGAGGTTAGAGTGGTGGATAGCCGTGAGTGGTGGACTCGCCGGAGGGAGCCATGGTGATGGCGCCGGCGGTTTTGTGGTTTTTGTGGTGTGGGGTTTGCGACCGGAGATAGGGTGGCGACGGTGGTGGTCGGCTGCGAGGGGAAGCTCACGGTGGGGAAAACCGACAAGGCAAGAAGGTGGAAGAAGGGCGTACTGTTACGGTGGTGAAGTGGGTGGCCGAAGGTGGTGACCACCGTGAGGTGGCCGGAGCTCCAAGCTCCTCCCTCTTTTCTGGTTTCTGAAAATTGTTTTTTTTTGATTTTTTTTTCAGATTTCTGGTTCTTGACTGTTCTTATGATACTGTCTCCGATCCCCCTTTCCGTTGCTGGGTTTTCCACTCTGCCTTCTCATGGATTTCGTTCCCCCCCCTCTTTTCCTTAATTATATTGTGTTGTGTTCTTTTGGACTGTTTGTGTATCCGTGTATTTTTTCTCCTCCCCTTATAATATTACTGTTCACAGTATTTATAGGCATTGTGGTGTAGGTGTGGGGCTGAGAAAGGACATCAGCTGGGTGAGGGGGTGCTGAGGGAAGGACAGCATATAGCTGGCTGGGCGCTTTGGGTGTTGGGGTGAGGAAAAGGACAGTCAATAAAAGGACAGTAGCTGGCAATGGGTGGTGCCAAAGGACAGCAATTGAGGGGGGGAAAAGGACAATATCAAGGGGAAGAATTAAAAGGACAGTGGCTAGGGCAGCAAGGAGCTGCGCCCTTGCCCTCTTTTTTTGAATCTGATTTTAAATTTATTTTTTTGTTTTTGTCCATGTATGTAAAACTTGGGCATGTAATAAAAACTTTGAGTATTCAGCTTAATGGTTTATTTGATTATGCATTGTATTTTATTTATATTTTACGATAATAAAACAAAGTCAACCAACACAAAAAACGTCGCACAATGAGCGTTAAAGACGCGCGCACAATTAAAGTGACGAGAATAAAAACCTTTTTTGGATTTTTCAATTAGCCGGACAAAATTAGGAACGTCGCACAATGAGCGTTAAAGACGCGCGCACAATTAAAGTGACGAGAATAAAAACCTTTTTTGGATTTTTCAATTAGCCGGACAAAATTAGGAACGTCGCACAATGAGCGTTAAAGACGCGCGCACAATTAAAGTGACGAGAATAAAAACCTTTTTTGGATTTTTCAATTAGCCGGACAAAATTAGGGTATGACACTTCTGAAAACCCAACTAAAGGTATGGCTTACAGTTGAAAGGCAGAGTAATTGATAAATTGTATTCCACTTAATTCTAACTTACAGAACCAGTACACCTTATATGACTCTATAGGATCTATCCTAATTATGAGATGCAAGGGAGTATAATCGAAATCAAAATTGTACAACTAATGGCATTATGTGGGGCATGGATGATATCTGTAGTGTGACATATAAGATATTTTATTCATTCTGTTGTCCCTTCTTAGCTCCTACTTCCCTTCATCGAGGGAGTAAAGGAAAAAAGAAAAGTATGTTGCATGAAGATGATAAAAATAAGCTTTATTAAATAAAAGAATCACCTGTATCAAGGCACTGAAATGGAAATTTAGAAAAAAACGAATCATTAGGCAGAAAACACTAAAAAATTGAAGTTAGATGATCTTGTTCATGCTTAATTCTATAAAGTTAGCAGCTGAGTTGAGTTATTTACCAAAACATTAAATACTGATCAAAGCATTAAAAAACATCGTATCTGTTTGCTTTTTGATTGTACAATGTAAGGTTATATTTTATACTTTCTTGAAACATGAATGTTCATTTTGTTTTCTTATCTCAACTTCAATTTCAGGTTCTTGTAAACCTTATGAAACTATATTTGTGTCCTCAAAAACTAAGAAAAGTGACACATGTGATCCACTAATTGTGGTCCTTCATGGGGGACCACATTCTGTCTCATTGTCGAGCTTTTCAAAGTCATTGGCTTTTCTTTCTTCACTTGGATATAGCTTGTTGATCGTAAACTACAGGTAAGTAATACCCCCCTTGGGGTCTGAACTTTATAAATTTATCTTAAGTTTGATGTGTTGCATCATTTTCCTGTTCTTATTCTCACACTGATACTGATGCAGATCAGTGCTAGGAGATTTTTAGTGGTTCAGAGCTTGAACTATATATAATATAACATACATGTCAAAGGAAATAGCCTTATATGGCCTATAAGCTTGCAATCCATCAGTGTTCCTTAGTAATAATTATTCATTAGTAATTGTCGTTGATGCTATTAAGCACTACAGACCAAATAAAAGACCTGACTTTAGAGGGAGTTTGGACTTGAGATGGACCCTTGACAATAGGGATGGCAATGAATTGACAGCAGAGAGAGAAGTAGGACACTTAGACGGCAATGCCAATGTATAATGGACTAACGGGTTACTTACAAAATTTAACCGTGGTAGATGGGTATTTATCCGCTAAATGTGTATGGGTGCTAATACTTACGGGTACCGGTGTGAGTATGGGATGGATACATACATTCATAGAATTAAATTCAAAGAAAATGCAAAGCCCTGTACCCTTTCTTAATTTCTACTCATTCTAGTTTATGAATTAGTTGTTCAAGAAGTATGTTTTAATAAAACATTATATTGTGTGTTGGTTAATTTGCTTGGTATGTTGTATATGGATTCGGTTAATTAGTTCTTTTTGTATCGATTCCAAACACCTAACATCCGATTCATTATTTACATGTCCCCTTTAACAATCAGATACTACTCTACGCTTACCATAAAACTTAACTTCAACGTTGGAAGGAGACCCCCAAAGGTAACATTTTGAGGCTCTAATATAAACTAATAAAGGCTTCCATTTCTTTATGTATCTTTTAAGTCATAAGGACAAGAACTAGAGAATGTCATGCCGCATCGTCGTCACCTTATGCTGCCCTGTTGTCGTTTCTTCTTTTTCCCTCTTGAGAACAGGTGGATTATATTGGAGTGAATATGTTGTTAAAGTTGATGAATGAATGGAGGTTGATGGAAGAGCTGGTAGTGCTGTGTGCTATATACTTGTTAGGTTCAGGTATTTGCCTATTATATTATATACTGTTTTCTATGCAGTATATTGTGCTTCAATATTTTTTATAACAGTAGGAGTCATATTTTTTTGACAACGAGTAGGAGTCATATTGGTATCTCCGTCTTCTATATTAATATTTTGTCTTGTACAGGTGATTTGCTACAACACTTTTTGACTGTAATTTTCAGTAAATTGAATGAAGGCGAAACATGGGATGATGATTTTGAATTAAACACGATATTACAGGTAGAGTTTCTTGATTTTGTTGAGCTGTTTGCATTTGTATACTTTTTGGTTCTTACATGTATATTGTGGTTCATGTTGGCACAGGATTTTTCTTCTTTTACAACTTGTGAGCGTAATCCATTTTATCATTTGGTGGAATAATTATTGGACACCAGATGAAGAAAGGACACAAAGGTACAATTCATTATTGATGCAATAATTCTTAGATTAGGCTATGCTATATGGAATACAATATTAACATTAGGACCATTTTGTTATGCATTTAACCTTGATAGCATTAATCTGAATTTTGGCACAGGTGCTCCCATGGACTTCTTATGTCAACACTGTTTTATATTGCGGCTATTCAGAATCAAGGGAAACTCTCAAAAGGAAGCATTGATGATGGTGATGTTAAGGTGAACAACGAGCAAATGGTTCTGAGGGTAACTGAAGAGGGCTTTGGTGCAGCTGATGGGAAAAAATCTATTGAAATAGCAACTGAAGAACAGAACTATGGAGAAACTTATGATCCTTTGGCAAATTTACCTATTGAGTTCTATCATTATTATATTGGAAGCAACAATGACATGGGAACATTAATTGAGGTAATCTGAACTACTTTTATTAATTAAATTCTACATCTCTTGTGAAACAACACTTTTCTTTTTGTTTCTTTAGAATTCATATTTGTGGAACTTAACTGAGTATGAAGGCTGCTAGTTTTACTTAACTGATTCACCACTTACAACTACTACTAGTAGCAGCTTATATTTAATTAACTTGCATATTCATTGTTAGTCCTTGATTGTTAAGGCTGCCGATTAATCTCATGCTGGTTAGAAGAGGATGGGATGCCTAGACTGTTATCCTACATAGGGAGTTTGTTAGATAGATAGCATTCTGTTGATCCACATGTAATAGTGAGTTGTGGAAGTTAGTAGTTAAGCTTATTGTATAAATAGCACACTGTGCTTATAACACTGATTCAAGGGTTGATTCACAATTCAATTGAATTATGAATTCTAATCTCTCTGTGATTCTATTTACTATGGCATCATTCAGGTGCATGTTTTTGTATAGATTTGTATGGATATGCCTGCTAATGTGAGTTCCACTCCAGTTATAGCTATATAAGATAACTGTTTGATTTGTTCTCTCATTAGTGTCACTTTTTTTTTTAAAAATCTCTACTTTTCATATCGGTTCCCATAGAAACCCGATATGAAAAGTCTATTTTTTTTTAAAAAAAAAGACTTTTCATATCGGTTTTCTATGGGAACCGATATGAAAAGTCTTTTTTTTTTAAAAAGAGACTTTTCATATCGGTTTTAGGGGCGACCGATATAAAAACAACTTTTCATAACGGTTCAGGAACCGATATGAAATGTCTCTATTTTTTATATCTCCTTTTTTGGCATCGGTTCGGGAACCGATATGAAATGTCAATTTTAACCGATATAAAAAGCCTTTTTTCCACTAGTGGTTCATCATTAGGTATGAAATTTTTGCAAAATTTCTTATTTCTATATCGATATGCATTCATAGACTGCTTTTGTAACATCCGCAAAATAATTAATAGAATTATTTGGGTGTTAATCCAATTAAATCAATTTAGTACTTAACTGGTAAATTTATCGAGTGCTAAAATTATTTATTTGTCGTCATCGGATCGTTAACCGGATAATACGGACCAAGGAAGTTTTGGAATCGAAATAGGAGATTTCGATCAATATGGTAATTTGACCGCGTTACAACAAATATATTAAATAAATATATATGTGTATACGTGTGTGCATGTGAGAGGAGAAGAAAAGAAATTAATTAAAATGAAAGAAAGAAAGAAGAAGGGAGAGACAGTGAGAGAACCGAGAGGAAAACAGAGAGAAGAGAAAAAGAAAAGAAGAGAGAAAGAAAGGGGGAGGAAGAAGAAGGGGAAAAAGGGGGCACTTCCGCTCAATGAAACGACTTCCTTCCAACACGAAAAATACTCAGCGTTACTTCCTCTTCGATTTGGTACCAACATCTTCATCATCAACTCACTCTACACGAATTTACCATTTTCGGTTTGAAGCTCAAGGTGGCGTTTTTGAGAGTGATCTTCGTCAATAAAGCGGTTTGAAGGCTAGGGGAGTTCGAATGGAGGCTTGGGTACTAGTTTGGAGTGAAAGAATCAAGGTTTGATTGGGTGAGATTTGAGAAATCAAATTTGGGGGTTTTTGTGAATAGTGATTAGAAGTTGGGGAAGATGATGAATAGTGTCCGTGGAGAATTTCGGGAAAATCGGTATTTCGGTCAAAAAGCGGTTTCGTGATCGAGTGGAAAGCTTTGGAAGCGGTTTGGGTGTCGCCGGAGCGGGGAATGTTCGTGTGGCTACTCGGTGATTTGGCGAAGTCTCGGCAATTTTCAAGTCTCGGTGTCGGCACACGCTTCGAGGGTGAGTTCTACTCACGTTTAGGATTTTTATGTTTCGAATTATTAATTAACTGTTTTATCGCTTTCGCTGGACTGGAATATTTCTGGATATTGTCTGTTTCGGATTAGGAATCGATCGGAGCGAGTCTCGAGTTATGTCGCGTTGAAACAGAATTTTTGGTGGTTTCATTTCGAAAGATTTTGACTTAAAAACCGTTAATTGGAAAATATGTCGTTTTTGATAAAATCCGTTTTGATTGAGTTTTTGATTGGGTTGATTGATTGTGTGGTTTTAGTTGGGTCTATTTTGTTGGTTGTTTGGTCTGTTTTCGATCGGAACGAGTATCGGGATCAATCGGAAAGCAATTTTTCATAAAACAGGCCATTTTTGCAATGCTGTCAAATGAGCACGACCCGTGCGTCCAGGGGCACGACCCGTGCGCCTTGTTCTGTCCAAAATTTTCAAAGTGCCCAAAATGATTCCGTTTCGATTCCAATCCTCTCCTAATCCTTTCCTAACCCTTCCATAATGATATTAGGCTTATTATGCCATGATTTTGCGTACGTTTCAAAAGGGCTTTATAAAATACTTTCGAAGTTGAAAATTGTGTCGAAATGTGGTCAACTAGAGTGCGAGTGTGAACTTGGATTTTATAAAATGTGGATTAAAGTGTTTCATTGATTGTCTGATTTGATGGACCGTGGGTTCATGGTACTGTAGATATATATGTTTATATATATATATATCGAGTTGGGTGACGACCCATGTTTTGACATACTAGGCGGGGCAGTCATGCTCCCCCAACCTAGGCTCCGTGCCAATAGGAGAATGTACTATTGGTAAGGGGGTTCACCGGGATTAGCACTGGATTTGCAGTCGGTGTTATGTCATGAGTTTGTTGTACGTTCACCGGGATTAGCACTGGATTTGCAGTCGGTGTCGTACTGTGCGATACACCGGGATTAGCACTGGATTTGCAGTCGGTGCCGCACTTTGTTTGTTGTACGTTCACCGGGATTAGCACTGGATTTGCAGTCGGTGTCGTACTGTGTGATACACCGGGATTAGCACTGGATTTGCAGTCGGTGCCGCACTTTGTTTGTTCACGTTCACCGGGGTTAGCACTTTATTGCAGTCGGTGTCGTGATGATTTTTAAAAAGGATTTTTAATTGAACCGGGAGAGTTAGTAGGGGTCTCGGTAGAACTCACTGAGATTGTATCTCACTGTTTAAATGTTGTTGTTTTACAGAGACACAGGGACAGCGGAAATCCAAGAGGCACGAGTAGGTTGAGCTCGGACTGGATGCTGATAGCCTAGCTTTATGTTTAAGCTTATTTCCCTTTTGTTGTCTGTATACTAAAACGTTATGTATTTAGTGTATATCTTTCTTCCGCTTTCTTGTATGATACTGAATACTATAGATGCTGATGGTATATGGTCTGAGAACCATATTGTCTTGTTGTAAATAAGACTGTTTGGGTTTTATTCAGCGAAAAATTTATAGTGATATTCAGTGTCTAAGCAGGAAATATATCTCTGATGTGTTACTAATGTGCACTTTGGTATTTTTAGTCGATAAATTATACCGGGGTGTTACAGTTGGTATCAGAGCAGTTCGACCTAGTCGGACTTAGTTTAGGGTTGAGTCGATTCCTTGTTAGTCCTTTTTGTAATTACACTTGTGATGCTAAGAGACATTGAGCCTGATCAACTTAATACTTAGTGCATCATAAGCGGAATTATGACTGGATGATCAAGACGCAATCCTCGACCACAATCGGAATCTTCAACCGGTGCATCCTCAGGAAAGGTGACATGACGGTGGAAGAATACACCGCTAAGTTTGAGAAGTTGTCTCAGTTTTACCAAGTGGTAAAGTAAGCTTCGGATGACGAACGGAGAATGCAGAAGTATAAGACGGGCATAAGTGCTTTTATGATTTATGGTCTCAGTTCTTATACTGCTACAAATTATGTTGCCTTAATGCAACCAGCCTATGTCGCCGAGGATGATCTCATAGGAAATATGGGAAGGGAAAAAAGGTAGTTGAAATATCAACTCCGAATGCAAAGTCCTAAGATAATTTTATCAAAGGAAAAGCAGGTGCAATTCTTCGATTCTTCAAAGGTCAGAAGATGTTCTAACTGTGGAAAGCCTCACAGCGGTGATTGCAAGCGAAGATCTAATCGGTGCTATTATAGAAATGTAGAGGGTCACTATGGTAAAGAGTGCCCCGTAAGGAAAGGTTCCAAGGAGTCACAAGCAGCTCTAAGGCAAGGACAAGTCAACATTCTGGATGTTTAGCCAGTTACGACTGCAGACAATCTACTGAGGGCTATGGGATCAGTTTTCAATAACTCGATCAGTATATTATATGGTTCGGGTGCAACCTATTGCTGTATATCCCGATCGCGTGTGAATCGGTTGGGATTAGCCTTATCATCGCTATCCGAGCCGATGACTATTTTAAACTGCTGCTAAGGGTCGTGTCCAGACATAATCTTTGTATCGGATTGTCTACTTGTCATAGGAGGCAGAAATCTTGTTGTAGAATTTATTGTTTGCCTATGAGAAGTGTGGACACCATTTTGGGTATGGATTGGATGACTGCAAATCATGTTGCAATCGACTGTGTTAATCAACTACCAGTTTCTCTTCAGAATCAGTTGAATTGTCTAAGACAAATTCTGAAGCGGTTACCCAGTTCACCTTAGACGGTCAATCCTCATTCCAAGGTGCGGAAGCACATGTTAGTATGTTATCTGCATCCACTGGAACTAGTATTAGATTTATCATCTGTACAAGTTGTGAATGACTTTTTGGATGATCTCTGGATGTTTTTCACGATGAAGTTTCTTCTGAACCTCCAGAGCGAGAAGTAGAGTCTACTGTAGAATTGATTCCTGGCACGGGATCAATATCTATTGTTTCTTATTGAAGGTTTCTTGAGAATTAAAGGAAATAGAGTCTCAACTTGAAGAGTCGATGTTAAAGAAATTCTGTCGACCGAGTGCTTCTCTAAGGAGTGCTCTGGTGTGGTTAATCGAAAGGAAAAATGGTAGCATGAGATCGTGCATTGATTATCGACAACTCAACAAGGTGACGACCAGGAATAAATATCCCTTACCAAGGATAGACGATTTGCTTGAGTAATTTGAGGTGCTGCAGTGTTTTCAGAAATTGATCTGAGGTCGGGATATCGTCAAATAAAGGTTAGAGCCTTAGATATTCCGAAGACAGCTTTCCGTACCAGGTATGGACATTACGAGTTAGTAGTGATGCCCTTCGGTTCAACTAATGCTCCAGCGATATTCGTGGATTACCTGAACCGAGTTTTCCTCAATTACCTAGATCAATTTGTAGTCGTTTTCATTGATGATATCTTGGTGTACTCTAAGACCATTGAGGAGCATGTTCAACATCTCCGCATTGTTCTGAGTGTACTCCGAGGAAAGAAGTTGTACGCGAAGCCGTCGAAGCGTGACTTCTGGATGCCGATTGTGAAGAACGTTTTCAAGAGTTGAGGATTTTGACTTCTGCTCCAACCCTGATTCTTCCAGATCCGTTTTTGGGATTCCAAAGTTACAGCGACCCTTCTGGGAATGGTTTGAGATGTGTTCTCATGCAGAATCAACAAGTGGTAGCTTGGGTGTCCAGACAATTAAAGTCTCATGAGAAGAGATATCCGACTCATAATTTGTAATTGGCATCTATTGTGTATGCACTGAAGATTTGGAGACGTTACCTTTATGGGTCTCGTTTCGAAGTCTTTAGTGATCACAAAAGTTTAAAGTATCTGCTTGATCAGAAAGAACTGAATAACAGGCAGAGAAGGTGGGTGGAATTTCTGAAGGATTATGACTTCGAATTGAAGTATCATCCGGGAAAGGCTAATGTTGTAGCTGAAGCACTAAGTAGGAAATCCATCCACATAGCAGAGTTGATGCTGCAAGAAATGGGATTGTTAGAGTCTTTTAGATCTAAGTTGGAGTACATCCATAAGTTTCCACTTTGGTGGCGAGGTATTAGTTTGTTAACCTCTCCTTGGTGAAGGTTGACAACGAGATTGTCTTACGAGATTCCGTTTGACAAAATGAACGTGAATACGAATATGTAAGTGAGGTAACTGCTGACTGTTTTCACATTGCGAAAAAGCACCAAAGGATTAATTGATGAATCTGCTGCAAGGGACTGGAATTTCCGAAGTGAAGCTTGGCGTGCGGTGTGATAATTTTGAAAAAATCATTTTTTTTTGTGAAAACCCGCATGCTAAAGTTAATTTTGGGAACGAATCGAGAGGCTAATAGGATCTGATTGAGGAAAATCATAGAAGGCGTGCTTAGGTTGAGGGGAAAGGGGAAACTCAACGCTACTGGCTAATTTGGAAAGGAATCGGGTGCGTCGTTGGTAAAAACCTCGTGATGAAGTTGCAATAGAGGAAAAAGAGTTCTGAGTTCTGTTTGAAAGTTGTTTTGAGAACAACTGATATGATTTTCATTACGTTCAAATTATTTGATGTCCCCGTGGTTTATTTCTACGTTTAAGATAAACGTTTCTGGTAAATCCTCATTCCATCTTTTTGAAGAGTTCTATCTCGAAATTTCGGGGGCGAGTCAGAAAGTTTCACAAGCGACTTTTTCGTCACATTGTCGGTATGTACGAGAACCGTTAAGGATATTAGAAGATTTGTTGAGAAAGTGTTTACACCTTTCGAGGAAATCGTGTTTGTTTTTACCCTTACCGAGGAGTACCAATTTGTGGATCTCATTTTCAACCTGTATTTCTATCAAGTGTCTTATATTAGACCCTTTGATTTAGATTAATCAAAGTTGGGGAGCAAGTGAGGAATGAAGCTTAGGGAGTGTTTTCGAACGCGGTGCCGAGCTTATGTAGGCGAAAGAGGAGTTTCTCGTGCCGATTCGTAATAAGAGAGTTCGGACTGTAATCTTAGAAGCGTTCTGGGGTAGTAGTGGATCATACCGGGAGATTGATGTGCCAACTTCGTGAAGATTTCTACTCATTTCGTTAATTCAGGAATGTTTTCCAGCAAAATTTAAGACCTTTCTAAGAATGTCGATTCTCGGTTAGTCGGATAAAAGGCTTGACGAAATTTTGAGGACAAAATTCTTTTAAGTTGGGGAGAATGTAACATCCGCAAAATAATTAATAGAATTATTTGGGTGTTAATCCAATTAAATCAATTTAGTACTTAACTGGTAAATTTATCGAGTGCTAAAATTATTTATTTGTCGTCATCGGATCGTTAACCGGATAATACGGACCAAGGAAGTTTTGGAATCGAAATAGGAGATTTCGATCAATATGGTAATTTGACCGCGTTACAACAAATATATTAAATAAATATATATGTGTATACGTGTGTGCATGTGAGAGGAGAAGAAAAGAAATTAATTAAAATGAAAGAAAGAAAGAAGAAGGGAGAGACAGTGAGAGAACCGAGAGGAAAACAGAGAGAAGAAGAGAAAAAGAAAAGAAGAGAGAAAGAAAGGGGGAGGAAGAAGAAGGGGAAAAAGGGGGCACTTCCGCTCAACGAAACGACTTCCTTCCAACACGAAAAATACTCAGCGTTACTTCCTCTTCGATTTGGTACCAACATCTTCATCATCAACTCACTCTACACGAATTTACCATTTTCGGTTTGAAGCTCAAGGTGGCGTTTTTGAGAGTGATCTTCGTCAATAAAGCGGTTTGAAGGCTAGGGGAGTTCGAATGGAGGCTTGGGTACTAGTTTGGAGTGAAAGAATCAAGGTTTGATTGGGTGAGATTTGAGAAATCAAATTTGGGGGTTTTTGTGAATAGTGATTAGAAGTTGGGGAAGATGATGAATAGTGTCCGTGGAGAATTTCGGGAAAATCGGTATTTCGGTCAAAAAGCGGTTTCGTAATCGAGTGGAAAGCTTTGGAAGCGGTTTGGGTGTCGCCGGAGCGGGGAATGTTCGTGTGGCTACTCGGTGATTTGGCGAAGTCTCGGCAATTTTCAAGTCTCGGTGTCGGCACACGCTTCGAGGGTGAGTTCTACTCACGTTTAGGATTTTTATGTTTCGAATTATTAATTAACTGTTTTATCGCTTTCGCTGGACTGGAATATTTCTGGATATTGTCTGTTTCGGATTAGGAATCGATCGGAGCGAGTCTCGAGTTATGTCGCGTTGAAACAGAATTTTTGGTGGTTTCATTTCGAAAGATTTTGACTTAAAAACCGTTAATTGGAAAATATGTCGTTTTTGATAAAATCCGTTTTGATTGAGTTTTTGATTGGGTTGATTGATTGTGTGGTTTTAGTTGGGTCTATTTTGTTGGTTGTTTGGTCTGTTTTCGATCGGAACGAGTATCGGGATCAATCGGAAAGCAATTTTTCATAAAACAGGCCATTTTTGCAATGCTGTCAAATGAGCACGACCCGTGCGTCCAGGGGCACGACCCGTGCGCCTTGTTCTGTCCAAAATTTTCAAAGTGCCCAAAATGATTCCGTTTCGATTCCAATCCTCTCCTAATCCTTTCCTAACCCTTCCATAATGATATTAGGCTTATTATGCCATGATTTTGCGTACGTTTCAAAAGGGCTTTATAAAATACTTTCGAAGTTGAAAATTGTGTCGAAATGTGGTCAACTAGAGTGCGAGTGTGAACTTGGATTTTATAAAATGTGGATTAAAGTGTTTCATTGATTGTCTGATTTGATGGACCGTGGGTTCATGGTACTGTAGATATATATGTTTATATATATATATATCGAGTTGGGTGACGACCCATGTTTTGACATACTAGGCGGGGCAGTCATGCTCCCCCAACCTAGGCTCCGTGCCAATAGGAGAATGTACTATTGGTAAGGGGGTTCACCGGGATTAGCACTGGATTTGCAGTCGGTGTTATGTCATGAGTTTGTTGTACGTTCACCGGGATTAGCACTGGATTTGCAGTCGGTGTCGTACTGTGCGATACACCGGGATTAGCACTGGATTTGCAGTCGGTGCCGCACTTTGTTTGTTGTACGTTCACCGGGATTAGCACTGGATTTGCAGTCGGTGTCGTACTGTGTGATACACCGGGATTAGCACTGGATTTGCAGTCGGTGCCGCACTTTGTTTGTTCACGTTCACCGGGGTTAGCACTTTATTGCAGTCGGTGTCGTGATGATTTTTAAAAAGGATTTTTAATTGAACCGGGAGAGTTAGTAGGGGTCTCGGTAGAACTCACTGAGATTGTATCTCACTGTTTAAATGTTGTTGTTTTACAGAGACACAGGGACAGCGGAAATCCAAGAGGCACGAGTAGGTTGAGCTCGGACTGGATGCTGATAGCCTAGCTTTATGTTTAAGCTTATTTCCCTTTTGTTGTCTGTATACTAAAACGTTATGTATTTAGTGTATATCTTTCTTCCGCTTTCTTGTATGATACTGAATACTATAGATGCTGATGGTATATGGTCTGAGAACCATATTGTCTTGTTGTAAATAAGACTGTTTGGGTTTTATTCAGCGAAAAATTTATAGTGATATTCAGTGTCTAAGCAGGAAATATATCTCTGATGTGTTACTAATGTGCACTTTGGTATTTTTAGTCGATAAATTATACCGGGGTGTTACAGCTTTTAGCAATGGTTATGTGTTTATAGGGACTAATCAAAAGTAATTCAATATTACAGCTTATGGACACAAATATTAAAATAAAATTAAATGTGACCCATGAGTGAGATGGCCATCAGGTAAATTGCATGGCTCACACAAAGTGATCAAATTTTTGGAGTATCTCTGAAATCATTGTTTGGTTTATTAGACAAGTGGCTAATGGGAAATTCAATAATTAGGGTTAGTGTAAATTTATATACAATTATATATTGCTTTCTCTTTTTGAGTCAGGACTAGCTAGGCACTTATATGTGAGAATGTGGGAAAAAAGGAGTTATGAAACTTTGTTAAAATAATTCAAAGTTGTTACTCATCTAGACTTTATTTAAACAACTTTTCATTTACTTTTTTATTCTTTTTTTTTCCGTCAAAATAAGTGTCTACTTCTGATTCTTAAAGAGAATACAGTATATAATAATATATAAATTCACAAGATTCCTACTATTTGGACACATGTCTATTAAACCAAACAACAATTTGGGGTGGTTCTCAAGTAGCTTTGGTGTCTTTGTGTGATCAGGCCATCTATAGTTTGAGAAAATGTGATAGCAACAAGCTCATGAAATCAGCTTGTAAAATGTAAGCTAAGGTCATAAATATTTTTCTCATTGCAACTTAGTATTGTACATTTTATATTGTGTACTAACATAACGTATATATTATGGCAACTTCTGGGAATACACTTGTGGTTATATTTATACATTTTTATTCCTTGCAATACTTTTGTATTTATATAATTGTGTTTGTTGTTTTGATTATAATGTTGAGTTAAGAAACTGAAAAGAAGTAAAATTGAAATTAAAAAAGAAAGGTTTTAATGACAGACTTTTATTAATAAATGGACTTAAAACCTCTCTATTGCGAGTTGATTTAAGCATTTAAAAGAATCGTTTTACACCGGTTGTAAAAAGAATTGGTGGGAAAAGTTCAACTTTTTTTTTTGACGTGAAAACAACATAACTTTAAAATCGGTTTAGAAAGTCCAATTTGTCAGGTGTTGTATCCCTTAATTTATTGTACTAAAAGAAAATTCAGAGAAGAACTAAATTATTTCAAGTATTGCACCAAATGAAATAATAATTTTGAACTATAATATTTCGATTCCTCTCAAAAACTACGTTACCCCCAAAAATACTACATCCAAATACACCCTAAATGACTCCAAGCAAAATTTTGTCTTTATCACTTTAGTTATTTATTTATATTTTTGAAACATATTAGTTTTAAAATATTAATCTTATTTCAGAATAATATTTTGTATTAAAAAAAAAGATACAAAATATTATTCGATCCCCGCCTTGGGTACGGAGCAGCGTTAAAACTCTGGGCCAGCTGTCCTGCCCCTCAAGGCACCTACAATGAGCGAGGGATTAGTCACTGGTATCCGTGCGGTGGATACCCGGGTTTACCCAAGAATAATATTTTGTATTAGTAATTATTAAAAAGGAATTTATAAAGTAAGAGGAATCATCGTGAACACCCAAAAATTACTGTCCCGATCGTTGTTGCAGTTTTTTAATGCCCTTATTCTCTTCATTAATATCCCTTCTGGCTCCCGCTCAAGAGGGCTTTTTTGGTGTGAACAGGGTATCTTTACGCGTAACTGCATAGATTAATCCCTCAATCTGGGTAAGACCACAATAGCAGTAAAGCTCTCCCACAATAGCATTCTCAAGTCTGGATTCGAACTCATGATCTAGGTTAACCTGGAAGAGACTCACACCATGTCATCCAAGTGCTTTTTAAATAGACCTTATGAGTTTATTAAGAAAAAATATAGACCTTATAAAATAATAATTGATTTTATTGAGTTTATTTTTATTTTTTGAGATCATTATATTGAGTTTAATTACAACTAGCTTCATCCAGAGTTAGTTGCTAGCACTAAAATAGTTCTATTATACTATACTATTATATATATATATATATATATATATATATATATATATATATATATATATATAAAAAGAAAGTTTCTTAGAAAGTGAGGTAGTCAATAATAATATTGAAGATATATGTTTCAATCAAACCTTTTGTATGTTACGGAAAATATTGATTAATATTTGATAACGATCACAATATATTTTACTTCTCAATTTAGAAGTCTCCCCACTACTAACTACTAAGAAAATCATTAGAAAGTGATGGACGAAAACTGGGGTTTAATATATATTAATATAAAAGACTTAACAAAAATAAATATTTTAAAAGGGTAGAGTCTTCTTTTTAATGTTGTTTTTACAAACAAGTCTTACTTTTAATATTAGTCAATATAGTTAATGTTTTCTCTCCAGCTAGCATAGCGTGTGAACCGGTATGTTACATGGACAAACATGGAACAATGCTTAAACTTAGTGGTGGGAATAGGCCGGGCCGAACTGGGCTTTGCATGTCCTGAGTGGCCTGTGGCCTAACATAGACTCATTTTTTAGGCTTGGTCCGGCCTTTCTGAAAGCCTAGCAAGGCCTGAAAGCCTATTTGACTCTTTTTTTAAGAAGACCTACAACATTTCAATGGTGTAAGCTTTTAAACATATACTAACAAGCTAATAGGTCAATGAGATTAAGTTCTAACTGAGACCCAAAAACCTTTTAGAAAAATATCTTTATATGACATCCTATTTAAATTCTATTTTATAATAATAACTTCAACTATGTCAAAAATTGATATAGATTAACATGTTTGAACTAACAAAAAATGTTAGCAAAGTTTTAACTTAACACAAAGTACCAAATTCAAAATAAAATAATATTAGTAATTAAAAATATTAGTTACATTTATTTAAATAGGCCGGCCTGATAGGCCTAAAAGGCTTTTCCGATGGTCTATTTAGCTAAATAAGCTTTTAAAAAATCTTTGGCCTTATCTGTTTAAAAAAAAGCCTGACCTAGCTGGGCCTGTCGTAGCTTGGGCCGTAGGCCCCTGTTAGGCGGTCTGGCCTATTCCCACCCCTACTTAAAGTCTGTATTTTTTTTGATAAGAAAATGTTAGTGGGGGTGGGGGAATGTTAGTTTCCAGGACTTGAACCCCTGGACC
Source organism: Astragalus membranaceus (assembly GCA_039519185.1). Taxonomy (NCBI): domain Eukaryota; kingdom Viridiplantae; phylum Streptophyta; class Magnoliopsida; order Fabales; family Fabaceae; genus Astragalus; species Astragalus membranaceus. The sequence goes on from CM076853.1 coordinate 15,967,876, forward strand.
CCCTTCATGCAACTCCTTCGTGTCCCTTAGCTCGTCAACTGAGCTACCTTCCCGGGACTTAAAGTCTGTAATTTAATACTTCTCGATTCGTCAGGGTCGTGCTTGAGATTTGGGTGCCCGATGCAAAATTTGAATTTGGTGCCCTATTTCTTAAATGTAAAAGTATGTAATTTAATACTTCTATATACTGCTTAAAGTTAGTCTAGAGGTAGTTTGTGTAAAGTTACTCTACATCCCGGCCTTTATTTTAGATCTAATCCAATAGTCACAAATGTATTATTTTATTACAACATGTAAAATAAAATATTATGGATTAAATGTCAAAATTTACATAAACATTGAAAAGTTCATACCAAAATTACAAAAGAATTAATTATAGCAAAAATAGTTACAAATGTATCTATCAATCAAACATTTAGTAGTAGCATTTCACACTAGTAATGTAACACCCCGGTTTTTCTAACATGTAGAAGCACCGAAATGTACAACTAGCGGAATAATCAGAGGACACAGTTCTTGCTTATAATTGGACCAACAAACTTTTTCCGAAATAAACATAAGATCGGAATAATAACACTTCATACCATAGAAGTCATTCGGCATACAACCGATCGGAGTACAACATCCGAGTCCAATACATAAAGCAGAAACTGAAATAAGGTTTATACAACTCATACAACACAAGTTCGTACAACCCAAAGGTACAATACAATAAAGGAAAACAGCTAGATCTTCGGCGTCTCCAAGAACATAGCACTACTCGTGCACAATAGCCTTCCTTTTTCCCTGCTTAGCTGAAAAACAACAACATATGATTGGGTGAGATAACACTATCTCAGTGAGTCCTACCGTACCCCCTCACCGACACTCGGTTCAATTATTAAACCGTTTTCAAAAATTATTAGCTACCACGAGCTTATAATCGAAATGCCAAGCAAATCGTGTTCAGTAAGAAGTCTTATTTTTTTATAAGCATAAACCGACTGCAATCTGTGCTAATCCCGGCAGCTTTTAAGAAGTCTTTTAACACCATAGCTTAACCGACTGCAATCCGTGCTAATCCCGGTAGCTATATCTTTTACCTTTAGCATAAGCCGACTGCAATCCGTGCTAATCCCGGCAACCCGTGAGTTGACCACGCCAAAACACATTCAGGGCCTAGGTAAGGGGTCATGACTACCCTCCCTAGTATGCTACTTGTCGGATCGTCACCCAACGCGATATATGTATTACAATACATATCGATTCTCGAGAGTTAGATAATATATATCTATTTGATCACCAAAGGATCTATCACATATGTTTATTTGATAATTTATATCTTTCGATCTATAACCCGTTTTGATGAATAATATAAAACATCCGGCGTTATAATCATAATCAGTTGACATATATAACATATACATATACAGTAGCCATCAGCCGATGTTCTCACACGCGCACTATGGTTTTCGTTCTCGATCAAATATGTTTTCGAAACTCTTTTCCAAAAACATGAATTGAATGGTTTCAAAATAGTGATTTCTGTAGGTTAACAACCTTAAAATTTATTTGGAAAGAGATTAGAAAAGGTTCGGGATTGAACGGAGCGTTGAACGTGAAAAACGGAATTACGCATCAAAAAGGTCACAGTGGCGCGCGGCGCGCAACCCACGCGTGACTGGCGCGCGACTTGACAGAAGCGCAGCCCAGAATCACGCACGGCGCGCGACCTGCGCGCGAATGGCGCGCGAGCGGACAGAACCCAATTCAAGAGTGGCGCGCGGCGCGCGACCTGCGCGCGAATGGCGCGCGAGTGGACAGAACTTCCAGTTCTGATGCTCAATTCGCATCTTTTCTCACTATCGCTCTCCGTTCGCTCTCGATTCGGTTCCTAATCTTCATTCCCCTGAAACTCAGAAAATTCCACAATATTCCAGACATATATTCAATACAAAATCATCACCAAAATCCTTTCAATTGTATCATGATTTGCATGAAACGAAAAGAGGTATTTTCGCGAAAAGTCAGAATTTGTTTTCGAAATCTTCGGGACTCGGTTTTAAACAGATTTTCGAATTACCCAAACAGTTCAAATATTCAAAATATTCAACTCTTTTATTCCCTATTCGTGAGTAAGACTCACCGTGACGACGATTGTTCCGTAAGCTCTCTAACCGAAACGCGAATTAACCGAACACGGACTATCGAGCAAGAACCGAAGGCACCAACACAGTCACAACAGCAACTCAGCAGCAAAATCACCAGGACAGCAACTACGTTGAGATTGAGACTAGTGCAGCAACACCCTTTGCCAAACTTCTCTCTCCACTTCGAATTTATGGGTTGAACTTCAGTGTTCCACTAGAAGCACACATGCAAGCACTAAAACTCAGAATTGAACCACATCCATGACTTGAAGCTTGAAGGTTTCGAAAATGGCAAGGAGAGGCATAGAGGGAATCAGTTCATAAAATTGATACTGTTGAACTGGAAATTGAAAGTAGAGTAGGAATTGGTTCAGATTACTTACATGCAAAACAATTTCTGGGTTTCCCTTCTTCTTCTCCTTCCTCAAGTCGCGCCCCTCCCCCCTTGCTCCTCTGTTTCAGCTTTTCTATTTTCTTTTTCAGAATAATGAGGAAATGATCTAAGTGGCTGAGTTTATATAAAAGGGGTGTGAAATTTCCAAATTGCCCTTCAGCTTATGAATGCCTAATTGAATTATGACTAAGCACAATACATTAGAGAATGGGGTTGTTTTGAGGATTTCCTCGACTATAAATACCCGGGACACGAATAATTATTCCCATAAATAATTACTCGGTCCTAGATACTATAATACGAGTCTTTAAAAATTAGGGGTGTTACAATCTCCCCAACTTTTAAAAATTTTGTCCGCAAAATTGACGAGGCATACCTTAAGCGAAAAGATATGGATAGCGAGTTCGCATGTCCTTTTCCAATTCCCAGGTAGCCTCCTCGGCTGAAAAGCCCTCCCATACTACCTTGACAATCGGAATAGTCCTTGAACGCAAAGTCTTCATACCACGCTCCATGATATAACTAGGAGAAGGTTGAAAGGATAAATCCGGTCGAAGGTCAATTGTATCAACACTCAGTGGCTGAAGGGGATCAGGAATATACTTTCTCAACTGAGATACATGAAAGACATCATGAAGATTGGATAAGGCAGGAGATAAAGCAAGACGATACGCAAGTGGCCCAATATGCTCGATAATTTGGAAGGGTCCAACGTATCGAGGACTGAGTTTCTTCGTTCGCAAGGCTCTACCTGTGCCTATAGTTGGAGAAACTTTCAGAAATACATGATTACCAACCTCAAACTCCAAAGGTCTCCTTCGGTTGTCGGCATAGCTCTTTTGTCTACTCTGTGCGACCTTCATCCTTTCTTGAATCAATTTGACTCTTTCTGTGGTCTCCCGGACCATGTCCGGTCCCAAAAACTTGTTTTCGCCGATATCATACCAACATAGTGGGGTCCTACACTTTCTCCCATAAAGTGCCTCAAACGGTGCCATACCGATGCTTGAATGATAACTGTTGTTGTAAGCAAATTCAATCAATGGAAGATGATCTTCCCACTTCTTACCGTTATCTAATACACATGCCCTCAACATATCTTCTAGAGTCTGAATGGTCCTCTCTGTCTGACCATCCGTCTGAGGATGATAAGCCGTGCTAAGAAGTACTCTCGTTCCCATAGCTTCATTCAGCGCTCTCCAAAACCTAGATGTAAACTTAGGATCTCTGTCTGACACTATAGTAGTCGGAACCCCGTGCAATCTGACGATGTTCCTCATATATTCCTCGGCCAACTTTGACACTTTGAAATTCGAACGAACAGGGATAAAGTGAGCAGACTTTGTCAGTCGGTCCATAATTACCCAAATAGAATCATTGCCGGCCTGCGACCTCGGCAAGCCCATAACGAAATCCATGGAAATATCTTCCCATTTCCAAACAGGAATATCCAGCGGTTGTAATTGACCGCCCGGCCTTCGGTGCTCCGCCTTAACCTTCTGACAGGTCAAGCACCGAGAAACAAATTCAGCAACTTCGGCCTTCATCCCAGGCCACCAATACAATAACTTCAAGTCTCGGTACATCTTGGTGGATCCCGGATGTACGGAGTATTGACTCCTATGAGCTTCTTCCAATACTTGCCTTTTGATATCATCATCATCGGGAATACAGATCCTCCCATTAAAGCAAATCACACCATCACTATCCTCAGTGAAATCTGGCGATCCCTTCTGAGACTGCAACTTCATATCAGCTCCTTGAGCTACACGGATTTGTTCCCTTAGCACACTGGCTATCCGTATATGCCGCAATACTATGCGGTCCCTCTTTCTTACCACTTTGAGCTTCATGTCTCTGAAAGATTCTAGCAGGGCCATTTCATGCACCATTAGTCTTGCCGTGTGAATCGTCTTTCGGCTCAGAGCATCAGCTACCACATTTGCCTTCCCAGGGTGGTACTTCAACTCGAAGTCATAATCCTTTAAAAACTCGGTCCACCTTCTTTGTCTATTATTCAACTCCTTTTGATCGAACAAATACTTCAAGCTTTTGTGATCACTAAAGACTTCGAAACGAGAACCGTAGAGGTAATGTCTCCAAATCTTTAGTGCAAACACAATTGCTGCAAGTTCCAAATCGTGAGTCGGGTAATTCCGCTCATGCGTCTTCAATTGCCTAGATGCATAGGCTACCACATGCTGATTCTGCATAAGGACGCATCCTAAACCCTTCCCTGAGGCATCACTGTAAATCTGAAATCCCAATGACGGATCCGGGAGAATTAGAATCGGAGCAGAAGTCAACTTCTCCTTTAATCCAAGAAAACACTCTTCACAATCAGCGTCCCAAGTAAACGGTTGGTTCTTGCGAGTCAATCGAGTAAGTGGAAGTACCAATTGTGAGAAACCTTCAATGAACCTTCTATAGTAACCTGCTAGACCCAGAAAGCTTCTGATCTCAGTCACTGACGTTGGTCTTTCCCATCTTAACACTGCGCCCACTTTGCTGGGGTCCACTGCAACTCCTTCCTGGGAAATCACATGACCCAAGAATTTCACCTCGGACATCCAAAAATCACACTTCGACGGTTTAGCATAAAGTTTCTTTTCTCGGAGTACTCCTAGAACAAAGCGGAGATGCTGAGCATGCTCCTCCACTGACTTTGAGTAAACCAGGATATCATCAATAAAAACGACCACAAACTGATCTAGGTAGGAATGAAATACTCTATTCATATAATCCATGAATATGGCTGGAGCGTTAGTCAATCCGAAGGGCATCACCACAAACTCGTAGTGTCCGTACCTCGTACGAAAAGCAGTCTTCGGAATGTCTAAGGCTCTTACCCTGATTTGATGGTACCCTGACCTTAGATCAATTTTGGAGAAAACTTTAGCACCTCGAAGTTGGTCAAGCAGATCATCTATCCTTGGCAATGGATACTTGTTCTTGATAGTGATTTTATTCAGCTGACGGTAGTCTATGCACAATCTCATACTTCCGTCCTTCTTCTTGACTAGCAATACCGGAGCACCCCATGGAGAAGCACTCGGTCGAATAAACTTCTTGGAAATTAATTCCTCAAGTTGAGACTTCAATTCCTTTAGTTCGAGAGGAGACATCCTATAAGGTGACATGGATATTGGTCCTGTACCGGGTGCCAGATCTATAGAGAATTCTACCTCTCGCTCTGGAGGCAAAGAGGAAACTTCCTCGGGAAAAACATCTAAGAATTCATTAACAATTTGAATAGACGATAAATCCAAATCAGCTTCAGTTGATGCAGACAAAATAACAACAAAAGCTTCCGCACCTTGGAATAGGGTCTGGCTGGCTGAAGCGAATGAAATAACACCATCATTTGCAGGTAGTGAATGTCCCGCTACTTCAGAAGGAAAATTAATTGCCCGATTGAAACAGTCAATAGTAATGTGATTGGAAGTCATCCAATTCATTCCCAAAACGATCTCCATTCCCCTCATAGGCAAACAGATAAAATCAACAACAAAATCCCTGCCTCCTATGGTAAGCAGACAGTTAAGGCACAATGATTGGGTTCGAACAGGACCCCTTGCAGCAGTACGAATTGTGATTGGTTCGGATATAGGAGATACTTCTAATCCTAACCGTTCAGCACATGCTTCGGAGACAAAACAGTGAGTAGCACCAGAATCATACAGAATATTAACAGTTTGGTTAAAGATAGAACCTGTACCCCTTATAAGATTATCAGCTGGCTTGATGGTCTTGGCATCCAAAGTGTTGACTCGAGCCTGTCTCGGAGCATCAGGAGACTCCAAGAAAGCTTTCCTTGCTGGACAGTTGTTGGCATAGTGACCCACCTCCTTGCACACATAGCACTGATTGGGCTTTGTCTCTGATTGACACTTCCCTTGATGATTCTTTTTACACACGGCGCATCTGCGGTACCCAACAGTGTCGTTCGACTGAACTTGCTTTCCCTTGTTTGCATTTCCCTTAAATCTCGGGTTTGATGAAGATGATTCATTACTCCTTTTCTTTTCATTCCAAAAGCCTCTTCTCTCAGCATACATTTTCTTGAGATCACTTTCTGCTGCGTGAGCTTGTTCAACAAGAGCAGGATATGAAGTCATGGCATATGAACTGAGGCCTTGGTTCACATCCCCCCTTAAACCTTGTTTGAACATCACTCTCTTCCATTTGTCATCCGGAGCATGAGTACCCAATTCATAGAACTGTGACAGTCTTTCGAACTTAGCAGCATATTGACCTACAGTCATTTCCCCTTGCTTTAGGCTGACAAATTCCATCTGTTTAGCCAACCTTTCAGATTCCGGAAAATAGTGACCCAAAAACATTTCCTTGAAGTTCGTCCACTGAAGCGGAGTCCCTTGAAGTTGCATCATTCTACGTGCATTTGTCCACCATGTGTGGGCATCCTCATCCAGAGCATTGGCAGCACAAAGTACCTTTTCTTCCTCAGTACACTGCAGAGTTACAAAGATCCTCTCCATTGCATCAACCCAGAAGTGAGCTTTCATAACATCGGATTCTCCCTTGAAGATTGGAGGTTTCATCTTCAAGAACTTAAAGTATGCCTTATGCGGGTCTTCCTGAGGTATAGGAGCTTGCTCATTCTGTGGTTGAGGTTGAGCTTGTTGTTGTTGCAGAAGTATCATGTCATTCATCATCTTTTGTTGATTTTCAATGACGTTCCGCATCCATTCGTGCTGAGGATCTTCTGGGGCAGCATTCCTTCGATTTCTTCCAGCCATGATTCTGCAAAGTATGCACAAAGTGTTTTAGTTGATCAGGCTAAACTCTAATAGCATACAAGGAAAAATCAGACTTAGAAGACTCAAAGGGTTCCTAATGGCTAAGTCCGACTAGGTCGAACCGCTCTGATACCAAATGTAACACCCCGGTTTTTCTAACATGTAGAAGCACCGAAATGTACAACTAGCGGAATAATCAGAGGACACAGTTCCTGCTTATAATTGGACCAACAAACTTTTTCCGAAATAAACATAAGATCGGAATAATAACACTTCATACCATAGAAGTCATTCGGCATACAACCGATCGGAGTACAACATCCGAGTCCAATACATAAAGCAGAAACTGAAATAAGGTTTATACAACTCATACAACACAAGTTCGTACAACCCAAAGGTACAATACAATAAAGGAAAACAGCTAGATCTTCGGCGTCTCCAAGAACATAGCACTACTCGTGCACAATAGCCTTCCTTTTTCCCTGCTTAGCTGAAAAACAACAACATATGATTGGGTGAGATAACACTATCTCAGTGAGTCCTACCGTACCGCCTCACCGACACTCGGTTCAATTATTAAACCGTTTTCGAAAATTATTAGCTACCACGAGCTTATAATCGAAATGCCAAGCAAATCGTGTTCAGTAAGAAGTCTTATTTTTTTATAAGCATAAACCGACTGCAATCTGTGCTAATCCCGGCAGCTTTTAGGAAGTCTTTTAACACCATAGCTTAACCGACTGCAATCCGTGCTAATCCCGGTAGCTATATCTTTTACCTTTAGCATAAGCCGACTGCAATCCGTGCTAATCCCGGCAACCCGTGAGTTGACCACGCCAAAACACATTCAGGGCCTAGGTAAGGGGTCATGACTACCCTCCCTAGTATGCTACTTGTCGGATCGTCACCCAACGCGATATATGTATTACAATACATATCGATTCTCGAGAGTTAGATAATATATATCTATTTGATCACCAAAGGATCTATCACATATGTTTATTTGATAATTTATATCTTTCGATCTATAACCCGTTTTGATGAATAATATAAAACATCCGGCGTTATAATCATAATCAGTTGACATATATAACATATACATATACAGTAGCCATCAGCCGATGTTCTCACACGCGCACTATGGTTTTCGTTCTCGATCAAATATGTTTTCGAAACTCTTTTCCAAAAACATGAATTGAATGGTTTCAAAATAGTGATTTCTGTAGGTTAACAACCTTAAAATTTATTTGGAAAGAGATTAGAAAAGGTTCGGGATTGAACGGAGCGTTGAACGTGAAAAACGGAATTACGCATCAAAAGGGTCACAGTGGCGCGCGGCGCGCAACCCACGCGTGACTGGCGCGCGACTTGACAGAAGCGCAGCCCAGAATCACGCACGGCGCGCGACCTGCGCGCGAATGGCGCGCGAGCGGACAGAACCCAATTCAAGAGTGGCGCGCGGCGCGCGACCTGCGCGCGAATGGCGCGCGAGTGGACAGAACTTCGAGTTCTGATGCTCAATTCGCATCTTTTCTCACTATCGCTCTCCGTTCGCTCTCGATTCGGTTCCTAATCTTCATTCCCCTGAAACTCAGAAAATTCCACAATATTCCAGACATATATTCAATACAAAATCATCACCAAAATCCTTTCAATTGTATCATGATTTGCATGAAACGAAAAGAGGTATTTTCGCGAAAAGTCAGAATTTGTTTTCGAAATCTTCGGGACTCGGTTTTAAACAGATTTTCGAATTACCCAAACAGTTCAAATATTCAAAATATTCAACTCTTTTATTCCCTATTCGTGAGTAAGACTCACCGTGACGACGATTGTTCCGTAAGCTCTCTAACCGAAACGCGAATTAACCGAACACGGACTATCGAGCAAGAACCGAAGGCACCAACACAGTCACAACAGCAACTCAGCAGCAAAATCACCAGGACAGCAACTACGTTGAGATTGAGACTAGTGCAGCAACACCCTTTGCCAAACTTCTCTCTCCACTTCGAATTTATGGGTTGAACTTCAGTGTTCCACTAGAAGCACACATGCAAGCACTAAAACTCAGAATTGAACCACATCCATGACTTGAAGCTTGAAGGTTTCGAAAATGGCAAGGAGAGGCATAGAGGGAATCAGTTCATAAAATTGATACTGTTGAACTGGAAATTGAAAGTAGAGTAGGAATTGGTTCAGATTACTTACATGCAAAACAATTTCTGGGTTTCCCTTCTTCTTCTCCTTCCTCAAGTCGCGCCCCTCCCCCCTTGCTCCTCTGTTTCAGCTTTTCTATTTTCTTTTTCAGAATAATGAGGAAATGATCTAAGTGGCTGAGTTTATATAAAAGGGGTGTGAAATTTCCAAATTGCCCTTCAGCTTATGAATGCCTAATTGAATTATGACTAAGCACAATACATTAGAGAATGGGGTTGTTTTGAGGATTTCCTCGACTATAAATACCCGGGACACGAATAATTATTCCCATAAATAATTACTCGGTCCTAGATACTATAATACGAGTCTTTAAAAATTAGGGGTGTTACAATCTCCCCAACTTTTAAAAATTTTGTCCGCAAAATTGACGAGGCATACCTTAAGCGAAAAGATATGGATAGCGAGTTCGCATGTCCTTTTCCAATTCCCAGGTAGCCTCCTCGGCTGAAAAGCCCTCCCATACTACCTTGACAATCGGAATAGTCCTTGAACGCAAAGTCTTCATACCACGCTCCATGATATAACTAGGAGAAGGTTGAAAGGATAAATCCGGTCGAAGGTCAATTGTATCAACACTCAGTGGCTGAAGGGGATCAGGAATATACTTTCTCAACTGAGATACATGAAAGACATCATGAAGATTGGATAAGGCAGGAGATAAAGCAAGACGATACGCAAGTGGCCCAATATGCTCGATAATTTGGAAGGGTCCAACGTATCGAGGACTGAGTTTCTTCGTTCGCAAGGCTCTACCTGTGCCTATAGTTGGAGAAACTTTCAGAAATACATGATTACCAACCTCAAACTCCAAAGGTCTCCTTCGGTTGTCGGCATAGCTCTTTTGTCTACTCTGTGCGACCTTCATCCTTTCTTGAATCAATTTGACTCTTTCTGTGGTCTCCCGGACCATGTCCGGTCCCAAAAACTTGTTTTCGCCGATATCATACCAACATAGTGGGGTCCTACACTTTCTCCCATAAAGTGCCTCAAACGGTGCCATACCGATGCTTGAATGATAACTGTTGTTGTAAGCAAATTCAATCAATGGAAGATGATCTTCCCACTTCTTACCGTTATCTAATACACATGCCCTCAACATATCTTCTAGAGTCTGAATGGTCCTCTCTGTCTGACCATCCGTCTGAGGATGATAAGCCGTGCTAAGAAGTACTCTCGTTCCCATAGCTTCATTCAGCGCTCTCCAAAACCTAGATGTAAACTTAGGATCTCTGTCTGACACTATAGTAGTCGGAACCCCGTGCAATCTGACGATGTTCCTCATATATTCCTCGGCCAACTTTGACACTTTGAAATTCGAACGAACAGGGATAAAGTGAGCAGACTTTGTCAGTCGGTCCATAATTACCCAAATAGAATCATTGCCGGCCTGCGACCTCGGCAAGCCCATAACGAAATCCATGGAAATATCTTCCCATTTCCAAACAGGAATATCCAGCGGTTGTAATTGACCGCCCGGCCTTCGGTGCTCCGCCTTAACCTTCTGACAGGTCAAGCACCGAGAAACAAATTCAGCAACTTCGGCCTTCATCCCAGGCCACCAATACAATAACTTCAAGTCTCGGTACATCTTGGTGGATCCCGGATGTACGGAGTATTGACTCCTATGAGCTTCTTCCAATACTTGCCTTTTGATATCATCATCATCGGGAATACAGATCCTCCCATTAAAGCAAATCACACCATCACTATCCTCAGTGAAATCTGGCGATCCCTTCTGAGACTGCAACTTCATATCAGCTCCTTGAGCTACACGGATTTGTTCCCTTAGCACACTGGCTATCCGTATATGCCGCAATACTATGCGGTCCCTCTTTCTTACCACTTTGAGCTTCATGTCTCTGAAAGATTCTAGCAGGGCCATTTCATGCACCATTAGTCTTGCCGTGTGAATCGTCTTTCGGCTCAGAGCATCAGCTACCACATTTGCCTTCCCAGGGTGGTACTTCAACTCGAAGTCATAATCCTTTAAAAACTCGGTCCACCTTCTTTGTCTATTATTCAACTCCTTTTGATCGAACAAATACTTCAAGCTTTTGTGATCACTAAAGACTTCGAAACGAGAACCGTAGAGGTAATGTCTCCAAATCTTTAGTGCAAACACAATTGCTGCAAGTTCCAAATCGTGAGTCGGGTAATTCCGCTCATGCGTCTTCAATTGCCTAGATGCATAGGCTACCACATGCTGATTCTGCATAAGGACGCATCCTAAACCCTTCCCTGAGGCATCACTGTAAATCTGAAATCCCAATGACGGATCCGGGAGAATTAGAATCGGAGCAGAAGTCAACTTCTCCTTTAATCCAAGAAAACACTCTTCACAATCAGCGTCCCAAGTAAACGGTTGGTTCTTGCGAGTCAATCGAGTAAGTGGAAGTACCAATTGTGAGAAACCTTCAATGAACCTTCTATAGTAACCTGCTAGACCCAGAAAGCTTCTGATCTCAGTCACTGACGTTGGTCTTTCCCATCTTAACACTGCGCCCACTTTGCTGGGGTCCACTGCAACTCCTTCCTGGGAAATCACATGACCCAAGAATTTCACCTCGGACATCCAAAAATCACACTTCGACGGTTTAGCATAAAGTTTCTTTTCTCGGAGTACTCCTAGAACAAAGCGGAGATGCTGAGCATGCTCCTCCACTGACTTTGAGTAAACCAGGATATCATCAATAAAAACGACCACAAACTGATCTAGGTAGGAATGAAATACTCTATTCATATAATCCATGAATATGGCTGGAGCGTTAGTCAATCCGAAGGGCATCACCACAAACTCGTAGTGTCCGTACCTCGTACGAAAAGCAGTCTTCGGAATGTCTAAGGCTCTTACCCTGATTTGATGGTACCCTGACCTTAGATCAATTTTGGAGAAAACTTTAGCACCTCGAAGTTGGTCAAGCAGATCATCTATCCTTGGCAATGGATACTTGTTCTTGATAGTGATTTTATTCAGCTGACGGTAGTCTATGCACAATCTCATACTTCCGTCCTTCTTCTTGACTAGCAATACCGGAGCACCCCATGGAGAAGCACTCGGTCGAATAAACTTCTTGGAAATTAATTCCTCAAGTTGAGACTTCAATTCCTTTAGTTCGAGAGGAGACATCCTATAAGGTGACATGGATATTGGTCCTGTACCGGGTGCCAGATCTATAGAGAATTCTACCTCTCGCTCTGGAGGCAAAGAGGAAACTTCCTCGGGAAAAACATCTAAGAATTCATTAACAATTTGAATAGACGATAAATCCAAATCAGCTTCAGTTGATGCAGACAAAATAACAACAAAAGCTTCCGCACCTTGGAATAGGGTCTGGCTGGCTGAAGCGAATGAAATAACACCATCATTTGCAGGTAGTGAATGTCCCGCTACTTCAGAAGGAAAATTAATTGCCCGATTGAAACAGTCAATAGTAATGTGATTGGAAGTCATCCAATTCATTCCCAAAACGATCTCCATTCCCCTCATAGGCAAACAGATAAAATCAACAACAAAATCCCTGCCTCCTATGGTAAGCAGACAGTTAAGGCACAATGATTGGGTTCGAACAGGACCCCTTGCAGCAGTACGAATTGTGATTGGTTCGGATATAGGAGATACTTCTAATCCTAACCGTTCAGCACATGCTTCGGAGACAAAACAGTGAGTAGCACCAGAATCATACAGAATATTAACAGTTTGGTTAAAGATAGAACCTGTACCCCTTATAAGATTATCAGCTGGCTTGATGGTCTTGGCATCCAAAGTGTTGACTCGAGCCTGTCTCGGAGCATCAGGAGACTCCAAGAAAGCTTTCCTTGCTGGACAGTTGTTGGCATAGTGACCCACCTCCTTGCACACATAGCACTGATTGGGCTTTGTCTCTGATTGACACTTCCCTTGATGATTCTTTTTACACACGGCGCATCTGCGGTACCCAACAGTGTCGTTCGACTGAACTTGCTTTCCCTTGTTTGCATTTCCCTTAAATCTCGGGTTTGATGAAGATGATTCATTACTCCTTTTCTTTTCATTCCAAAAGCCTCTTCTCTCAGCATACATTTTCTTGAGATCACTTTCTGCTGCGTGAGCTTGTTCAACAAGAGCAGGATATGAAGTCATGGCATATGAACTGAGGCCTTGGTTCACATCCCCCCTTAAACCTTGTTTGAACATCACTCTCTTCCATTTGTCATCCGGAGCATGAGTACCCAATTCATAGAACTGTGACAGTCTTTCGAACTTAGCAGCATATTGACCTACAGTCATTTCCCCTTGCTTTAGGCTGACAAATTCCATCTGTTTAGCCAACCTTTCAGATTCCGGAAAATAGTGACCCAAAAACATTTCCTTGAAGTTCGTCCACTGAAGCGGAGTCCCTTGAAGTTGCATCATTCTACGTGCATTTGTCCACCATGTGTGGGCATCCTCATCCAGAGCATTGGCAGCACAAAGTACCTTTTCTTCCTCAGTACACTGCAGAGTTACAAAGATCCTCTCCATTGCATCAACCCAGAAGTGAGCTTTCATAACATCGGATTCTCCCTTGAAGATTGGAGGTTTCATCTTCAAGAACTTAAAGTATGCCTTATGCGGGTCTTCCTGAGGTATAGGAGCTTGCTCATTCTGTGGTTGAGGTTGAGCTTGTTGTTGTTGCAGAAGTATCATGTCATTCATCATCTTTTGTTGATTTTCAATGACGTTCCGCATCCATTCGTGCTGAGGATCTTCTGGGGCAGCATTCCTTCGATTTCTTCCAGCCATGATTCTGCAAAGTATGCACAAAGTGTTTTAGTTGATCAGGCTAAACTCTAATAGCATACAAGGAAAAATCAGACTTAGAAGACTCAAAGGGTTCCTAATGGCTAAGTCCGACTAGGTCGAACCGCTCTGATACCAAATGTAACACCCCGGTTTTTCTAACATGTAGAAGCACCGAAATGTACAACTAGCGGAATAATCAGAGGACACAGTTCCTGCTTATAATTGGACCAACAAACTTTTTCCGAAATAAACATAAGATCGGAATAATAACACTTCATACCATAGAAGTCATTCGGCATACAACCGATCGGAGTACAACATCCGAGTCCAATACATAAAGCAGAAACTGAAATAAGGTTTATACAACTCATACAACACAAGTTCGTACAACCCAAAGGTACAATACAATAAAGGAAAACAGCTAGATCTTCGGCGTCTCCAAGAACATAGCACTACTCGTGCACAATAGCCTTCCTTTTTCCCTGCTTAGCTGAAAAACAACAACATATGATTGGGTGAGATAACACTATCTCAGTGAGTCCTACCGTACCGCCTCACCGACACTCGGTTCAATTATTAAACCGTTTTCAAAAATTATTAGCTACCACGAGCTTATAATCGAAATGCCAAGCAAATCGTGTTCAGTAAGAAGTCTTATTTTTTTATAAGCATAAACCGACTGCAATCTGTGCTAATCCCGGCAGCTTTTAGGAAGTCTTTTAACACCATAGCTTAACCGACTGCAATCCGTGCTAATCCCGGTAGCTATATCTTTTACCTTTAGCATAAGCCGACTGCAATCCGTGCTAATCCCGGCAACCCGTGAGTTGACCACGCCAAAACACATTCAGGGCCTAGGTAAGGGGTCATGACTACCCTCCCTAGTATGCTACTTGTCGGATCGTCACCCAACGCGATATATGTATTACAATACATATCGATTCTCGAGAGTTAGATAATATATATCTATTTGATCACCAAAGGATCTATCACATATGTTTATTTGATAATTTATATCTTTCGATCTATAACCCGTTTTGATGAATAATATAAAACATCCGGCGTTATAATCATAATCAGTTGACATATATAACATATACATATACAGTAGCCATCAGCCGATGTTCTCACACGCGCACTATGGTTTTCGTTCTCGATCAAATATGTTTTCGAAACTCTTTTCCAAAAACATGAATTGAATGGTTTCAAAATAGTGATTTCTGTAGGTTAACAACCTTAAAATTTATTTGGAAAGAGATTAGAAAAGGTTCGGGATTGAACGGAGCGTTGAACGTGAAAAACGGAATTACGCATCAAAAGGGTCACAGTGGCGCGCGGCGCGCAACCCACGCGTGACTGGCGCGCGACTTGACAGAAGCGCAGCCCAGAATCACGCACGGCGCGCGACCTGCGCGCGAATGGCGCGCGAGCGGACAGAACCCAATTCAAGAGTGGCGCGCGGCGCGCGACCTGCGCGCGAATGGCGCGCGAGTGGACAGAACTTCGAGTTCTGATGCTCAATTCGCATCTTTTCTCACTATCGCTCTCCGTTCGCTCTCGATTCGGTTCCTAATCTTCATTCCCCTGAAACTCAGAAAATTCCACAATATTCCAGACATATATTCAATACAAAATCATCACCAAAATCCTTTCAATTGTATCATGATTTGCATGAAACGAAAAGAGGTATTTTCGCGAAAAGTCAGAATTTGTTTTCGAAATCTTCGGGACTCGGTTTTAAACAGATTTTCGAATTACCCAAACAGTTCAAATATTCAAAATATTCAACTCTTTTATTCCCTATTCGTGAGTAAGACTCACCGTGACGACGATTGTTCCGTAAGCTCTCTAACCGAAACGCGAATTAACCGAACACGGACTATCGAGCAAGAACCGAAGGCACCAACACAGTCACAACAGCAACTCAGCAGCAAAATCACCAGGACAGCAACTACGTTGAGATTGAGACTAGTGCAGCAACACCCTTTGCCAAACTTCTCTCTCCACTTCGAATTTATGGGTTGAACTTCAGTGTTCCACTAGAAGCACACATGCAAGCACTAAAACTCAGAATTGAACCACATCCATGACTTGAAGCTTGAAGGTTTCGAAAATGGCAAGGAGAGGCATAGAGGGAATCAGTTCATAAAATTGATACTGTTGAACTGGAAATTGAAAGTAGAGTAGGAATTGGTTCAGATTACTTACATGCAAAACAATTTCTGGGTTTCCCTTCTTCTTCTCCTTCCTCAAGTCGCGCCCCTCCCCCCTTGCTCCTCTGTTTCAGCTTTTCTATTTTCTTTTTCAGAATAATGAGGAAATGATCTAAGTGGCTGAGTTTATATAAAAGGGGTGTGAAATTTCCAAATTGCCCTTCAGCTTATGAATGCCTAATTGAATTATGACTAAGCACAATACATTAGAGAATGGGGTTGTTTTGAGGATTTCCTCGACTATAAATACCCGGGACACGAATAATTATTCCCATAAATAATTACTCGGTCCTAGATACTATAATACGAGTCTTTAAAAATTAGGGGTGTTACAAGTAACAAGTTAGCTACATCCACATATTAATCATTGATGTCATCCTCTACATTTTTTGCTGCAAATTCGTTGATAATTTGTTCTTAATCTACTTTGAAACATTGTAGAACGCAAATAAGATTTCAGCAATTTTAAATTTTCAAACTTTGGTTAAAAAATGGGTGTGTTATATGGTCTTCTTATTCAATATACTTAATTCCTTGGAATAAAATCTCTCAAAATGTAAGTCCCATTCGGGGTGGTAATTTGTTTCTGTTCTGAGTTTTAAAAATTTCAAAAACCAAAACCAAATTCAGTTTAGGATTATAAACATAAAAATAAATATTCATCAAAAACTTATCTTAATCAATACAATATATAAAATTAGGTTTGAAAAAATTAAAATATTACAAGTTTACAACTATATAATGTATTTATAGTAACAACTTCAATAATAAAGGTTGAAAGTAGTTGTTGTCGAATGACGCCTGTCAGAGTGGTAATCGCTGGTGGCCAGAGTGATGGTGGTAGTGGTGGTCGTAGTGGTAATTAATAATGGGGATCAATGGTGGTGACTAATGGTGGTCAAAGTGGTGGTTGACGGTGGTCAAAGTAATGATTGATGGTGGTCAAAGTGGTGGTTGACGATGGTCGGAGTAGTGGTGGTGGTCATATTGGTGGTCACTGGTGGATAAAGTGGTGGTTGACGGTGGTCAAAGTGGTGGTTGACGATGGTAGGAGTGGTGGTTGGTGGTGGTCAAAGTGGTGGTTGACAGTGGTCTGAGTGGTGGTCGACGGTGGTTGGTTGCGGTTGGCGGTGGGTGATGGTGGTTAGAATGGTTGTTGGTGGTCAAAGTGGTGGTTGATAGTGGTCAGAGTGGTGGTCATGGTGGTGGTCAGTGGTGGTTGGCGGTGGTTGGTATTGGTTGGTAGTGGTGAGAGTGGTAGTTTTTTTTTTGACAATAAAAGTGGTAGTTGATGGTGGTCAGATATATTGATGATCAGAGGTGGATGAAACAAAAACAGAAACAAAAATTATAAAACCTGTTTTTTTGGTGTTGAGTTCTGATGGAAAACTGTTTTGAAAATAAGGAAAAAAAACCAATTCAACTCCATTTTACCTGAACATGTTTTGATTTTGAAATTGACTTTTAAAACCAAAAACCAAAAACTCACAACCACCTCAAACGGACCCTAAATATACTAAGCAGTTTCCCCAGCATAGTGTAACGTTGGCTTCGTTAAAAAAACATAATTATTATGGTTTAATATTGTCTTGGAGTAGAACCTAAGTTGAGATCGAGATGGGCTGGCCCGACGTGGGTGTGGTACCTGCACACACTCCGACGCCCAAGTTAGTACAGTGAATTGTATGGTGAGATGAAGAACAAGGACTTACTTGGGGTGCGAGCATTTATAGTGTGAAGCTAGGTGATCTCGCACCGTCGGATGCGGGATGATAAAGCTATGTTGGGGAGGAGCTGATAATATTTTTCTTTGAGGAAGGTTGGATTATATTTTGCTGCAATACAGGTGCAAATTTTGTTGATGGATTCAATTAAAACAAGAAGGAATAATAGTAATGGGGTGGCTTGCTTTAGTGCTAGAAGTTGGTGGCTTGTTATATTTGTGTTGATGTGAGCTTCCAATGTGAAGAGCAGTAGGTGTGGATCCGAACTATTCTCGCGAGCCATGTTCATAACTGTCGGCGCCGTCTCCACCTCCTCAGTCAATTTCTTGTAGGTTTCCTCCATAGAAGAGAGGGAAGCCCTCAACTGACTAAGCGTTACCAAAGCCTCATCTCGCTCCTTATTCAAGTTATGATACATTGTAGAATTAGGGTCCCACATGTTAAAATTAGGGCAATCATCCGAAAGCTCGGACTCAAGTCAAGTTGCAAAAGTGTCTAAGGGATTACCTTCTTCTTACCCCTGCCTCCACCTCCTTCTCCAACAAGGCCATTCCCAAATCCGCAATTTTGGGCTGATAAGAAAAAAGATTCCTCTTCAAAGTTTTGAGATCCATGGAGTTGAACACAATCACCACACCCTTCGGGACAATGTCCATGACGCCCCTTTCCCGGAAAAAGATTTAATAAAGAAATTTGCAGAGATTCAAAGGATTTTCTTGAAATAAATTAAAATAACGTGAATTAAAAATACTTTAAAATATTTACATATTCGATTTGACTAGTTTTATCCGCAGTTGAGAAAAAGGTACCACGTGCATCGTTCTTTTTTTACATCTACATAGACTTATAGTGAATTCACTTTTAATAAAAAATACATTAAAATAACACCACTCATCCCGGCATTACACCTAGCTTGACACGACATAATCACGAGGACATGCGAACCTGCCTCCCATATCCAAAAACATCACACTGAAATGGACTCCAGCCAAGGCACATAACCCGTCACAATTGTCTGAAAAATGTGGTTGTACGGTAAGAATCACATTCAAGCTATATTAAGACGATAAGATAAACATCAAACCTGACACTAGTCCCACTAAAATTAACCACAACAATATAGTTAGTGAATAACATACGCGAGAAAACATACACCTTAAAATACACATAAGTTACACCTTTTTTCAAGTTCAATAAATTACGATTTGCCGGGTATGAGATAAGAATGCTTAATATAGTACAAGTTAAAGGTTGAAATTGATAAACGTATATATTAGGTAGATTAAGCAAATCCTCACAAACATCAAGTTCCATACATATAATCATGAGTCATAAATCGTCAGAAATCATAAATCATCACAAGTCATGTATGTATGATATGTATGTCTCACACAGCACACACAAGGTTGTCTATCTAGACTTAAGAGAAAGAAAAAAGGAGAACCATCTTTACCTCACCCTATGGCTAGATGACTCGGACTCAATGACATGTAACCAAATATAGTAGTACTTGGGCACCATCTTCACCCCCCACTAACTAGGTACCTCAAACTCAATGAAACGAAGTCACCTGAGTACCATTCTCGCCTCTCAATGACTAGGTCACTTAGACTCACAGACACTAGTCGCCTCTCACAGACTAGCTAACTTAGACTCAAACACATTGGGTCAACTATAACATTAAGTATCGATCTCGCCTCTCATAGGCTTGATAACTCAGACTCAAAGATACTAAGTTTGCTATAGCATCACTTGGGTACCATTACATAACTTAGACTCAAGGATACAATATCACAGCACACACAACAACATATCACCAACACAATCATAGTGTAATCACAACATCACCTGAGCACCATTCTCACCTCTTACAGGCTAGGTAGCTCATCACAATGATGTCAAACCACAATCATATATAAAAGGTATACTTGAAAATAGAAACAAAGACACGCGCATTTTACCCACACATTTTGTTATCCCAAAATTTATTTAATTATTTAAACCGTTACATCCACCAATTATTCTCTTCTAATATATATATATATATATATATATATATATATATATATATATATATATATATATATATGTGTGTGTGTGTGTGTGTGTGTATATAACAAAATATTTTTAATCAATAAATCTTACACTAATTAATGGATCTTTAAATCATTCCTTAAGAAAATAATATGATCATTTTTTTATATTTATAATAAATAAATCTCCAATTGAGACTTTTACAAGATATGAAGTGTAACATCCCCCAAAGTCGTTAATTCTAATTATTTTAATTAGTTAGTTATTGTGTGAGTCGATGATTGATGATTTAATTTGCTAAATATGACCCTTGTATATATGCTTTGGGTGCTTGTGTGACTAGATAAAAATGGATTTAAGGGAGGGATTAATGAGTAAGGGCGAAATGGGAATTTTACATCACAAACATTCACTCACTCCAACTTAACAAGTTCAACTGAAACACAACACACAACCCTTACACATTTAATTTTTCTCACTTTCACAAAAAAAAAAAAAACACAACATAGAGAGAGAGAGTGAGTCGAGTGGAGAGAAAAGGGAGAAAGTGGAGAAACACTCAAACCCTCACTTCATGGAATCACTATGAACAACTCCCTTTTTAAGCTTTCTCTTTTTCCCTTCATCTCATCTTAGATTAAAGAGCTTTAAGCTTAACACTCAGCTGATTCAGAAATCATTTCTCCTCTCCTCACCCTCATTTCAAGTATGCATGTGGGGTTGAGGGTTAGATTTTGAGTTTGTGGATGCATGTCCGATTTGAGAGATACAATAGGTTACCAAGAGCCTACATTGTGATTTAGAACATTCAAGAAAGGGATTACTAGCTGGGATTCGAGTTTGGGGGGTTTTGGAGAGCTGGTGGTGTTCTTAAGAGTTAGCTCAAACTCAAAGTTTCAAGTTCTTGTGTGTTTGTTATGATTTTGAGGTGAGTTCTTCGCTTATGTTGTTTTCATTTGATGATTGTTCTGGGATTATTGCAATGCATGTTGTGTGCTCTAGATTTGTTGTGATGCATCTACCTATGGATGGTTAAGTGTTGATGAAATATGAATTAGAACAGCTCTAGGTGCTGAAAGTGGTGGTAAAGAATCATAATTCATGAACTAGTTTTAAAATCCCTAATACTTTGAGTATCTCTAAGGGTGAGTGTTGTTTGTTTACAATTTGGACTGTTGTTGGTATATGTGAAGTGTTGGACAGAATTTGGGAGAGGTTGAAACTAATTGGATGGTCGAAGTTCAGCAAAACCAAATGATTTTCGAACTGCAGGGGACGCATGGCCCGTGCACCCAGGGAGCCTGGTCCGTGCCTCACGAACTGGCAGCCAACTTTTGTTGGTTCGCCAGGATACCCGGTCCGTGCGCCTGCCCGGTCCGTGCGCCTGGAGGCCCGGTCCGTGCCAACCCTTTTGTCACTGTTTTTAAAAACCTTCAAACGCCATTTCTTTTGATTCCAATCCTTCCTTAACCCTTTCCAATGTTAATTGAACATAAAAAATATACATATCATGTATATTTGTGATGCAACTTTGAATGTTTTCTCGTATGGGTCATAAGTGAACCGTGTAGTGTTGTATCGAGTGAGAAATGAAACTAAGTGTCAAGTAAAAGCATAAAACACCAAGGGGATGACGATCCCAAGCTAAGAGCATACTAGGGGAGGGGAAGTCATGAGCCCTAAGCCGAGGCCCATAACAAGTTGACTCGGTAATAACTATTATCGGGTAGTGATTGTCTGGGGTTGTGCCAAGATAAGAGAAAAGAAAAGATAAGTAAGACACGAGAGTTTTAATGTGAGGGGTCTCGGAAGAACTCACTGAGATTTTATCTCACTGTTTATAATGTGGTGTTTTACAGATAAGCAGGGAAAGTCCAAGCAAACTGAGAAGATGTAGCCACTGCTCTGGGTTACAAATTTTAGAAAGGATCCTTAGTGATCAAGTTTTATGTTTGCTAGCTTGCCCTAGGGTTATTTTATATAACCGAGTTTATGTCGATACTTTAACTTGTGATTTGTAATCGAAGTTTAAGTGTTGTTTAGAGAATTCTCTGCTTTTGGATATTGAACAATAGAAATGTACTAATGACATATGTCTAGTCTTTATTGTCATTAAGTTATTCCGATTGGTAAATATTTACCCTTTGGAACATGTATGTGATGATTTATTTCGTCGAGCTAAGTTTGTTCAATTCCTTAAGTAGGATTAGCACTCAGATGTATGCTATTTATGTAAGTCTTGGTATTTCTTCCAAGATTGAAATACTAGGATGTTACATTTTGGTATCAGAGCAGTTCGACCTAGTCGGGCTTAGATTAGTTTAGGGTTGAGTTTGATTCCTTGTTAATTGTTATATTTCTACTTATTATGCTAAGAGACATTGAGCTTGATCAACTCAATACTTGGTGCATTGTATGCAGAATTATGGCATGACGGCCTAGGCGTAATCCTCAGCCAAGACCTGAAGTACCTCAGAACCCAATTCCAGATTGGATGCAACCAATCCTCCAGACAATGCAGGCACAACAGTAGATGAACCAACAAAAGCTGAACATTCAACAGGCCATGATGCAACAAATGTTTAATGCTCAACAACATCCACTTCAGCCACCTCCATTTCATCATCCGGTGCCACTACCACCTGTAGACCCGCATCAAGTCTACTCCAAATTCTACAAGATGAAGCTCTCAAGGGCCAGATGTGATGGAAGCCCGGCACTGGATAGCTGACATTAAGAAAATCTTCCGAACCATGCAGATTGAGGATGAATAAAAAGTGAGGTTGGCCACTCATATGCTGAAGGGATCGAGAGGCTGAAACCTGGTGGACGAATGCCCAGGCTATGATGATGACTCAAGGAACCCCCGAGACTTGGGAGAATTTCCTCTTGGAGCAGTTCTTTCCTACCTCTATGAAGGCAGAAAAGGAGAATGAGTTTTTGACTTTGACTCAAGGTAATTTGACTGTGGGGTAGTACACTGCGAAGTTTGAAGAGTTGTATCATCAAGCTCTCAGATGGGTCCAAAAGGTAATATCAACAAGGGAAAGCAGGTGCAAAAGTTTGAACCTCAGAAGTCTGCACTACAAAAAAAGCTGGACTTTGCGGCGGGCTAAATCCGCCGCAAAAGCCAAATTTGCGGCGGATATTTGGACTTTGCGGCGGAAGTTTTTCGCCGGTAGCCAGCTCGAAGCAAACGCGTTGCGGCGGATTATCCGCCGCAAGTTTGCGGCGGATTTAGTGGCGCCGCAAAATCCAACGCAAATTTGCGGCGGATAATCCGCCGGAAAAGGGGACAAATTTTTGACGCAATATATCCGCCGGAAAGTACCCAATATCCGCCGCAAATTATCCGCCGCAAAGTACCCCTTATCCGCCGCAAGACACCCGTTTTATTTAAAAAAAATGAATATAAGTTTTTTAAAAAAACATTTTTTAAAAAAAAAATTTTAATTATTATTATTTTAATTAAAAAAAATTATTATTATTTTTAAAAAATAAATTTTATTTTTTTATTTTAATAATTATTATTATTTTAATTAAAAAAAATTTTAATTATTATTATTTTAATTAAAAAAAAATTATTATTATTTTTAAAAAAATAAATTTTATTTTTTTAAAAAAATCGTTTTAATTAAAAATATATATTATTTTATTAATTTTTTTAATTATTGATAAAAAAATAAAATCAAATAACTAATTAATTTTTAATTTAAAAAAATAAAAATTGGGAAAAGCAGTAAAAATATCCATACAATTAATAAAATATCCAGACAATTAATAAAATATCCAGACAAATAAATAAAATAATCTAAAGCTACTGGGGTGCCTGCCGGTCAATGTCATCAACATTATTATAATATGTATCATCTTGAAGTAAAGCACTGAGCGATGACATTTGGACATTAAGATCAATGTCCAGCGGGGGTGACCGCTGCTGGGGGTACTGCTGGTTTGGCTGGATCAGGGGTGACTGATGTTGGGGCTGCTGGTATGGCTGGCGGGGTGACTGATGTTGCTGCTGGTATGGCTGGAATGGCGGCGCATACTGCGGTGTATACTGCGGGGGATATTGGGATGCATACGGCGGGGGATACTGGGGTGCATACTGCTGCTGGTAGTACTGCTGCTGTGGCGGCGGCGGGTAGGATGCTGATGAGGATGGCCTCGAGCTAGACACCATCTGATCCTGCAAGAACTTAAAGCGCTCCTCCATGCGCTCGTCAGCTACCCTAGCCTGCTCCCGAATCGCCTGAATTTCCCGATCGCTTTGCTGCTGCCGCTCGGCAATCTGACGCTGAGCCTCGCTCAGTTGCTGCGTCAATTGCCTAACCTCATTCAACTCACCAGCATTGGGAACATAATTGCGACCAGTCGAGGATCCAGAATGTGACTCTGATAGACTCGGAATAATGCTTGTTCGAAAAGCAGCCGGTCCAATACCACCTGATCCTACCAGACGATTAGTCTTTTGGGGACCAACTGCTCTCTCCCAAACATCACGAGCTACTCTAGCCTCCTCCACTGGATCGACAGCTGCCCCACGGCCCTGTTGTGACTGATGGTACTCAGCCATCCCACCCTCGAAGCTCTCCTGAAAAAATAACCCAACAAATAAATAACTAATTATTAATATAAATAATAAACATTAATTAATATATATAATTGTAAAAGTAGTTTTACCTGAATACGCCTCGCCCGATCTGTAACGTACTCACCAGTCTCCTCCACCATATGCATGTGGCAATGCAACTCAGGCAAAGTGATTTGCCTTTGTTCCCTCTCCACCTATATATATATACATAAATATATATATTATTAATTAAATACACATATTGAAAATGACTAGTTAATTATTATAAATAATTAATTAATTAATCAAGTAATAAATTAAGTAATAAATTTACCAAACGTATGTAATGCGTTGCAGTATTAACACTCCCCCCCGTGTGTGTGCAGCCACCTTTTTCAGAAGCACGGTTCTTCTTGGCTTTCTCACAATAATTCTTAAATCCTTCATCTTTCTCCCAATACTCATTAAACTCAGCCCAAGTTGAGTCTCCCATATAAGATGGCTTCGTACGCGTATTGCGTGCCCTCCGCATCAATTCAGAATAGCGATGAGAACATTTCTTATGGAACACTCTCTCAACTGCGGCTTGCTCCCCTGGATACCATGTACATTTTTCCTATTTAAGAAATTTACAATAATGTTGTTAATTATAAGGCAATAATTAATTAATTAATCAAGTCAATATAAAAGATAATACAGTACCAAATTAATTATTTCGTAGAATCGAATAACTTACCAAAAATGATCTTAACATCTTCTTATTTGCATCCTTATCTTTTCTAACTTCCGTCCAGTTCTTCCAGCTCTTGGTAAAATTCTCCTTGATTGTTTTTGTGATGGCGGTAGCTGAAGCCTTCGAAGGAATAAAACTGCATTAAAAAAAGATGAATTTTGTTACACCAAATATAAGTTATATATAAATGGCAACAAAAATAAATTAATAAATAATAATATAGATATATATATATATATATAGACTTATGAATCGCCAACAATCTGCAATATGATACACCCATCAGGTGTAACCCTAATCACCTCAGTCCCATCAATGAATGTGCGTACCCCATCCGCATCAACATGTGTCGGGGATAAGCCCTCAGTACCAACAGGAATCGATGGGCCCCCTGCAGTACTAGTACTAGCACCATCCTCAGACACAGGTGGTGGCAAATATCCGCCAGTAGTAACAACAACACGCGCAGGCTGAGTACGGCGCCCTAGGCGAGTAGATGTCTTCCGCCTGCTAGTGCTGGCGGCATCGGGAGGTGGAGGAGGAACATATGCGCCGTCATGATCGGATCCCGAGTCATCATGAGATGCCATATCTGTATAGATCTAGCTAAACATATACATTTAAACAAAACAAACATATACTAAACAAGGTTAACATATATAAACATATACAAAACTCATGCATTAAAATAAATAATTTGAATCCCATTCATTCTCAAACAAATAACATCCTTCATTAAAAATAACATCTTCATTAAAAATAGAATTGTTGAAACATAAATTACATTCATTCTAATTTGAATCCCATTCATTCTCAAAATCATCATCATCGGAGGAGTGAATTCTTGATACACCAATGTGGTCTGTTGCATCATCACCATCAGCATCTTCGTCATCAACAACTTCATCGCCGGTGTTTGGCTCATCACATAAACGAACAATGGGTTCAACTTGAATCACTTCATTTACATTAGACATCTCTTCCATTTGATATGGCATAATATCTTCCACCGTGTCATCATTTGTCTGATCAATGCGACCTCTTGGTTTTATTTTAATTGCGACACACCAACCACGCCTATCAGTCCGCATTGATGGATAAGGGACATAATAGACTTGTCTCACATTTTGTGCAATGACGAACGGATCATACGGTCGATATCTACCATTCATTTTAATGTCCACTGTATTTGACTTTGGATTCACCTTTGTTCCTCGAGCAGACGGATCAAACCAATTACAATAAAAACCAACTACCTTTGGACTAAAATCTAGATGGGGGTACTGAAGTTCATATATGTGTTGAACCACACCATAAAAATCATCTTCACCTCCTCCAGTGACCCCCTTCATGCACACTCCACTATTGACTGTCTCTCTGCCCTGTGTCCATACATTGGTGTGAAATTTGTATCCATTGACAAAGTATGTGTGCCATTCTTTAACACATCTTCGAGGACCGTCTGATATGTTCCTCAAGTGTTGGTTGGTAGGATTTGGCGGGAGGGAATACACATATTGACTAAACCACATTGGAAAATGCGCATGAATATGAGCAGAAGATTGGTCTCACGTACTGCCTCTGATGACAAGAACTCCCTAAAAAGAAATAATTTAATTGTTACACTTGTCTACTATATTAACTAATTAAGATCGATTGTTAATGTTGAGGAACATACTCAATAAATGGTTGCACCTCAGTACAGTTTATCAACACATGAACATGTGCTGAACTTAACTCTTCATCTGTTAGCCAGTGAGTTGACTCCTTCCCAGATGGACGACCGGGTAGACAAAAGACAGACAAAGCCAAAGGATGTCGCCATTCAGTATCCACTTCATTTCGACTGCTTCCAGGAGCAAACTGATTCTTGAAATAATGAGAACAAAAATTTGTTGTTTCACGGTGTAGGTAAGAAGAACATATCGATCCTTCAACTCTAGCTTTGTTTTTCACCGATCTTTTTGAATCACCCATGAACCTAGAGAATATGATATTAATATATTAATAGTCATATAATATTTTAATTTAAACTTGTTTCTTATATTATTATAATTAAAAATTAGCTGACCTTTCAAACGGATACATCCATCTGTATTGGACAGGTCCGCCAAGTTTAGCTTCATATGCGAGATGCACCGGTAGATGCTCCATAGAATCAAAGAAACCAGGTGGAAATACTCTCTCCAACTTGCATAAGATAAGTGGGATGTCTTGTTCCATTTTTGAAAGATCATCAGCTTTTAGCGTTGCAGAACACAAATTCTTAAAGTATTGACTTATTTCAATGAGCGGATTCAAAACGTGTGTTGGCAACGAACTAAAAGCGATAGGAAGTAAGCACTCCATGAATACGTGACAATCATGACTCTTCATCCCATGCAACCTCCCATTATCCACATCCGCACATCTAGATAAATTGGAAGAATAACCGTCTGGCATTTTCAACTCTTTTATCCACTGATAAACTGCTTTCGCTTGTTCGGTAGATAAAGTATAATTGGCTTTGGGTTTCAAAATCCTAGTACTTTGCTCAACCAACAACAAATCCTTTCGTCTACAGAAATGATCTATATCCTTCCTAGCTTTCTCATTGTCTTTCGTTTTGCCTTTCACGTTCATGACAGTGTTAAATATGTTGTCAAAAAAATTCTTCTCTATATGCATGACATCGAGATTGTGTCTCAATAGATTATCTTTCCAATAGGGAAGTTCCCAAAAAATACTTTTTTTTGTCCAATTGTACCATTGTCCATAGCCATCTGGACGAGAAACAACACCGGCTACGACTTCCACAGGAGGGATATCCCTAACATTATTCCAAACTTCCTCTGGTGTCAACTGACGAGGAGGTCCAGCTGTTTCAACATTTCCCTTGATGAACGCATATTTCTGCTTTCTAAATGGGTGATCCATAGGTAAGAACCTACGGTGCGAGTCAAACCATGAAACTTTTCCTCCGTATTTAAGACTAAAAGCCTTTGTGTCAACCATGCAAATCGGACACGCCATCTTACCATGTGTCCCCCATCCAGACAACATTCCATAGGCAGGGAAGTCATTTATGGTCCACATCAAAGCCGCCCTCATCACAAAATTTTGTTTGCGTGCCACATCATAAGTTAAAACACCATTCCACAACCTTTTTAGGTCATCAATCAAAGGTTGCAAATAGATGTCAATACCAGCTGTTGGATTACTTGGCCCTGGAATAATAGAATTTAAAAACATGTATGGTTTGGACATACACATTTCTGGAGGAATGTTGTATGGGGTAACAATAACTGGCCAACATGAATACGGTGTTGCCGAGGCTTGAATATATGGTGTGAAACCATCAGAGCACAAACCAAGCCGAACATTGCGCGGATCACTGGCAAAATCTGGATGAACACGATCAAAATGCTTCCAAGCTTCACCATCAGATGGGTGACGTAATTCACCAGAATTATTTCTATTTGGATGGTGCCATGTCATTTTACCCGCGGTCTCCATTGAAGTAAACATCCTCTGTAGCCTTGGAATAAGAGGCAGATAGAACATTGATTTTCGTGGAACCGGTTTGCCTCTGCTCATCCCTGATCTACTGACACGATAGCGTGGTTGTCCACACAACATGCATTCCGACAACTCTCCATCATTTATGCCAAACTCATTGTTATAATAGAGCATGCAACCAGACACACAACAATCAATCCTTTTAGATTTTAAGCCAAGCTTCGATACCACTCTTTTAGCTTCATAATAACTTTGCGGTAAACTCCCTCTAATGGGGGTTGCATCCAACATCATTTTGGTCATATATTCCATGCACAACTCAGCAACATTAAATTGAGACTTAAGACCCAACAACCGAACACACATTGATAATTTTGAGTCTGTAGATCCTTCAAATATGGGTTTATTTGTCTCACTCAAATACATGTAAAACCTTTGAGCTTCCTCATTTGGAACTTCGTCAGCATCTGGTTCTTCAAAATCCAAGTTTACTCCAACAGCGTCAGATATCATTCCCTGATAAACATCTAACGGTTGTATTCCCCATCCTTCAGATGTCGTAGTCACTGGATAACTACTTGATGTGTGATCTACTACTTCAACCGGAACATTAACCGCAGGAACTGCAGCTACCCCTGGCGCTCCTTCCCCGTGACGACTCCATGTCCAATAATTTGGCCTAAACCCATTATTGTACAAATGAAGTCTAACTTCATGTTCATTTTTTATAGCTCGAAATGAACATTTCAAGCACGGACATCTAATACCGCCTTGTCGCCCAAATTCTTCATGATCAATGTACTTAGCACAAAAAATAAACTCTTCTACTCCTTCTACAAAACGTCGTTTTACACCAGTTCTTCCAGGATACAATCGATCATACATCCAACTACGATCCATTTTCAAGAACTATACGTATACTACACTACAATATAAATAAAATAAACTATCAATTACTTCATATTTTGATATATATATTTATATATTACTCATTTTATTTTGATATTTCAATAAACTACCAATTAATTACAAGCAACAGAATTAATTTTTTAATAATGTTTTATACAAATAATTTAAACATTATAAATAATAATTCCAAATTTAATTTTAAATTTCAATTTTTATAAGACAATATATGTTAATAAAATTTATAAGTGAACTTAATAAATAAGTTTTTTCAATATAAATTAATTTGTATTATTATTGCAAACAAAATACTAAACAAAATTTTACTAAAAATAGTGAAGTAAGTAATATTTTATTAATTACTTTAACAACTAACCGTAGTGAAGAGAAGGCTCTGGCTTGAAGCTTATCCTGAACTCAAGCAGAGAGGAAAAAGCAGAGAGGAAAAAGGAGGAACCCAAACAATACCTAAACAAAAAAAACAACACAATTAGTAACAAATTTATATTATTATAAAATAATTTAAAAACGAATATTAAAAAAAAAATTAAAAACTAAAACTATTAACTAATATCAAAAACATACCTTGAAGAAATTTCCCAATAAGAGCAGAAGACAATTCGTAGGGAGGAAGCGCTACACTTCAAAAACAGATTTAGTAGAGAAGGAGAGAATTTGGGAGAGAGTAAAAGAAAAAATTTAAGAAGAGAATGGGAGGATTGTTAGAAGTGTGAAGAATGAGAAGTGGGGAATGGATATATATAGAAAAACGCAGCCCAACGGTCAAAAGGGATTTGCGGCGGATTTGGACGGTTGCGGCGGATTTTGAAATTCAATATCCGCGGGTTTTTTTTTTCGGTGCTTTGCGGCGGATTCTGGACGGTTGCGGCGGATTTTGAAATTTAAAATCCGCGGGTTTTTTATTTACGGAGGTTTGCGGCGGATTCGTGGTACTTTGCGGCGGATATTCAAATTAAAATATCGCGCCTTTTTTTTTTAAAATACCAAATAATCCGCCGCAAAAGCTATAATCCGCCGCAAAGATCCGCCGCAAATGCTCAACATCCGCCGCAAAAAACACAAATCCGCCGCAAAGTACCTTTTTTTTTTTTAAAAAAAAATTATTATTTTTTTTAAAAAATTATTATTATTTTTTAAAAAAAATTATTATTTTTTTTAAAAAATTATTATTTTTTTAAAAAATTTATTATTATATTTAAAAAATAAATTTTATTTTTTTAAAAAAATCGTTTTAGTTAAAAATATATATTATTTTATTAATTTTTTTAATTATTGATAAAAAAATAAAATCCAATAACTAATTAATTTTTAATTTAAAAAAATAAAAATTGGGAAAAGCAGTAAAATATTATCACCAAAAAAATATACATACAATTAATAAAATATTTTAAACAAAAAAATAAAATAATTAAAAGCGATAGAAATTGGGAAAAACAGTAAAATATATATTTAATGTCTGCTACCCCTAAACGGAGACCTACGCCATTATCTTGATATGACACTCTCTTGAGCATTGTCGGCAGCAGCTCCATTACAGTGGCGTATGTCTCCATTTCTTTGTAAAGAAATTTCCACATTGTCGTGAACACCCCTTCATCTTTTTCGTTAAAAGTAACCCATTTATCAGCAAAAAGCTCCTCCTCATTATTTCACCACAAGCGACATATACGTTAATCAAACGATCGGTATCATCCTTCAACTTAACAGCCCGTCCTTGCAGTTCCTCAAACTTTCTATTTAGAGATTCAACCATATTTTCAAAATAGAAAGTTTCACAAGAAACCATCTATTGAAAAGATGATTGAATCTCTAAATAGAAAGTTTGAGGAACTACAAGGACGGGTTGTTAAGTTGGAGAATGATACCGAGCGTTTGATGAGCGTATATGTCTCTTGTGGTGAAAATAATGAGGATGAACTTTATGCTGATAAAGGGGTTACTTTTAACGAAAAAGATGAAGGGGTCTTCATGACAATGTGGAAATTTTTTTACAAAAAAATGGAGACGTACGCCACTCTATTGGAACCCCGCTGCCGACAATGCTCAAGAGAGTGTCGTATTAAGAGATCGAGTGCCGTATCAAGAGAATGAGAGTATTGGTAGAGGTGTGAAAAAAGAAGAAGGGGAGAAGGGGTTTATATAGGTGAAACGAAGTCAAACGGTCAAAAGGCAAGATCCGCCGGAAACGGAAGTTACCGGCGGATTTAAGGGATTTGCGGCGGACATAAGGGATTTGCAGCGGACGGAGGTGCATTTGCGGCGATTAATTAAAAGCTCGTAAAAAAAAAACTGTGAACCAAAATCCGCCGCAAGAACCGTTAAATCCGCCGCAAAATCCAAGACGAATTTTAATCCGCCGCAAATGTCAATTTTTCCGCCGGTAACTTTGAGGCGGATTAATTCCGCCGGAAATTCGTAGATTCCGCCGGTAACTTTGCGGCGGATCTATATCCGCCGGAAACTCCTGGCCGGAAAAACCAATAATTCTTGTAGTGCTGGTGTGTGTTCTAAGTGTGGAAGGTTCTACAAAGGTGAGTGTCGCATCGGGTCCAACCAGTGTTACTACTGCAAGAAGTATGGTGACTACATCAATGAATTCCCGGAGAAAAAGAAGAATCAGGCTGGATATACCGCTCCAACTCAAGGGAGGGTATACACTTTGGATGCAAAGAATGTTAAAGTCTCCGACAACTTGTTAAGTGGTACGGGAACTCTTTTCTATAACCCTATAAGTATTTTATTTGATTCTGGTGCTACACATTCCCTTATCTCTCAAGTGTGCGTTGAACGGTTGAAGTTAGCTTTAACACAATTGTCTTACCCAATCACTATTGTGACTGCTGCTGAGGGTAGTGTACAGACCCAATCTTTGTGTGAAAATTGTTTGCTTGCTATAGGAGATAGAACCTTTGTTGTGGATTTTGAGTGTCTACCTA
This sequence comes from Astragalus membranaceus, assembly GCA_039519185.1. Lineage (NCBI taxonomy): Eukaryota > Viridiplantae > Streptophyta > Magnoliopsida > Fabales > Fabaceae > Astragalus > Astragalus membranaceus. Next base: position 16,000,776 of record CM076853.1, read on the forward strand.
TGAAGGGTATGGATGTTGTGTTGGGTATGAATTGGCTTTCCGCCAATCATGTCACCTTGGATTGTTTTAATGGGACAATCAGTTTTGCTTCTGAGTCTGTAGAGTTACCCAAAATTCATTCTGAAACTTTAATCTATTTTTTCACCTCTGCAAGTCATTGTTTGTTCCAAGGGGCAGAGGCCTATGTAACGATGTTGTCTTCAGCTTTGGAAACCGGTTTAGACCTGACTTTGGTTCATGTTGTTAATGAGTTCCTCGATTTTTTCTCGAGGAAGTTTCCTCTATACCTCCGGATCGTGAGGTAGAATTCTCCATAGAGTTGGTTCCAGGCACTGAACCAACTTCTGTTGCTCCCTACAGAACGTCTCCATTAGAGTTGAAAGAACTTTAAACCCAACTTGAAGAACTGATCTCAAAGAAGTTTATCCGACCGAGTCCCTCTCCTTGGGGTGCTCCGGTATTGCTAGTTAAGAAGAAAGATGGAAGTATGAGACTGCGCATTAACTACAGACAGCTCAACAAGGTAACAATAAAAACAAGTATCTATTGCCCAGAATTGATGATATGTTAGATCAACTCAGGAGCCACTGTGTTTTACAAGATTGATTTGAGGTCGGGTTACCATCAGATTAAAGTTCAAGCCTTGGATATTCCGAAGACAGCTTTCCTTACTAGATATGGGCACTATGAGTTTGTGGTGATGCCCTTCAGATTAACCAATTCTCCTACAGTGTTTATGGATTATATGAACCGAGTCTTCAATCCATATCTGGATCAGTTTGTGGTAGTATTCATTGATGACATCTTCGTGTACTCCAAGACCATTGAGGAGCATGAGCAACATCTCCGCATTGTTCTTGATGTACTCCGAGAAAAACAACTCTATGCCAAACTGACGAAGTGTGATTTTTGGATGTCGGAAGTGATGTTTCTTGGGCACGTGATATCTCAATCCGGAGTTGCTGTGGATCCTAGCAAAGTTGAAGCTGTGTTGAATTGGGAACGACCATCCACGGTCACCAAAGTAAGAATTTTCTTGGGATTGGTAGGTTACTACAGAAGATTTATCCAGGGATTCTCTCAATTGGTGCTTCCACTCACTCGGTTAACTCGCAAGGGTCAACCGTTTGTGTGGGACTCCGATTGCGAAGAGTGTTTCTTGGAGTTAAAAGCCCGTTTGGCGTCCGCTCCAAACCTAATCATTCTAGATCCGTCCCTGGGGTTTCAGATTTACAGTGACTCATCTGGGAAGGGTTTGGTATGTGTTCTCATGCAGAATCAGCAAGTGGTAGCATATGGCTCTCGGCAATTGAAAACTCATGAAGAAAACTATCTTACCCACGTTTTGGAGTTAGCAGCTATTGTGTATGCACTGAAAATTTGGAGACATTATCTTTACGGTTCTCGTTTGGAAGTTTTCAGTGATCACCAGAGCTTGAAGTATTTGTTTGATCAGAAGGAGTTGAACAAGAGACAACGGAAATGGGTAGAATTCCTGAAAGACTATGACTTCGAATTGAAGTATCATCCTGGAAAAGCAAATGTGGTAGCAGATGCATTAAGCAGGAAGTCTCTTCACACGGCCACGTTAATGAATCATGAAATGGATCTTTTGGAATCTTTTAGGGATCTCAATTTGAAAGTGAGACCTAGAAGAAACCGATTTGTGCTAAGTCATATTCAGATTTCCAATTTGCTAAGGAATTCAATCTGGTCAGCCCAAGAAGTAGATGTGGAGCTTCGAGCTCAGAGGGGTTTACCTGGTTTCACCGAAGATAGTGATGGTGTAGTTTGTTTCAATGGTAGAATCTGCGTGCCTAAGGATGAGGATATTAAGAGGCAAGTTTTGGAATAGGCTCACAAGAGTCAGTACTCAATACATCCGGAGTCTACGAAGATGTATCGGGATCTTAAGCAAATGTATTGGTGGCCGGGAATGAAGACCGAGATCGCTGAGTTTGTGTCTCGATGCTTAACTTGTCAAAAGGTTAAGATAGAACTCCAAAAGCCTTCCGGTCAGTTGCAACCATTGAATATTCCAGAATGGAAGTGGGAGAGTATTTCGATGGATTTTGTGATGGGACTACCACGGTCCCGGGCTGATAATGATTCCATATGGGTAGTTGTGGATCGTTTGACCAAGTCAGCTCACTTCATTCCGGTTCGTTCTAACAACAAGATTTCCAAGCTAGCTGATGAGTGTCTCAAGAATATAGTGAGACTTCATGGGATTCCAACCAGTATCATCTCAGTTTGTGATCCAAAGTTTACTTCTCGCTTTTGGAGAACTTTGAACATGGTATTGGGTACTGAAGTCTATGTTAGCACAGCCTATCATCCGCAGACAGACGGCGAGACAGAAAGAACTATTCAAACCTTAGAGGACAGGCTTCCGGCTTGTGTGCTCGATAGTGGAGGCAGATGGGAGGATATCCTTCCATTGGTGGAGTTTGCTTACAATAACAATTATCATTCCAGTATTGGGATGGCTCCGTATGAGCCATTGTACAGACGGAAGTGTCGGACACCATTGTGTTGGTGGGATGTTGGTGAACAACGATTGATAGGACTGGATTTGGTTCGAGAAACTACAGAGAAAATACATCAGATAAAAGAAAGAATGAAAACAACTCAGAGTCGTCAGAAAAGTTATGCTGACAAGCGGAGAATACCTTTGGAGTTTGATGAGGGTGACCATGTGTTTCTTAGGGTTACTTCTACTATTGGTACTGGGAGGGCACAACGGGCTAAGATACTCAGTCCTCGATATGTTGGACCTTTCCAAATCATAGAGAGGATTGGGCCAGTTGCATACTGTATTGCTTTGCCGCCATCCTTGTCAAACTTGCACAAGGTGTTCCATGTATCACAGCTAAGGAAGTACATTCCCAATCCTAGTTAGCCGTTGAGTTTCGAGACGGTTGATCTTCGACCAGATCTTACCTTTCAGCCTTATCCCGGCCAAATTATAGAGCGTGGAGAAAAGACTCTCCGGACGAGGACGATTCCGATTGTCAAAGTGGTTTGGAATGGATTTTCACCCGAAGAAGCAACCTGGGAGCTTGAGGATGGCATGCGGACTCGTTATCCGTATCTATTCCCATGAGGTACGACTTGACAAAAATTTTAGGACAGAAATTTTTCAAGTTGGGGTGAAATGTAACATCCCTTAAAGTGGTTAATTCTAATTATTTTGATTAGTAAGTAATGTTATTTAACTGTTGCTAAGTGAGTTAGTTAGTTATTGTTTGAGTCGATGATTGATGATTTATTTGCTAAATATGACACTTGTATGCTTTGGGTGCTTGTGTGACTAGATAAAAATGGGTTAAAGTGAGGGATTAATGAGTAGGGGCGAAATGGGAATTTTTCATTACAAAAATTCACTCAATCCCACTTAACAAGTTCAGCTGAAACACAACACACAACCCTTACACATTTAATTTTTCTCACTTTCACAAAAAAAAAACACAACATAGAGAGAGAGTGACTCGAGTGGAGAGAAAAGGGAGAAAGTGGAGAAACACTCAAACCCTCACTTCATGGAATCACTATGAACAACTCCCTTTTTAAGCTTTCTCTTTTTCCCTTCATCTCATCTTATATTAAAGAGCTTTTAAGCTTAACACTCAGCTAATTTAGAAATCATTTCTCCTCTCCTCACCCTCATTTCAAGTTTGCATGTGGGGTTGAGGGTTAGATTTTGAGTTTGTGGATGCATGTTCGATTTGAGAGCTACAATAGGTTACCTAGAGCCTACATTGTGATTTAGAACATTCAAGAAAGGGATTACTAGCTGGGATTTGAGTTTGGGGTTTTGGAGAGCAGGTGGTGTTCTTAAGAGTTAGCTCAAACTCAAAGTTTCAACTTCTTGTGTGTTTGCAATGTATGTTGTGTGCTCAAGATTTTTTGTGATTCATCTACCTATGGATGGTTAAGTGTTGATGAAATATGAATTAGAACAACTCGAGGTGCTAAAAGTGGTGGTAAAGAATCACAATTCATGAACTAGTTTTAAAATCCCTAATGCTTTGAGTATCTTTAAGGGTGAGTGTTGTTTGTTTACAATTTGGGCTGTTGTTGGTATATGTGAAGTGTTGGACTGAATTGGGGAGAAGTTGGAACTAATTGAATGGTCGAAGTTCAGCATAACCAAATGATTTTCAAACTGCAGGGGGGGGGGGTCCGTGCCTCACAAATTGGCAGTCAACTTTTGTTGGTTCGCCAGGAGGCCCGGTTCGTGCGCCTGGAGGCCCTGTCCGTGCCAACCCTTCTGTCACCAATTTTAAATACCTTCAAAAGCCATTTCTTTTGATTCCAATCCGTCCCTAATCCCTTCCTTAACCCTTCCCAATGTTAATTAAACACAAAAGAGATAAATATCATGTATATTTGTGATGCAACATTGAATGTTTTCTCGTACGGTTTATAATGAACCGTGTAGTGTTGTATCGAGTGAGAAATGAACCTAACTGTCAAGTAAAAGCATAAAACACCAAGGGGATGCCGATCCCAAGCTAAGAGCATACTAGGGGATGGGAAGTCATGAGCCCTAAGCTTAGGCCCAGAATAAGTTGACTCGGTAATAGCTATTATCGGGTGGGTTCACCGGGGGAATCGCGTAGTGATTGTCCGGGGTTGTGCTAAGATAAGAGAAAAGAAAAGATAAGTATGACACCGAGAGTTTTAATGTGAGGGGTTTCGAAAGAACTCACTGAGACTTTATCTCACTGTTTATAACGTGGTGTTTTACAGATAAGCATGGAAAGTCCAAGCAAATTGAGAAGATGTAGCCGCTGCTCTGGGTTACAAATTTTAGAAAGATCCTTAGTGATCGAGTTTTATGTTTGCTAGCTTGCCCTAGGGTTATTTTATATAACCGAGTTTATGTCGATACTTTAACTTGTGATTTGTAATCGAAGTTTAAGTGTTGTTTAGAGAATTCTGCTTTTGGATATTGAATAGTAGAAGTGTACTAATGACATATGTCTAGTCTTTATTGTCATTAAGTTATTCTGATTGGTAAATATTTACCCTTTGGAACATGTATGTGATGATTTATTTCGTCGAGTTAAGTTTGTTCAATTCCTTAAATAGGACTAGTATTCTGATGTATACTATTTATGAAAGTTTCGGTATTTCTTCCAAGGTTGAAATACTAGGATGTTACATGAAGTTACAACTCAAGTCCCAATTCCAATACATGACCAAAGCACTCAAACAATTAAATTTAAACAATTTGTAGCAATATGATAACAATAAAAACACATAGAAGAAGTGGAAGATAAAATTTACAATATGATACTCAATTAACACCACAAACTCATAAATTCAATAGAAGCAAGCATGCATAAATAATATTCATAATAAACAAACAAGTAAGCTTCATTGTTAAAAAAAAAATATTTAATCTCATGCTTTAAAATATTTTCTTAGGTGTTGGCCTTACTTTTCTGAGGCCATATGCATATTAAATTAGGTGTTTAAGGAATTAGTAGAAATCCCTACAACCTTAACGGTATCCTACAGCTCGAATATAACTCAAAGATCACCCCTCGTACCTGGTTTGACGATCTCGTACGACATAAAATCAAATAGAACTTTGGTTGTACACACAACGATCGAGTCCATATTTAATTGTTCTATAGCGAGTTCATAGAATGAAATATAGCTGTAAAATTATACGGAGTATAAAAACTATTACTAAATATATTTATTAAAACTATAAGGCGTAAAATAAAATAAAAATTATGCAAAAGGAGTGACTAGAAAAAATCCTCACTGGAAAGACACGTTATATATGAAGGGTTCGACATCGACTTTTCTGAAAAATGACATCTTCATTGGGGTGTTACAAATATGAAAGTCCTTCCGGTGAGGGGTCGCAAATATGTCACTTTTCTGAAGGATTTTGCGACTCTTCTAAAAAGTGACATCCTCACCGGAAAAGTGACATCATTCCAAATCGAACGTATACAAAATCATCATAACAAGTACGTTGATACATTACACATAAAATCTCGAAAATATTAAGATGGAAAAATTGGGGTGTTACATTGTCTTTGCGACTCTTACTCTTATCCTTCTTCTGCTTTATCTGATGATCACCTTGCTTCTCACTGCCCTCAGATTGGTGTTTGCCTCTTCGGTCATCTCAGGCATCTGAAGGAGTGGGTTGGGGACGAGGAGAAGAATTCACCAGTGGAGACGAAGTGTGAACATCAGCAGCAGTATTTTCTAACTCACCTTGTTCCCCAGTTTCTTGATTAATGGGTGGAGGGACACCAGTTTGATTTTCGGTAATGTTGTCAAGGGTGTCTGTAGCAACATCATCAGCAGTCGGTTTCTTCTTTGCCAACAACGAAGCAAACAAAGACCTTGTTACCATATTTTCTACAAAAACAAAATAGATCTGCACGAGTAAAGAATATGACCAAACAAGTCAAGTAACAAACAATAAGACCTCGAATCCCCACCCCAGGCTTTTTGAAGACTCTCATTCGCCTCGGCAGTCACCAATGCCTTCGTATTTATGAGTTTTTTGGGGGTTAAAGAATACTCACGATGCCTCGAGAGGCAGAGCAAATAATACTTGATTTTATTAAGACCTTCGAGTGGATAAGGCAAAATCACCTCGTAATGAGTGGACTAAATGTAGCAATAAGTGTTGTGATCTAGGATTAATAAACCGCGTATATTTCTCTTCTACCTTCTCTTTTTTATATCGTTATGCTCGTTGTGGTTTAGCTTTATTTTGTTATAACTTGTAAACATAGTTTTTAGCTTAAATGAAAAGATTATAAAAACCGTCAACATAATGCAAATCCCTCATTTCTTGTGTTTCCAGTACCATCGACTACAATAATTATTAAAGGTAGGTGTTAGATCAAATTAGTTACGTTAAGATATTAAAGATAAGCTTGAGTATAGGCCAGTTACAAATACATTAGAATTCTTTGAGTCTTACAGGATATTGTAAGAAAAATGCTCGTGATTAGTCATCCTTTTTTTCGATAAGCAAAATTTTTATTGATGGGAGTACAAGGGATACTCTAACCTGTACAAATACAAGGAGCCTCATTAAAACCTCCAGGACCAAAAACCTATATGGAAAAAGACCTAAAAAGGTAAAAGAGTAACTCAAAAAAAATTGTTTACAAACAAATCATACCGAGTTTAGGCATGATGACAAAGGGGAAGAGCTCCACAAGGAAAATGATACATTAGTGTTTCTACCCGCCCTCTCAAAAACCACAATAAAGAAATACCCTTAACATGATTAACTAGAACTGTACCATAATCCATAGTTAAACCTTTGAAAACCACATCGTTTCTAGCACCCCATATCACCTAAGTTGTTACAGGATAAATCAAATATCTTACCTTCTTCTTAATTGGAGACAATTTAGTAAAGGTTCCAAGTGGATAACATCGAACACACCCAACCAGGTTGACACTAAAAACATCAGAGGAAAGTTTACAGCCAAATAACAAATGACTAACTGACTCATCTTCTCGAGCCTCGGAGATCTCTGTGCCAATTCCACTGTCAACTCTAGCACGATCCATTCTATTTCCCCATTTTCGACACTACCGCATCACTATTGGCGACCAAGATATACTAAGGGGGATAAAGTTTCATGAGAGAGATGTTACCTGTCCAATGTTGTCTCCAAAAGCTAGTCGTGCGTCCATCTTCCTTAAATTAGCTGCTCCAAAATTTTCCACCAGACAACATTTGGTTTATTAATAAATCCCCACCTCCACTTTGCCAAGAAAGCCTCATTGAATAGTTCCAGAATTTTTACACCCAATTTGCCACTCTTTTTTGGTTTACAAATCACATCCCATTTTACTTAAGAGATCGAATTAACGTCAGCAATGCCACCTCAATGGAAACACCTCTACAACTGAGTTATTTCGAGAATGACTTTCTTAGGCGCCTTGAAGAAGAAATAAAAGGGAAGGGAAGAGATTACCAAATTAATGAGAGCCGTGGCGAAGCCAGGATTTTTCTAGAGCCTGGGCAAGAAAATTTCCCTTCAATTTACATATGACATAATATATACATAATCATAAAGTGTGCTAAATAGGAGAGATGAAATCTAACCTGTCAATAGAGTGCTAAATAAAATTAGGAGGTAAATGCCCTTTCCGAGACTTCTTTCGGGTGAATGTTCGCATAATATCAACATCTTGAAGTGACTTGAATATCTCCCGCTCGGTGTAACAAATCATCAAGTCATTGAACCACTCATCGTTGATCTTGTTGCGTAATTTAGACTTGATAATCTTCATTGCTGAAAAAGCTCTTTCAACGGATGCTGTCGACACCGGCAACAGCAAAGCCAACTCAATGAGTTTGTAGACCAATGGAAATACCAAATGTTTCTGAGTTTGAACCATCTTCATAGCCAAACTTTCAATATCTTCACAAGAAGTAAAGGAAGCATGCATTTTCATGTGATGTACATAATTGTCAAGTTGTTCTCTTATTGTTCCACGATCATCATCAGAAAAGTCAGCATGATAAATATCAGCAAGACGAGCAAGTTTATCAATATCAAACCTTGAGAAAGAGTTCTTGGGGTCAAGACATGAGAAGCAATTCAGCACATTGTTACTTCCTTACCAATATGATCTTTAAAGCCTTTAGATGCTTGCTTCCAATCTTTAAATCCGTCTTTGTTGAAGACTTCATACCCAAAGTGCCCGGCCCTCCCGGGCGACTTAAAGAGAAAGCAATAGAAACAATAAGCTGCATCCTTGGACTCACTGTATTCAATCCATGTATAACTCTTATACCATGAACTACAAAATGCTCTTGAATACTTCCCAAATTGAGTACAAGGGAAATTTGTCAAATTTGGTTGCGTTGGACCCTTCAATATATACGCCCTCCTCACTTGGTCTTGAATCTCCGGAGCATACTCATCAATTTGTTTCCTACATCCTGGATCACGCACAATGTCATTTGGATTAAACTCATTGGCCGCATTAGGGGGCGTTTCTTCTACTTCGGCTTCCGGTTGCACAACATTCGCATTCTCAATAGAACTTCTAGGTACCAAAAACCTCCTCATCTAACAAATTTTATGATCCAAAAAAAGAAACTATGTAAAAAAAAAATAATGATCAACTTATAAGGAAACTAAAAAAGAATCAACAATTCTACACAAAGTAATGTCTCAATAACTTCAAAGAGTCCAACGCAATAATTTACACAAACTAAAAAAGAATCAACAATTCTACACAAACTAATGTCTCAATAATTTATTTGGAATAAAGAGTAGGGATTAGGAATATACCTCAAATAACTTCAAAGAGTAACATTGAATGTGTGGGTACTTTTCCCTTTTTTTAGAGCAAAAACCCTAACTCCAAAATACTACCCAAAGAGATGAATGAGTTGGTTTTCCTTAAAATAGAGCTCAAATGTAAATGATTTAAGCTTGGATTGGACTACTTGAAGTGAAAAGAAGAAGAAAAGGAGAGGGAGAGTGTCGTGAGAGAAGAGAGGAAATTGGGGGGTGGGGGTGGGGTTCTGTTTGTCGTGAGAAAAGAGAGGAATGTGTTGTGTTTGCTTAATTGCTTTGTTTATTTTATTTAGTTTTTTATATATATTGGGCTTTTGGGTTTCATTTAGTTTTTGGGTTTTACTTTTTTTTACATTGGGCTGGACCATTCTTTTTTTATTTCACACCCACTGTTTTACTCTTTTTGCCCTTGGTTATGACTAAAAATCAACTATTGGGTTGGGGGCTTTACAAACAAAGTAGAAGTTGAGCCCGGGCCCCTGAATGAGAGTGACTCGTCCGCCAATAGAGAGCACTCGACCCTTCCACAAAACAAGACGAGATTTGACCTTATCAACCTCTGGCTTCCCTTGTTGGTACGTGTAAAAACCTTCTAAACAGAACTTCTACGGTTAGTCAGATTTTACAGTATTTTAAACGCATTCTCAAGTAAATTGTGTTTGTTTACTAGATTTTACCTTATCAACCTCTGGCTTCCCTGGCTGGTATGTGTAGAGCATTGCTTTGAAACTCGAGCATTGTATTGTATAAGAGATGTTTCTAGAAAATGTAGTAAATTTTGGAGAAGTTTCTTTTTTGGAGGGGAGAGTTGTAACACCCAAATTTCGATATCAAAATTATATTTATATATATATATATATATATATATATATATATATATATTTGAATATACTAATATTTTATGTGACACATTTTGTATGTGTTTCCCTTAGTAATTGATGTATGTTATTAATGTTCATTATTTTATTATTCGCAAAATTGCGTTTGATGTAATTTAAGTTCATTTAAAATTTTAAATTTGTTATTGAAGTTTTTGCTCGGTTAAATCCTTTATGTTTCTGTTTATTTCTTAAATTGGGAATCCATGTCAAATTGGTTCTCCATGTTTTCGCTTATGTTTCAAATTAATCCTCTATGTGCTCCATTTATTAGGACTAATTTGAAAGATAAATAGAAACATAAAACACTTGAATGAGAAACAACAACCTTAAAAATCAATTCCATAATTTAAATAAACCTGGACCATCCCAAAGATGATTTTTCTTTTTTTTATTTAAGTTATTTATTTGTAGTTTTGCAAAATACTATTTTTGAAAAATTAATTTTATTTTCACTAGTGGAAAAAGGACATTAAAAAGCATCATTTAGCATCGGTTGTTTGAATAGCCGCTGCTAAATGTTGAACCGGTGGCAATTTTGTAAATAAACGGAAGTTTTCAGTTTTTGAGCCTACATTTAGCATCAGTTGTTTAAACAACTGATACTAAAAGTATTGGCATCAGACATTTAGCATCGGTTGTTTAAACAACCGATGCTAAATGTGCATTGTGACAGACCTTTAGTATCGGTTGTTGTAATAACCGATGCTAAATGTGGGTGTCAAACAAATTTAGCATCGGGTGTTAATACACTCGATACTAAATGTCCAACTTTTTTCTACGCGTTATCTCATACTCTTTTCTCTCTGAACTCTCAGTTCTCTCTCAACTCTCATCTCTTTCGTCGTTCTCTCTCAACTCTCATCTCTCTGAACTCTCATGACTTGCGTTCTCTCTCAACTCTCATCTCTTCCGTCGCCGTCACCAGTGCCTTCTGAACTCTCATCTCTTCCATCACGTTCTCACTCATAGGGATTTATAAAATAAATGATTTTAAAAATGAATAAAAATATATTTTAGGCTTTTCTACTCGTTGTCCCCATTTTCCACTTGTATGAAGAACCTTTTTCCTGCTTCACGAACACCCAAAAATTACTTATACAGTCATCTCTGTGTGTTGACTGAAAACTATTGCTAATGTCCCTTCCCACTCCAAGAAGACGAATTAAATGTAGGGCTGTGAATTATTGTAAGCACGCACCTAGTTATTGCACCATATGAAATAATAATTAATTATATTGAGTTTAATTACAACCAGCTGCATCCAGAGCTAGCTTCTCAGAAGGTGAGCGGATCAATAATTACTATTTGATAATGTTACCGAGATATTTTAATTCTCAATTTGGAAGTCTCCTCTATTAACTATACTATAGGATTAAAATAAAAGACTCAACAAAAAAAATATGTTTAAAAAAGGGTAGAGTCTTCTTTTTAATGTTAGTCAATATAGTAAATGTTTCTTTTTTCTCCAGCTAGCATAGCGTGAGAACCGGTACATGAAACGGACAATGTTTAAAATCTGTAATTTAATTAATCTTGTAAGCACCCTGGCTAGATAGCTTAGTCTCATATATATACTTAATTGCTCAAAAAAAAGTTAGCATAAAAGGTAACATGGCAAACGTGTGAGTTATTTTGTGCTTATAAAGAGGAATGCTTATATAAGCATTTTCTCTCTCTCTCTCTCTCTCTATGTAGGTCCTATTTCAAAATCTGTGAGTCATTTATTGATAAATTGGTGATGTATACTTATTTGTAGAACCCATTTAAGAAAATGTTTGGGGGTGTTGGATTTTTTTTGGGTGTTGGATTGGAGAGATTGAGTGGGTTATTATGTAATAATATTAAAAAGGTATAAGCACTTAAATAATGGGTGCTCCATTGGGCATGGTTTTAAAGGGTTGACATAAAACAATTTAATACTTAGGGTTTTAAATGATCCTAAGTATCTAACAGTTGTGCCACATTTTTTTATAAGTAGGAATATTAAAATATTCTAGCTAGAGGATCATCGTGCATCCACTCTATCCACATTCCAACAAGGATTGCAGGGGATATGCAATCACATGCAACAAAAGCTAGACAAAGAATACACCAAGAGTATTAAGTTCATTCCCAAAGGGGAGGAAGTACACCCAAAAATTATTATTCGGGACATACACTAAATCTAAACCATTAATATTAATAGATCAAACAGTTATTATATTTTGCTCAATAAACTAACTAAAAATTGAAACAAGACAACTTGGACTTTGTTTGGTAAAAAGTAGCGGATAGCGGATGAACAAATGAGAAGATAGTAGATAGAGAATAAGCTAGTAGATAGCGAAAAAGCTAGCTGATAGCAAATTTTGTGTTTGCTAAAACTAGTGATTAAACTAGCTAATAAATGTAAAATGACATAAGATGACATATTTAGTTCATGATTAAATTATTTAATCATTACAAAATGTTTGATGAAGATAGAGAGAATTCGTGGAAAAATAATGAAGCTAAAAATGATACAAAATATGAGATACTATACGCTATATATTATAAGGCTTAAAGGTCATTTTGGCCCCTGCAAAATACATATTAATCCATTTTGGCCTCTGCAAAATAAAAAACTTTAAATAAGCCCCTGCAAAATAGTTAGTTGTTCAATTAAGCCCTCGCTGTTAGTGGTCCACTAACGCTGTTATTTTTAACCCTCATTTTGGCCCCTGCAAAATACACATTAAAAGTCATTTTGATCCCTGCAAAATACACATTAATCCATTTTGACCCCTGCAAAATACCTTTAAAACTAACAGCGTTAGTGGACCACTAACAGCGAGGGCTTAACTGAACAACTAACTATTTTGCAGGGGCTTATTTAAAGTTTTTTATTTTGCAGGGGCCAAAATGGATTAATGTGTATTTTACAGGGGCCAAAATGACCTTTAAGCCTATATTATAATTAAGTAACATTACTCTCACCGAAAAAAGTCTATGTTTAAAACACTACAGATTGTAGTATATATAAGTGAGAGCTATATAACCAAAATTTACGCCATAAATTCTATGTTTATTGTTGTAAATAAAAGTGAGAGCTATATTGTATATATTATAAACATCGGCTTTTTTGTTTAAATTTTGTTACAAAGTGAGCAAGAGTTTAGACACCAAAAATATTTAAGAAAAACTTCATCGAACAAATAGTTTTATATTCTACAAGTGGAAAAACAAATAAGATTAAAATTAAAAATAACCAAAATATTATATGCAAAAAAAAAACCAAATTATTATAAAAGTAAATTTATAAGATGAAAGACTCTCTTATGAAATTATGATAGAAATTAAGGAGATGGAAGATTAGCTAGATAGTAGAAAATAATAAGACATCGTCAAATTATGAGGTAACAATGATTTTCTATTAAACCTAATTTTAATTTATTATTTTATTTTTAAGGTAGCAATGACTACTAGTGGTGAATCTAGGACCTGCGATCAGGGGTTTAAATATTTTAAATGCACGCATTGCTAAAAATATAATTAAAAACAACTTTAATATATTTAAATAAATAAACTATAAAACTCATAATTGTCGTCTACGTGATTTCATATTCTGAATACATCAGTCACAATGTCACTAGACAGTCTTTTATCCATGTATCCTACATTTGGTTATGCAACCTATTCTTCACAACCTTCTTAGCAGAGAAAGCTATTTCTACATTTGTTGTTGCAACAGGAAATATCGGTGACAACTTCCAAAGCAGATAAACCAATGGATAAACAACATATATTCCGGTTTCAACCAACTTCTCTGAAGTTTTTGGAGTCCTTTCAAAGAAGCAAATTCAACACTGCTAAGCATATCAGTGATGTAAGTCTCTAGTTGATTACCAAGCAACACTAAATCAAATGTAGAAAACTCATAAAAACTTGAAAATTTCCTCTATTTTGCCTTATCAAAAGTAGAGAACAAATTAAATGTATCCAATGAAGCCAAACAAAGCAGCATTTGAATATTAATCTCACTAAAATATTCATTAAGTTTCTGAAGATGCTTGTATATCACAATATAAAATAACTCAACACGATAATAATGCTCTATTGTGCGATTGTTTGTTGTAAACTTGTTTGTGTGTTGTTTGTTGTAAACTTGTTGGAGAAGAAGGGAACTGAACAAACAACCACATTGTCTCGTCATCAACCAGGTAAATAATCTCACAGTCACACAACATTTGTGCGTTGTTTGTTGTAAACTTGTTTGTGTGTTGTTTGTTGTAAACTTGTTGGAGAAGAAGGGAACTGACCAAACAACCACATTGTCTCGTCATCAACCAGGTAAAAAATCTCTACCTACTCTTTGTTGTATAAAGGGTGTGTCGAATTTCACACTTGGTTGCAAAAAAATGTTTGTTTAAATTTGTTTTAAACAAGGCCCTTATTGTGTTTGACAAAATGCTTCAATCATGATTCTACCAACAATGCCTTATAAATTCTGAAACAACTATGGTCATATGAGGTTGATGCTTGAAATTTGATTTTGTGAAACAACCCTATATTATAGAAACAACCCTCATTGTACGTAGTGTCTTTCTATAGCATTTTGTGAAACAACCCTTATTGTGAAACAACCCTATATTATAACAATGCCTTTGGATATTTTGTGCTGAAGTTGATGCTTGATATTTGATTTTGTGTAACTCACCCATATAAAGGACAAAGTTGTACTATTGTGTTTGTCAAATTTGACTTTAAGGTTAATTTGCATATGTATTATTGTTCGACTGTGGGCTCTTCGATTGGCAAAGTTATAGTGTTTCTTTGTGATGCCTAAATCGAATATGCGAATTGTTTATTAGGTTTTGCGAGATTGTTTTGCCGGAGCTTCGCGTTCATTGTTTGAGTTCGTCCTGGTTCGAGAGTTCTTTGTAGTTCGAGTTCACAGCTGGTTGGAGAGTTCGTTTTCGTTCAAGTTCATTGTTGCTTCCACTTGTTCAGGTACTTTTGTTGTTCTCTTGTATTTATTATATCAAGAATGGAAATATGGAAGACGTCAAAGTCTTTGATTTCTTTAGTTGAAAATAGTTGAATGTCTTAGGGACTTCTTTAGTTGAAAATAGTTGAAAGTCTTTGTTGTTCGACATTTAGGGACTTCTAGTAATATTAAATGTCCTTGTTTTAGGGACTTCTCAATTGTCACATACATCAACCTCGGCTTTTCTTCCTTGTCACCACTATTTTTGAAATTTTCTTGGTCTACAACTACACAATTTTTTTGATTTTCTTCCACTATTTCCAAATGACCACATTCAAGTTCACACTCTACACTCTCTTTTTCTTCCTCTTGCTCAACCACCTCTTCAATACAACTCTCTTCTTTTATATGCTCCATAATTGTCATAAGGTGAGCCTCTATATTCTTACATGACACATGAAAGTTGTCACTAGCCACTTTTGTATCATCAAGAGATTGAGCTTCAAATTCATGGAAGTGGGAGATGGTCTCTTGGAATCCTTCGGTTTGAGCTTGACAACTTGGTTCTTGCTCATACACAAAGTTTCCCATGCCACAATCCATATTTGGGGTTATCATGGGCATGAAATTTGTCTCATAACAGCCCCTTTCAAAGTTGTCACGCTCCACCTTCATAAATTCAATGGATTGAACTAAGAGTTCTTTTAAGCTAGAGTTGTCCTCCTGTAATCTTTCGGTTTGAGCTTGAGAAGATGGATTTGTCTCATAACAGCCCCTTTGTTGTTCATTTCCATGAGACTCATAATTGAAACATTAGTGTTGAGCATTCAATTCTTGCATAAAGGTTAAACTCCAATGGTCCATGGCATAAAGTGGGATTTTTTTTCTTTCACAAAACACTAAACAGAAATAGTGACACTAAAAACAACAAAGAGAACATATTACAAACACAAGGTACAATACAAATTAGAAAAAAAAATTGTTGAAAAACAGAACACACTAAACAAAAGAATCTAAACTAACTGAACTTACTAACTAAACAATAGAAATTAACTATCACAGGATCAAGTTGAAATTCCGGTGAATTGAGCCTGTGCATATGCTATAGCATCCTGTGATGTAGCATCAGAAACAGACACCAGAGTAAAAGAGACACTAATATGCTAAGAATTTCAACAGTAAAATTAATTTCAATCCCCGGCAACGGCGCCAAAAACTTGTTGTTGCACCCCGAAAAATCCCCGGTTTGGGGTTTCTCAATGTACAACGTGGAATAATTTTGGAGCCGCCACCAATATTTTAATTTTAAGACCAAAACATTGAAAAAAGGTCTTTTGGACAAAGCAGATGGTCTTTGAAAACTAGAGATATAGGTTCGGGGGTCGATTACGCGCGAGGAAGGTGTTAGCACCGCGCACGTCCTTTCTACCGAAAGGGAACCTCTAATTAAATGTGTGGTTTTAATGTTTGATTTGAAAAATACCTAGATTTGCCTATTTATTTCTTGTTTGAAGACGAATGAGAAAACTTACTGGAAATTTTATTTTTGGTGAGAAAGGGGGGAAAAAGGGGTTTTTAGAAAAAAGTGCTTGACGGGACATGGCCCGCTCCTACGTATCTCCCGGTGCGATGGAGAATTCAAAGCTACGTAGTTCTTGGTTTGAAAATGTTTGTGTGTTGGTGTTTTTTAATATAGGGGTCTTAGGATTGCGTGAACTGTGTTGAAGGACCACTGGGGGTCTGAAGGGCCGCTGGGGGCTGAAGGAGCGCTGGGGCTCTGAAGGACCACAGTTCACTTATCCTAAAACAATGATTAACCCGGCCGTACGACCGACTTAATCCCCTACTTTGAAAATAAGATTTTTGATTTTTATTTTATGAAAGAGATGTGTTTGTATTTTTTAATTTAGAAATTGTTTATTTTTGCGTTTTTGGTAAAAAAAGAGTTTAAGAAAGAAAGGTAATGGAAATTGTTTATTTTTGCGTTTTTGGTAAAAAAAGAGTTTAAGAAAGAAAGGTAATGGAAATTGTTTATTTTTGCGCTTGACAGGGGGCGTGGCCCTGCTCCTACGTATCTCCGGGTGGAGAATCAAAGGCGACGTAGTTCTGGGTTCTTTTTGAAAAGTTTTTGTTTTTTATCTTTTTTAGTGAGTTTTTGAAATAGGACGAGCATTAGCAAATGATTAAACTAGCAGAGGCTATGATGAATCACTACTAAATACTCAAAAAGAGAGTTGCACCGTTAGTCAAACGAACAAAGGTTCTGATGGACTATTGATAACAACTCGTTTTTTATTATCCTTTTGGAAAGTGATTTTTGAAAGAGATTGATTTGTACGATGATCAAACTAACAAAGGTTATGATGGATCATCGTTTATTATTTTTAGGAGAAAAGGACATTGTTACTAATAGCTAAACGAACAGAGGCTCTGATGAGCTACTAGCAACAATGGGTTTGAAAATGATTTTTGTTTGTTTTATGAAAATGATTGGTTTAGGGGGGCTGAAAAGAATTTTTATTTGTTGCGCTTGACGAGAACGTGACTCGCTCCTACGTATCCCAAACGGGAATCAAAGCGACGTAGTTCTAATTAAAAAAATGTTTTTAAAAGGGTTTAAAAGGGGCAAGCTGAATCACCCGAGACCATCTTCACCACTTAGAACATGATGCACTAGGCATAAGTGGGAATCATATGGTTCGTCCTCAACAATGGACGATAATATACAAGAAGGAGTAGATAAATGCTATAGCTAAGTTTAAATCACATGGATCACAATAACTAAATATTAACAAATGAAAAGACTAAAATACCTCTGATGAAGACCGATATTACAAATCTGAAGAACGCAAATCCCGACTAACTCTTGCAGAAGATCGACTCCGACGGACCAACGGAACGAATAGAGCGAAAAAAAATAAAGCGTAGAAGAGCTTTTCTAAAATGTGAGAGATTTCGAAAAATGAGTTTTTTCTCTGGTCTCGTGAAAATGCGTGTCTTTGAAATGAAAAATGAGCTTCCTATTTATAGGAAATCAGATTTGATCTATTTTAGGAAACTAGGTAATCGATTATGTTGGAAATAACTTGGGAGATGTAATCGATTATGTGCCTTGGATCTCAGATTCAATAATCGATTATGTGCTTCAAAAGGGGAAGGGGATAATCGATTATTTGCTTGTTTTCATAGAGCAAATAATCGAGTATTTGCTTGAATGAAATAAGAAGGTAATCGATTATTTGCTTTCCTGAAAATATGGGCATCTTAATAATCGATTATGTGCTTCAAAAGGGGAAGGGGATAATCGATTATTTGCTTGTTTTCTTAGAGCAAATAATCGATTATTGGCTTGAATGAAACAAGTAGATAATCGATTATTTGCTTGATTTTCAGAGTAGATAATCGATTATTTGCTTGAAGGAAGGATATGACGTAATCGATTATTTCCTTATTCATCAAGAATACATTATATGCATGATAAAATCAATTTTATACTTTCTAAAAAATTATTTTCATGCATGAGGCTTATTAAAAAAATATTTTCATGCAAAAATTATGTTTATAGACCCTTTTGTGAGAAATGACCAAAATGCCCTTTTTGACCCTAAAAACCCTAATTTCCCAAAAAGTGCATTCTAACCCTAAAAATGATTTCAAAAACTTTGGAATGATTTCTAGGACCCAAAATGCAATGCATAATTTATTATATATTTTTTTGTGTGGAAAATTTAGGGTTTGGACCTAAGCCGGACAAAATTGGGGTATGACAGCTGCCCCTCTTTATCTGAATTTTAACGAGGAATATGAATTGGCCGAAACATATTCCAAGGCAAAATGAAGATAAAGAATTCAGAAATTATACCGATTTTGTCTACTTGGGGAAACCCGAATTTTCCTCTTTTTCTTTTTCTATATTTTTGAAAAGATGGGCACTTTCGTGCAGAAAGCGGTAAAGTGGGCACTTGGCGTGCAGAAAGCAGTAAATGGGCACTTGGCGTGCAGAAAGCGGTAAATGGGCACTTGGCGTGCAGACTGAAAGGTAAAATGGGCACTTGGCGTGCAAATAGAAACGGTAAAATGGGCACTTGCGTGCAGACAGAAAAGTAAAATGGGCACTTGGCGTGCAAACAGCGGTAAATTGCCCAGGCTGCCTAAAACCTGTAATCCTTAAACGAACTCTTGACGAATCCGAGTTTGCACGTGGCTTTGAGGAGCACGCTCTTCCTGTTGGCCTTTTCGAGCGACCGGGGGATCGTTATCAGCTCCGGAACTGATATACAGATCAATGCACGGCGTCCGCTGTATCTTAGGCTGATACAACTATTCCGTTGAACCTCACATGGGGCTGCGGTCCATCGCGTTGCTCGTACACGATGTGAGACCTGGGCAGAAGGGAGCGATGATCTCTGTGCTCCAATCCGCAATGCGCGCTTGAGCGCTCTCTTTTCTTTTCTCTCCTTCTTTTCTATTTCTCTTTTTTCTTTTTTTTTTCTTTCTGAACTCCCAACTTGGGGGAACATTTTCTGGAATCTGGGGGCGAGGGCTAACACCGAAGTGCTCATCCTCTCTTTGTACCTGTAGCTGAAAATGAATAAATGCATGCAATGCAAATGCCATGATTGCTGTTTTTTTTCTTTTTTTTTTTTTTATGATGAATGATGAGTTTCTTATTTCCTTTGTCTATGTCGGATGAATGCATGATCTTTTACTGTTCCTATATGCTTGATGAGTGCAATGATTTTCCTTCTCTTCTCTTGTCTGTATGCAATGCATGATTTTCTTTTTCTTTTGCTTATGAATGCATGATTTTCTACTGTTCTTATATGCTTGATGAATGCAATGATTTTCCTTCTCTTCTCTTGTCTGTACGCAATGCATGATTTTCTTTTTCTTTTGCTTATGAATGCATGATTTTCTACTGTTCTTATATGCTTGATGAATGCAATGCCTGACTTTATTTGTTTTTTTGCTTTTTTCCTCTTTGGTTCCTCTTTTTGCTCTTTTAAGAAACAAGGGTATGCGAATGCAAAGCTTTGGTGTTTGATGAATGCTCATGTATTTTAATGGAATGACAGATGACATGTAATGGAAAACTTTTCTTTTTTTTGCCTTTTTTCTATGAAGTGTGAATATTGCTGATGAATAACATGAAATGATGAATGACATGGGATGTTTTAGCTTTTTTTTTTTATTTTATTTTTTATTTATGAGATGCCAGTATTGATGTGATGCAACTGTATTGCTTTGATGTTTGAATGCAAATGTATGCGGTGATTGATGCTTTGATGAATGAAATGCTCTTGTTCTAACTTCTGTTTGTTTCTTTTTGCTTATTCTATGATGCAATGCTTTGATGTTTGATGCAATGATTCTTGTTAATATGATGCATATGCAATGCTTTAATGTTTGATGATTGAATGACAAAGGAATGCTGAATGATATGGAATGCTGGACGACAGGGAATGTTTTTGTGTTGCTTTTGTGGTTTCTTATCTTTGTTTGCTTTCTTTGCTTTTTCTATGAAATATCTGATGCAAAATGTAATGCTCTAATGATGAATGACATACGATGATTTTGTTCTTTTCCCTTTTTTATGAAGTGTGTGTATGCAAATGCAATGCTTGAGAGTTGTGAAATGCCTTGGTTTATTTGATGGAATGCTAAGTTATGGACTTGACATTAGTCTGATTTAAGGACCACAACGAGTCTGGTTTATGGGCCGACAAGCCTGGTTTATGGAGCAAAGGTCTGGTTTGACCGCATGGAATGCCAGCGTATGCAATGGAAGGCTTCGTTTTGTTTTTTCTCTATGCGATGCATGATGCAAATGCCATGATTGCTATTTTCTTTTTCTTTCTCTTATGATGAATGCAAATGCCTGAATTTCTCTTTTTCTTTACTTTATTATCATTATTTTTATGTCTGATAAATGCATGATTTTATGCATGATGAATGTAATGCATGACTGTGTTTGTTTATTGCCCCCTTTTTTTGCTTATTTTTTATTTTTGCTGGTTCAGCCAACCCGCGACACTCATGACATGAGACTGAGGAAGCTGTTGGACTTGCGGGGCTCATGGGCCGAGTGCATGTTGGTCTTGACTTTGCTGGTTTGAAGCAATCGTGGATGTAGTTGCTTTCTCTTGCATGATTGACTGATTTTGAGGGTGTGCTTTCTCTCAGGACTCTTAAGAATCTCGTAATGATTTGCAATGCTCTATGATGTATGCACATGTTTTACAGTTCAGGACCATCATCATCATAAAACGTTTATTTTGAGCAGAAAAAGCAGAAAATAAAAGAGTGAACAAATACGAGAAATTTGAACTTTATTAATGTGGAAACCGGTCGCACAAGAAGTTACGCCGATTATTTATTACAGTTGAAAGTTTAACTGTAAAAAGACACGAAAAAGGAGAGAAGCTGAATTCTGACTGTCTGTCTCTGTGGAACAGTGCCAAACATCTATGTCCTTGACCTTGATCACTCCCTCATCCAAGCTTGTAGGAGAGTTGTATGCCTTTCTTTACTTTTCATGCCTAAGTTTTCAGACCCTAATTTTTGCCTGGATCGCCCTTTGCGGGTTTTCAATCCACCGGGTCGCTCTGATTTTGCCTAGGTCGCCCTTTGCGGGTTTTCAACCTAGCGAGCTAATTCTTACTTGGCTTGTCTTTCTCTTTTTTCATCTATTTCTTTTAGGCATAATACTTCTTCACTTGATCTGAATTGACTGGATTCTTGAGATCTTCGCCGTCTATGTTTATGAGTATCGGCGCTCCTCTGGAAAAAGCTTTCTTGACTTCATATGGACCGTCATAAGTGGGTATCAACTCCCCACGGAGTCAGTCTGGATAGGTAGGATCTTTTTGAGTACAAGGTCTCCTTCGCCGAATTCTCGAAGGCGGACTTTCCTGCCGAAAGCTGCCTTCATCTTTTGTTGGTACAACTGGCCATGGCGCAGGGCAGCAATTCTTTTCTCTTTAATGAGATTCAGTTGATCTAGACGAGCTTGGACCCATTTGCTTCTTCTAACTTGACCTCCATGACTACTGGTAGAGAGGGTATCTCAACCTTGATGAGAAGAACTGCTTCTGACCCATACACTAGAGAAAAAAAAAGTTTGCCCCTGTATGATTTCATGACAAGGGATGAGATAGGTGTAGGATCAATTTCCCCAGTTGTAGGAGGGGTGAAGAGCGACAGAATTGCCCCACTTGGCATATTGTAAACAAATGAATTTACTTGTCCATGAGCTAAGACTTTGAGAAAACAACAGCAATCCATCATTGATCGGAATGGACCTTTCGGGATTGTGGTGTTTTGTGGAGGAGAGATGAGTAGGCTTAATGAGGTATTTGGGGCTAATGGCAGGATGGTTTTTATTCGGTATTGGCTGTTGATCGATGATTTATGATGGTTAACTGGCTTGATGAGGTATTAGGAGGTTTTATTCCTGGCTAAGGGTCTATGGAGGGCGGGCTGTCGAGGTCAAAGGAGAATGTTTGCGGTTTATGAGAGGAGGGGTGCATGGAAATGAGAAAGTGTTTGAAGGTTTATTGAGACGAGGATCTCTTGGGTTTTGTGGTAACATGCATCAACTCACTACTTACATTTCTTTTGTATTTTTCTTTTGATTTTGGGATTTTCCTTTTTGAATGATTTTTCCTTCTTTGACTTCTTCTTTTTCTTGAGCTTGGGTGAGCTGATAAAGAACGATGCACTGTTTTTAATTCGAGGTGATCCTTGTCTAAGGTGACTTTTGGATTTTTGGCTTTTCTTGGCTTAAGATGGGTCGGAAAAGATTTTTTTTTTCTTTGGGATTTTCTTGGCTTACGGTGGGTAGGAGAGGATTTTGTTTTTCTCTTTGGGATTTTCTAGGCTTAAGGTGGTTAGGAGAGGATTTTGTTTTTGGATATAGAATGGTAGTCCGACTTCATTTCAAATCATGATTGCTTATTTCCTCAAAAATTAACATCTGGGACAATAATTCACTTATTTTCATGCACTTGCCCTTCTTCTTTATTTCCTTTTTGCGCTCTAATTTTCCTTTATTGAAGTACCCATCTTGACCTCTTTCTTGTTCTCAGCGGTCCCCAAGTTGATCACTTCAGTGGATTCTCCGTGATGCTGAATAACCCTTTTTCCTTGCTTCATTAACCTTCTGGAGGATTTTCCCGGTCTTTCTCAACGTCCCACTCTGCTTGATTGATAAGGTGATCAAAGTCAAAATATGGACCGTTGGCACTGTTATTTTGAGAGACAATTGCTGTGGATTTGCTTTTTGCCGAGGCGAAAAAGCAGAATGGAAGGTGAGACATGCAGGCAAAAATAATAAAGAAAAGAAGAGACACATGAAATGAAAAAGAAATTGATTTTTATTGATTGGAATTCAAAAACAACGTTTTTATTAATGATGATGATTTAGAAAATAAAAACATGTGCGCCCCTAACAACTGGTCCTGTGGCCTTGGGCAGAGCCACAGGGTTGCATTACAAATGACTACTTTAAATCAAAGGTCCCAGGAGGATCAGTAGTCTTTCAATTCTTTAATTCTTTCACCAGCACTGCAGCGACAAACCAGGTTTGCACCACCCTCTTCTGACTTAGTACCATCATTGATGACAGCAATTTGATCGTATTGTTCCTCTTCCTCATCCCATCCTGTGGGCTGGATGTCTTCCATTCGGATTTGAGCACTCTCGGGAGCGTCATATTTGACCAAGTAGTCAAACTTTCCACTGGACTCCCCTAGGGTATCCCAACATCCCTCTTTCATAGGCACCGCTATTACTTCCTCATTGATTTCTTTTTCATCTTCAATATCATGGGTCCCTATCTGAACCACGCACCGATCTATCAGGTCTTGCAGGACTGACTTGAAAACTTCACAGGCACCCACACATAAAGGATCGGCGCATACACAGCCCTTCTTGATAACACCTCGACGACACAACTCAGCATGTATATTTTCCAGAGGAGTCTGGATACACTTAACATCTTTTATCATTGTCTCCCCCACAGAATCCTCTACTGCATTAGCGGATGGTGTCCCATGTCCCGGTAGGGGGTTTGTAGTTGTACTGGGACTGTTTGGCTTGAAAGAGATCCAGTTGGCGTCAATCAAATCCTGGACTACATATTTGAAAGCCTTGCAGTCCTCCACCGTGTGGCCGACTCCTCCACTATGAAAACTACAAGTAGCATCAGCAATGTACCCCCTAGGAAAGGGAGGTTGTATAGGCTTCATGGGGCGAGTATTGACCAAATTCTTTGAGACAAGATGATTGAACAATTCAGTATAGGTCATCGGAATCGGATTAGCACGCCTCTTCTCTTGATAGTTCTGGGCTCTGTAGCCTGAATTAGTTTGCTGCGGAGAGTTGAAAGATAATGGTACCGCCCGCTGAGGAGAGCTGAAAGATGAGCCTCCCCCTGCGGAAATAACATTGGTTTCCCCTTCTTTCTTCTTGGGGAAGTTGGGAAAGGGTTTCTTTTGTCCACTAGAATTGCCAAAACCTCCAGCAATCTTTCCGCTGTACCAATCTAGTGATGCCCCAGCCAGACTGTCCTGGAAATAATGAATGAGCACCTTGTCATCATGAGCATGAGCGGCCATTTTTCTAACATACATCGTCAGATGGCTAGATGGACACCCGGTGCCGCGATATTTATCAAAGTCAGGTGCTTTGAATTTAGGGGGTATAACAACATCTGGGACAAGGCACAAATCTCGGGCATCCCTGGCTCTAGTTCCTGATCCTTCCACAGCTCTTAAGCGCTCTTCAAGCGAGTGATACCGATCCCCATGCTGAGTGTTCCCAAACAAATGACCTTGTGGATAGTTCCCCGGATCGTGATAATAACCCCCATGCTGAGCCGGGTTTCCCATATGATGGACAGCGTTCTGAGGGTTCACAGTAAATCCCAGAGTAGGACTAGGTGAACCTCTTGCCAGTGCAGTATCAGGACTAGGAGTATGAATTTGTGGTCCCATAGCAGCTCCACCAGGCATAGTCGTGATAGGTTGACTCGGCCCCACAGGAATAGCTTCAGCAGCAGGCGGCATATAACCCATTGGCATCCCCCACGGATATATCGGTGCATTCAGATGACTCTGTCCGCTCGCCCCTGGAGGATGGGCAAAGTGACTGACCCCCTGTCCATAAGAAGTGTGAGTAGTTGTAACTTCAGCGGACACCGAAGGAGAAACGAAGGTAACAACCCCTTCGGGATTTACAACAGCAGCGGCCCCAGCAGTGGCCCCACCCCTCAAGTTCTGTAGCATACTCATTACTTCGACCATCTGTGCTTCCATAGCCTCCACTTTAGTCTTCAAAGCTTGATTCTCTTGAGCCAGCTGCTCGGGGTTAAGAATCTCCACAACCGACTCATCTTGACCCAGGGGGTCCTCATTCTCGAGATGTTGATTGCTAGCCATCAATCTTGCTTGTAGACGGGTGGAGTATCGGTGTTGGCGAACCAGCTTGCGTTTTGTTTTTCTCTCTGATGATAGAACATTTTTTATGAGTACAAGTATGAATGCGTAAATGAATGCAATGCATATGGTTTTATGTTATTTTTGTATTTAGATGCATGAGGAATGCTGTATGAATTTTTCAGAATTTTGCTTATGTAATGCATGCTGTTATGATGTAAAATGCGGATGATGAGGATGCTTGTTATAAAGACAGATATTTACAGGTGGGGTTTTGAAAAATTTAGGGCAGGATACCCTATATGCCACCTCATGAAGGAAAAACATATTCTTTTTTGATTTTGTTGTTTTTTCGAAAATCGTTGAAGGAAAAAAAACTAAACTAGATGTAATAATGCAACACACAATTTTGGAAAAGCCCTTGTGACCTAAAAAGAGGTAAGACCTATGATCTAGGGCAATTAAAAGGGTAATCCTTCCATGTAGCTCTATTCACTCCCTCACAAAGGTCATCAGAGCCACGGTCTCTTTCACGAAATTCCTTGTAAATGCAACAAACTGCTAGGTACAAGGTATCGTGGAAGAGCACAACTCTGATTGAAACTTTCGCGAGTAGCCAAACGGACAAAGGTCCTGATGGGCTCCCACTACTCGAATCCACTCATCCTATGGTATCCTAACAGACCTGGGTTATGGTCTTTTTCTCTAATCATATAATCTCGGGGTACAAGTGTAGTGTGTGTCAAGGGCATTTTCCCTAGTACTACCCCCACCTGAAATGAAAACCAGAGCAGTCCAGATAATAGCATGTTGTCTACCCTATGGTTCAATATTATTCAAATATTACTAGCCTAGGGTACCAACGACAAACACATTACTTACTTCAGAAAGGGAGCTGAGAAGAAGGGACATGATAGAATTGGGGAGAAATGCATGAGCTTACCTTGAAGAAAAGGAGCAAAGAAAGAAGGGAACATGGGGGTTGGAAGAATGAATGGGCATAAACATATAAAAAGAAAAAGAATAAAAGATGAGACAGGGAACAAACATAGAAGAACACAAATGCATACGCCTACAATCAATGATAAGAAATAAAGGCAAACAAGGTTTTAATCAAATCAACAATACATTAAACCACACATTTAAATTAGTTAGGCTTGACCCTCGTCTTTTTTTTTTTTTTTTTTTAAAAAAAAGTGTCCCCAGTGGAGTCGCCAGCTGTTGCACCCCGAAAAATCCCCGGTTTGGGGTTTCTCAATGTACAACGTGGAATAATTTTGGAGCCGCCACCAATATTTTAATTTTAAGACCAAAACATTGAAAAAAGGTCTTTTGGACAAAGCAGATGGTTTTTGAAAACTAGAGATATAGGTTCGGGGGTCGATTACGCGCGAGGAAGGTGTTAGCACCGCGCACGTCCTTTCTACCGAAAGGGAACCTCTAATTAAATGTGTGGTTTTAATGTTTGATTTGAAAAATACCTAGATTTGCCTATTTATTTCTTGTTTGAAGACGAATGAGAAAACTTACTGGAAATTTTATTTTTGGTGAGAAAGGGGGGAAAAAGGGGTTTTTAGAAAAAAGTGCTTGACGGGACATGGCCCGCTCCTACGTATCTCCCGGTGCGATGGAGAATTCAAAGCTACGTAGTTCTTGGTTTGAAAATGTTTGTGTGTTGGTGTTTTTTAATATAGGGGTCTTAGGATTGCGTGAACTGTGTTGAAGGACCACTGGGGGTCTGAAGGGCCGCTGGGGGCTGAAGGAGCGCTGGGGCTCTGAAGGACCACAGTTCACTTATCCTAAAACAATGATTAACCCGGCCGTACGACCGACTTAATCCCCTACTTTGAAAATAAGATTTTTGATTTTTATTTTATGAAAGAGATGTGTTTGTATTTTTTAATTTAGAAATTGTTTATTTTTGCGTTTTTGGTAAAAAAAGAGTTTAAGAAAGAAAGGTAATGGAAATTGTTTATTTTTGCGTTTTTGGTAAAAAAAGAGTTTAAGAAAGAAAGGTAATGGAAATTGTTTATTTTTGCGCTTGACAGGGGGCGTGGCCCTGCTCCTACGTATCTCCGGGTGGAGAATCAAAGGCGACGTAGTTCTGGGTTCTTTTTGAAAAGTTTTTGTTTTTTATCTTTTTTAGTGAGTTTTTGAAATAGGACGAGCATTAGCAAATGATTAAACTAGCAGAGGCTATGATGAATCACTACTAAATACTCAAAAAGAGAGTTGCACCGTTAGTCAAACGAACAAAGGTTCTGATGGACTATTGATAACAACTCGTTTTTTATTATCCTTTTGGAAAGTGATTTTTGAAAGAGATTGATTTGTACGATGATCAAACTAACAAAGGTTATGATGGATCATCGTTTATTATTTTTAGGAGAAAAGGACATTGTTACTAATAGCTAAACGAACAGAGGCTCTGATGAGCTACAAGCAACAATGGGTTTGAAAATGATTTTTGTTTGTTTTATGAAAATGATTGGTTTAGGGGGGCTGAAAAGAATTTTTATTTGTTGTGCTTGACGAGAACGTGACTCGCTCCTACGTATCCCAAACGGGAATCAAAGCGACGTAGTTCTAATTAAAAAAATGTTTTTAAAAGGGTTTAAAAGGGGCAAGCTGAATCACCCGAGACCATCTTCACCACTTAGAACATGATGCACTAGGCATAAGTGGGAATCATATGGTTCGTCCTCAACAATGGACGATAATATACAAGAACGAGTAGATAAATGCTATAGCTAAGTTTAAATCACATGGATCACAATAACTAAATATTAACAAATGAAAAGACTGAAATACCTCTGATGAAGACCGATATTACAAATCTGAAGAACGCAAATCCCGACTAACTCTTGCAGAAGATCGACTCCGACGGACCAACGGAACGAATAGAGCGAAAAAAAAATAAAGCGTAGAAGAGCTTTTCTAAAATGTGAGAGATTTCGAAAAATGAGTTTTTTCTCTGGTCTCGTGAAAATGCGTGTCTTTGAAATGAAAAATGAGCTTCCTATTTATAGGAAATCAGATTTGATCTATTTTAGGAAACTAGGTAATCGATTATGTTGGAAATAACTTGGGAGATGTAATCGATTATGTGCCTTGGATCTCAGATTCAATAATCGATTATGTGCTTCAAAAGGGGAAGGGGATAATCGATTATTTGCTTGTTTTCATAGAGCAAATAATCGATTATTTGCTTGAATGAAATAAGAAGGTAATCGATTATTTGCTTTCCTGAAAATATGGGCATCTTAATAATCGATTATGTGCTTCAAAAGGGGAAGGGGATAATCGATTATTTGCTTGTTTTCTTAGAGCAAATAATCGATTATTGGCTTGAATGAAACAAGTAGATAATCGATTATTTGCTTGATTTTCAGAGTAGATAATCGATTATTTGCTTGAAGGAAGGATATGACGTAATCGATTATTTCCTTATTCATCAAGAATACATTATATGCATGATAAAATCAATTTTATACTTTCTAAAAAATTATTTTCATGCATGAGGCTTATTAAAAAAATATTTTCATGCAAAAATTATGTTTATAGACCCTTTTGTGAGAAATGACCAAAATGCCCTTTTTGACCCTAAAAACCCTAATTTCCCAAAAAGTGCATTCTAACCCTAAAAATGATTTCAAAAACTTTGGAATGATTTCTAGGACCCAAAATGCAATGCATAATTTATTATATATTTTTTTGTGTGGAAAATTTAGGGTTTGGACCTAAGCCGGACAAAATTGGGGTATGACACTTGTTGTGGAGTTTAAATACGCAAGTATACATAGTCGCAACAAGTAATACAGTAGAAATACAGGTCGAACCCACAGGGATTGTATTTAATTTACAGTTGTCATAACTTAGCAAATCAGTGTGTAAGGTAAAACACAATGTTTGGAAACAGTCAAATAAAGGTTGAAATGCAAGGAAGTAAAAAGGAAAATTATATGGTGAAGACCTAGTTGGATTGCTTTTACTAAGTAATTTTTCTTCTGTGTTAGTGCTATAGCATTAGATGCTATAGCATTGAGTGCTGTAGCATATGTTGCGTGCCTTTCGGTCACTTTCACCAAGGTTTCGTGACAAGATCCTATGTCTAGGCTTCAAGTAAGTTCACCTTTGTCTATTAAAGAGCCCACAGTATTCACTCTATGAACTAGGCCCTCCTATGTCTAGGTTTGGGCAAGGATTGTTCTAAGTGTCCTTAAAACAACCACTCACTCACATCAATCTTTGAGATCAATCCATGAACCATTTCTTAACCCATGAATCTACCTATTTTAGTTGATCAGTCCCAAAACAGGTTTGAAAGAATTAAAACACAAAGATTAAAATGCATACATCATAATATTATAATACTAACACATAAAGATTCATTACAAAGCTTAAGCAATCCAACT